>BPLQ01006153.1:0-540000 GCA_021605075.1 Caerostris darwini
AAATGAATTCAAACAATAATTTTTTTATGAAATGAATGCATTTTAATATGAAATTATTTAAAGAATATCGAATTCTTTGTAGTCTATTCTTTGTATTTCTTATCTATTCTTCTTTGTAAAAATTGTTTTGGAAAAAGAAATGTATTTATAGAATAATTCGAATTAAAAATATCTAAATATTTTTAATTAATTAAATGAATTTAAAAAACTTTTTTTATAAAATTAATGCATTTAATATTAAATTACTTAAAGAATATCGAGTTCTTTGTTATCGATTCTTTGTAAACATTGTTTTGGAAAAAGAAAAAGAAATTAGAAGAAATGTATTTAAGCATAGAATAATTCGAATTAAAAATATTGAAATACATTAAATTAATTCAAACCATAATTTTTTAATATTAATGCATTTTGATATTAAACTATTTAAAGAATATCGATTATTTTGTAATCGATTCTTTGTATTTCTTATCTATTCTTCTTTGTATCAATTTCTTCGTAAACATTGTTTTGAAAAAAGAGAAAAAAATTAAAAGAAATGTATTTAAATACAGAATATTTCGAATTAAAAATATTGAAATACTTTAAACTAATTAAATGAATTCAAACAATGATTTTCTTATAAAATTAATGCATTTAATATTAAATTACTTAAAGAATATCGAGTCCTTTGTTATCGATTCTTTGTAAACATTATTTTGGAAAAAGAAAAAAAAATTAGAAGAAATGTATTTAAGCATAGAATAATTCGAATTAAAAATATTGAAATACATTAAATTAATTCAAACCATAATTTTTAATATTAATGCATTTTGATATTAAACTATTTATAGAATATCGATTTTTTTGTAATCGATTCTTTGTATTTCTTATCGATCTTTCTTTGTGTCGATTTCTTCGTAAACATTGTTTTGAAAAAAGAGAGAAAAATGAAAAGAAATGTATTTAAATACAGAATATTTCAAATTAAAAATATTGAAATACTTTAAACGAATTAAAAGAATTCAAACAATGATTTTCTTATAAAATTAATGCATTTAATATTAAATTACTTAAACAATATCGACTTCCTTGTAATTGATTCTTTGTATTTCTATCTATTCTTCTTTGTAAACACTGTTTCGGAAAAAAATAGAAAGAAATGTATTTAAGTATAGAATATTTTGAATTAGAGATATTGAAATACTTTTAATTAATTAAAAGAATTCAAACAATCATTTTTGTATATAAAATTTACGCATTTTAACATTAAATTACTTAAAGAATATCGACTGTATTTATGTATTACGCGTATGGAATTAATAATTTTATTTAATTCATGTATTGCAATATTTTTTTAATTTATGTATTACAATAAATAGAAATGTATTAAATAAAAAACAAATTCCTTACGATTTTTAATGTATCATGTGTGAACCAATATTATCACTTAGTTCATTCAAGAAATTTTTAATATATATTATATATTAAAAATATATGTTTTAATAATATATAATAGTAATATATCTTATAATATATAATAATAATAATATATGTTTATATAGACTGAAAAAGATAACGGATGGATTTTAATTGTAATAAAAATAATTTTAATTTTTAATGATTAAAATTTTAAATTACATCATATCAAAATAAAAATTAGATGAAAAAAATGCGCACTATTAAACTTTTTTCTTTCAAAACTGCTTCTCACCGATTATACCTGACACCCCTAAAAAATAATGAATTCATCCATTTCCGTTTTTACAGCGATTGTTTATCCTTCCACGCAATTTGACATTGTAATTATAGTTACATATTTTCTTCTCACAAATTTGTTGTGATTTATCACAACAACAACAACAAAAAAATTCTATGCACGATAAGACATGGAGTTTTGATATTTAACTTGTATTAATTTAATCATTAGGGTCCAATATCAATTAAAAGTACCCTTAATTAAATATATTACCTATTTAATTTCACAATTTTTTAACCTGCATTTAGTTTATTATTATTATTATTATTATTATTATTATTATTATTATTATTATTATTATTATTATTATTATTATTATTATTATTATTATTATTATTATTATTATTATTATTATTATTATTATTATTTAATTTAAGACGGGGCCTGAATGGCCAAGTGGCTAGCGCTCTGGCGCTCGGTACCACAGGTTTCGGGTTCGAGTCCCGGCGGTGTGATGGATGTGTGTAGTGGTTCGGAATCCACTTTAAACTGTAGGTCCCGGTATAATAGGATCGTAGAGCTTTGCGGGGGCATTGTTACTCCGCGTCCGTGGCTTATCTTCAAGTGACACGCGCCCCCTGGGTAATGCAAAGTGAGTAACATCTGTGCAGCACTTACCTTAAGGCATCCAAGACAAGTGTTTGCCAGCTGCATTAGAAAGAAAAAAAAATTTAATGTAAGACATAAATTAAACAATTTTTTGCATTAATACATATTTCATTTAGGTAGTATATATGAAATCCTATTAATTATCCTTATTTCTTTTAATTTTTTTTCTTTTTCCAAAACACTGTTTACAAAGAAATGTATACAAAAAACAATAAATAAGAAATACAAAGAATCATTTCAAAGTCAATGTCATCGGAGTCGATATTCTTTAAGTAATTTAATATTAAAATGCATTAATTTTAAAAAAAATGTTTGTTTGAATTCATTTAATTAATTCAAAATATTTCAATGTTTTTATTTCAAAATATTCTATATTAAATACATTACTTTTATTTTATTTTCTTATTTAATCAAAATTCTAAAAATTAGAATTTTTTTGAACATAAATATACCTCACATTATAATAAAATGATAAAAAAATAAACAACGATATTAGTAAAAAATGTTTTTGATTTATTTAATCAAATAAAAAAAAAGTTTAATTTGAACAATATACTGTTTTTTTTTTTTTTTTTTTTTTTTTTTCCCCCTTTTTTTTTTTTTTTTTGAGAAAAAGCTTTTCATATTATAATTGCTTAATTGACAATAGCATAAAAATGCATGTGCTACTATTTTCAGTTATGGTTACGTGGTTTTTTTTTATCGACGTATTATTTCCTAAATTTTCATTTTCTTTATAATTTCTTAGTATTATTTTGACTTTAATGATCAAAATATTGTTAATATAGCAACAACCTTGTGATTCTTTATTACTTTATTTATTTTATGAGCACCAGAATCAATAGTTTGTGCTCATGTTATCTTAATTTTCAACTACTGCTCAATTCATTTCTTTTTTTTATCAATATTTTTTTATTCATTTTCTATCAACTTGTTTTTAAATTTGATTTACAAATTTTATCTATTTTAGTGTTGTTGGATTGCATAAATTTGCAAGTAATCAATATTTTTTACATTTTTTTTACTTTATTGTTAATGTTTTGTTTTTTTTTCCTGTTGTAAAGTTTTCCATCGGGGCCTGATGGCCGAATGACTAGAGCTCTGACGGTCAGTAACACAGGTTTCGGGTTGAGTACCAGTGATGCCATGGATGTTTGTAGTGGTTCAGAACCGTAGGTCCTAGTTTAATATAACTGTACAGCATGGGGTTTAAGGCTTAACAACATTACCCCATAAAAGTAAAACATCTTCTGCCTCGAAATATGCCAGCAAGCAGACGGGCTTGGCCCACCAAGAGGTTGTTCGTCAATGAAGAAGAAGAAGAAAGTTTTCCATTGGAGCCTGATGGCTGAATAACTAGAACTCTGATGCTCGATGCCACAGCTTTTCGAGTTCGAATCCCGGCGGTACCATGGATGTTTGTTGCAGTTTGGAATCCACTTTAAACCGTAAGTCTATTTTGAATATAGGGCATTGCGCGTAGGGTTGACAACCCTACTCCCTAAACAGAAAGCATCTCCTGTCTCGAAATATACCAGTAGGCAGACGGCTCTCGCCCACCATGGAGCTGTTGCGCCAATGAAGTAAAGGAAGAAAGTTTTCGATTGGGTATGATGGCTGAGTGACTAGAGCTCTGAAGTTCTATGCTACAGGTTTCGGGTTCAAATCCTGGCAGTGAAATGAGTGTTTGTAGTGGTTCGAAATCCATTTTAAACCTAGGTCCTGGTTTAATATTACTGTACAGCGTTGGGCGTAGGGACACCTATCCCGTAAAAAGGAAAGCATCTTCTGTCTCGAAATCTGCCAGTAGGCAGACTTGGCTTGGCCCACAAAGAGATTGTTGCGTCAATGAAGAAGAAAGTTTTCCATTGGGGTCTGATGGCTGAGTAACTAGAGTTCTGACACTCGATGCCACCATGGTTGCGCTAATAAAGAAGAAAGTTTTGCATCGGGATAAAAGTTAAAAAGGTTTCTAAAAAATTTTAAACTTTAGAATTTTATAAGAAAATGGGCTGTCTTAAAAATAATTGTGGAATCTTTTAAGGGATGGAAAAGGTTGATGATTTAGTTTGGCTTGTAGCTCTACGGTCATTTTGTGTTTGTGCACACTTTAGGTTAATTAGACCATAACCTATAGTTTTAGTTACAATTTTTAGATTCTATAATTAATTTTTTTTGACATTTAGTATATTTGATAATATAGAATCATACAATTGAAATAAACCCCCTGGTGCAAAGTACAAAAACAAACATAAAAGACAATTAAACTTTGAGACGCATAACAGAAAGATAAATTTCGACCCTCAAACCAGTTTCTACTGTAGATTTAATTTGGTGTGTCTCTCTACGATTATTTTATGCCCACTTTGATCTAATTAGGCCGAGACCCACAGTTTAACGATGATTCCGAACCACAAATAAACACCCATGCCACCGCCAGGATTCGAACCTGAAGCCTGTGTTACCAAAGGCCCGAGCTCTAGCCAATGAAAAAGTTGATTAAGAAGGTCGTTACCATCGTATCGTTAAGAATTATAGAAGGTCGATTTTATAAAAACTTCAGTTTTATTATGAATTTTTCATCTACATTGATATTTTAGTTAATCTTTGATGGCAATAAAACAAAATTTACATGCAAAGTTATACACGAATTGGAGTTAAGCGATTTCCGACGAAACCATCTTTCGATTATGGGGTACTATTGTATTCTCATAAAACAAATTCAGTAAAGTATCTCGGTTTTTTTTCGGTGATAAGTCAAGCCAGTAAAGTATCTGATTTCCTTTGGTGATAAGTCAAGCCAGTAAAGTATCTCATTTTCTTTGGTGTTTTTTAAGTCAGTAAACTTTTTCATCTTTTTTGTTGATAAGTCAAGTCAGTAAAGTATATCACTTTCTTCGGTAATAATTTAGTAAAGTACCTCATTTGATTTGGTGAGAAGTGAAATCAGTAAAATTTCTCATTTTTTTTTATGATAAGTCAAGTCAGTAGGAATTACTTTAGACTTGCATTATACTCATGTACAAAGTGGATATCTAAAGTAAATAATTATTATAGCCTAATATATGCACAATAGTATTTTGAATGCATTCAAAAAGCACTAAATAAATATCATATTTCGACTGAAAACATTTTCATTTTAATATCAAAAGTAAATAATTTTTGCTTCTAATTTTAAACGAAAATAAATTCATAATACATTGAAAATAAAACATTTTTAAAAAATGCTTTTTTTTCCTATTGATAACGAACGTATATATTACATGCCATATACAATACATGTGTAATATACTGTCTAATACATAAAATGCATGCAATACTTAATATACATGCAATAATTAATATACATACAATACATACATAATATAATGTCAAATTTTAAATGTATTGCTATTTAGTTCATGTTGAAAAAAAAATATATTGATTGTACGTAATAAAATTATATTCATACTAGCTTAGATATAATCACTTCCCTTTATATCGCAACATTCTTTAAGAAAGTCATCTATTATATACCTATTTCACTATATCACGCTTTTATCTATCCAAAGATATATCAAAATGATTGTTCTGTTAAGCATAAATTACAAAAAAGTCTTATATTTTTAAAACTATCAACACATAAAAATATATTTACAATAAACTAAAAATAAAATTGAATGAATATCTTATTCCTTTTAAAGACAGTAACTCGCCTATTCTATGCCTATTTCAATATAACGCGCTTTTCTTTATATATCCCGATGCGAGATATAGCAAAATGATTATTCTATTTAGAATAAATTTTTTAAATTCTTATAATTCTAAATAAATCATATATATATTTGTAAATATATTTTTATGTATTGATAGTGTGTAATATAATTATACAATATTAATACATAAAAATATATTTACAATAAACTAGAAACAAAATTAAATTAATATCTTATTCCTTTCAAAAACAGAAATTCATTTATTATAAACCTATTTTAATATTATCTACAGTCATGATATAGCAAAAAGGTTGTTCTATTTAGAATAAATTACCAAAAAAATTCTTAAATTTTTAAAATTATCAAACTATCAATACTTCTTAATATCAATACATAAGAGTATATTTACAATAAACTAGAAATAAAATTTAATGCATATTTTATTCCTTTTAAAGACAGAAAGTCTATTATATGCCTATTTCACTATATCGCGCTTTTTTTAATCTATCCACATGCGCTATATATCAAAAGGCTTGTTCTACTTATAATAAATTGCTGAACATTTTTGTAAATCTAAAATTAGCTGTACATAAAAATATATTTACGATAAACTAGAAATTAAATTAATATCTTATTCCTTTTAAAGACAGAAATTCATTTATTATAAGCCTATTTTAATACTATCTACATGCATGATATAGCAAAAAGGTTGTTCTATTTAGAATAAATTACAAAAAAATATATATATTTTTAAAACTATCAAAACTAAAACTGAATGAATATCTTACTCCTATTAAAATAGATATATATCAAGCAAATATTATAATCAAAGAGTAATACTTTAAAAAACAATTTTTTTTTTTTTTTTTTAGCTAATTCTATTTGATAAAAAAAAATTTCCCTCTAATTTTACTTGATAACTATATATACGAAGAATTTTTACAGCTACTTTTACTTAATATCATCTAATTTATCAAAATACCTGGAACACTGAACTATAAAGAGAAGGAAAAAAAAAGAAGAAGAAATGGGAGGTTCGTACAAGAAAATTAGAGCCCCTTGCTACCGCTCAACTTCAATCAGAACTGAAGCAACTCAACTTAACTCACGCAAACTGTCAGAAATAACACGATTTCTGTCGCTAATAACGCAGTAGACTGTAACCGACATAAAAAAATAAACACCCCATGGAAAAAAAACACATCGCAGCTGAATTCCTAAATCTCGCGTGTAATAATAATAACCCTCTCTTGGGTATATTAACCCAAAACAATGCTTCTGGTAGAGATGACTTAACAAAAAACAAAAACAACAATAAAAACTGCAACCGTGATCACACTTATCAATTTAGGCACCTATACCTGTCAATATAAATAGAAGGTTAGAATGTTTCCATAACATTTATTATTATTTTTTTTTTAGTCTTCGACTTGTCAAAGGTTGTCTTGTAAGAGTACGATAATATATACATAAAAAAACCAGATGGGGTTGAGATGTTTCTTTCTTTTTTTTTTCCTCCCTCTGGTGTTCTTTTTTGTTATTATTATTTTTATTTTGTCGTCCACTAAATCTGTAATATATATATTCGTGTTCTCACAATTGATACGAATCTCGGAATGAGATAAATTCGTGAGATCGACAGAGCTGTAATTTAAAAAGATGGCCATTTTTTTTTCCTGTTGCTTTTTTGACAAGTTGTAGATAAGGTGAGATCGTTAACAGCGATATAGTTGCTTATCATAGCATTTTCATGGGTAATTATGAATCGGGTGTTGTTTTCTTACTATTTTTTTCTTTCTTTTCTTTTCTTTTTATTTATTTTTTTTTCCAGCGTGAGTTATAACACCGCCTGTTTTGCTTTTTCTTTGCACATTTGTATTTTGGTGTGATGTTCTATTAATATTAATGCCTTAATCCTTGGACTGATTCGATTACAACTTCATTTTTGCACGTTATTAATGGCATGAAATTATTCAAATGTGATGAAATTCTTATGTGCAAAGATATTATGGGCTTCCATAATATCTGGGATTGTTAAAATGTTTTGGGCAGTGGATAATGTGTTAAAATGTGTTGGGCAATGAATAATGTGTTAAAATGTTCCGAGTAATGAATAATGTGTTAAAATGTTTTGGGCAGAGGATAATGTGTTAAAATGTTCTGGACAATGAATAATGTGTTAAAATGTTCTGGGCAATGAATAATGTGTTAAAATGTGTTGGACAATGATAATGTGTTAAAATGTGTTCAATGGATAACGTGTTAAAATGTGTTCAAGGGATAACATGTTAAAATGTGTTCAATGGATAACGTGCTAAATTGTGCTGGGCGATGAATAACATGTTAAAATATGCTGGGCAATGGATAATGTGTGGTGGGCAATGCATAGTGTGGGATGGGTAATGGATGTTAAACATAAAGACATGTAGAGCTGTACAAATCCCGAATAATCTGCCATGAAAATTTGAATCAATGCTGCTGATTATAGATATTTCCCTTTTAATCGAAGTAATTTTTAATTAACCATTATTTTAGCGTTTCTTTTTTTTTTATCTTTCACTTTCTTTCTTTTCTTTATTTTTTTTTTTCCAGCTTGAGTTATAACACCGCCTGTTTTTTTTTTTTTTTTTCTTCTTGTACATTATTAATTTGGTGTGATGTTTTATTGATATTAATGCTTTAATCCTTGGGCTGATTCGATTACAACTTCATTTTTGCACATTATTAATGTTACGGAATTATTTAAATGTGATGAAATTCTTATCTGCGCAGATATTATGGGCTTCCATAATATCTGGGCAGATGGATGGATAATGTGTTAAAATATGATGGGCAATGTGTGATGATCAATGGATAATGTGCTAAAAATTGGTTGGGCAATGGATAATATGTTAAAATGTGATGGGGACTGGATAATGTGTTAAAATGTGCTGGGCAATGGATAATGTGTGATGGGCAATGGATGTTAAACATAAAGACATGCAAAGCTGTATAAATCCCAAATAATCTGCCACGAAAATCTGAATCAATTCTGAGGATAATAGATTTTTTTTTTCTTTTAATCGAAGTAATTTTTTATTAATCATTATTTTAGCTTATATTTTTTTTTTCTTTTTTTTTCCTTTATTTTCTTTATTATTATTTTTCCTACGTGAGTTATAACACTGTCTGTTTTGCTTTTTCTTGTACATAAGTATTTTGGAGTGATGTTCTATTAATATTAATGTCTTAATCCTTGAACTGATTCAATTACAACTTCCTTTTTCCACGTTATTAATGGCATGAAATTATTTAAATGTGATGAAATTTTTACTGCCTAGATATTATGAAAGTTCAAAATATCTAAGCATATTCATTGATAATGTGTCGAAATGTGATAGGCAATGGATAATGTGTGATGATCAATGGATAATGGGTTGGTCAATGGATAATGTGTTAAAATGTTCTGGGAAATGGATAATGTGTTAAAATGTGCTGGGAAATGGATAATGTGTTAAAATGTGGTGGGCAACGGATAATGTGTTTAAAATGTACTGGGAAATGGATAGTGTGTAATGGGCAATAGATGTTAAACATAAAGGCATGCAAAGCTGC
Organism: Caerostris darwini; assembly: GCA_021605075.1. Taxonomy (NCBI): domain Eukaryota; kingdom Metazoa; phylum Arthropoda; class Arachnida; order Araneae; family Araneidae; genus Caerostris; species Caerostris darwini. Next base: position 9,634 of record BPLQ01006153.1, read on the forward strand.
ACAAATCTCTAATAATCTACCTTGAAAATGTGAATCAATGCTGCTGACAATAGATATTTTCCTTTTAATCAAAGTAATTTTTTATTAACCGTTATTTATCCTTTGTTTTTTTTGTTCATAATGTTTTCTTTCTTTTTTATTTTTTTTTTTTTTTCCCAGCGTAAGTTATAAGCACCGTTTGTTTTGCTTTTTCTTGTACATTAGTGTTTTGATGTGATGTTCTATTAATATTTATGCTTTAATCCTTGGTCTGATTCGATTACATCTTCATTTTTGCACATTATTAATGGCATGAAATTATTCAAATGTGATGAAATTCTTATCTGCGCAGATATTATGGGCTTCCATAATATCTGGGCAGATGGATGGGTAATGTGTTAAAATATGATGGGCAATGTGTGATGATCAATGGATAATGTGTTAAAAATTGGTTGGGCAATGGATAATATGTTAAAATGTGATGGGGACTGGATAATGTGTTAAAATGTGATGGGCAATGGATAATGTGTGATGGGCAATGGATGTTAAACATAAAGGCATGCAAAGCTGCACAAATCTCTAATAAACTACTTCGAAAATCTGAATCAATGCTGCTGACAATAGATATTTTCCTTTTAGTCGAAGTAATTTTTTATTAGAGAGATTTTGCATACCGTACGTTAGTTACCGTAGGACGTCCGTTAGCTTTTTCTCCCTAGCGCTCATGCTCATAGGAAACTGAGCATGCGCTAGGGAGAAAAAGCTAACGGACGTCCTACGGTAACTAACGTACGGTATGCAAAATCTCTCTATTAACCGTTATTTTAGCCTTTGTTTTTTATTTATAATGTTTTTTTTTTTTTTCCAGCGTAAGTTATAACACCATTTGTTTTGCTTTTTCTTTGCACATTAGTGTTTTGATGTGATGTTCTATTAATATATATGCTTTAATTCATGGACTGATTCAATTACAACTTCATTTTGAACATTATTTATGGCATGAAGTTATGTAAATGTGATGAAATTATTATCTGTCCAGATATTATGGAAGCCCAATATATCTGGGCAGATGGATGGATAATGTGTTAAAATGTGATGCGCAATGGATAATGTGCGATGATCATCGTATAATGTGTGATGATCTATGGATAATGTGTTATGGTCAATGGATAATGTATGATGGTCAATGGATGTTTAAAATAAGGACATGGAAACCTGTACAAATCCCTAACAATCTACCCCGAAAATCTGAATGAATGCTGGTGATAATAGATATTTTCCCTTTATCCGATGTAGCATTTTATAAACCATTAATTTAGCATCGGCCTGTTTAACATCTTAAAATGCATTTTTAAGATGCAGATAAGGTATTGACAAGTTGTAGATAAGGTGAGATCGTTAACAGCGATATAGTTGCTTATCATGGCATTTTCATGGCTGATTATGAATCGGGTGTTGTTTTTTCTTTTTTCTTTGTTATTATTGTTATTATTTTTTGGGGGCTATTTTTTTTTCCTTCTTTGTTTATTACTATTATTATTTTTTGGGGTTATTTTTTTTTCCAGCATGAGTTATAACACCGCCTGTTTGGCTTTTTCTTTGCACATTAATATTTTGGTGTGATGTTCTATTAATATTAATGCTGTAATCCGCTTTGAGATATTTTAATCACTATTGAAAATAATAGCTCATTTTTTTCAAATTTTTTCTTTCAGATAAGTAATAGTTTTTTTTAATTTTTCTCTTACATAATAACATCTCATTACATTTGATAGAATTTCTAATTAGAAACTTATTTATAGGATCGAATAATATTGTTAATTTACGAAAACTTAAAGAAAACAGTCTATCACTTTTTGTAGCTCCGTTTTGAATTATGCATACATTTAAAATAAAATCCCTTTAATTCGTTATTTTAAAACCAGAATTTCAGTTTAAATGTTCAGCTAGTTTTAAAAAAGATAAAAATATAATTAATAATGATTAAAATAGTAATAATAATAATTATTATTATTATTATTATTGTTATTATTTTTCTTCTTATCATTATTATTGCCCCGTTTCTATTAAATGTCATTATGTTTCTATAAAAAAAACATATTTCTTAAAATAAGAGTTTCTATGACATTATTTAGGAACAACTTATGCAAATATATAAATTAATCATTTAATAATAATAGTTATTATTTTTTTATTATTATTACTTATTAAGATTCATTGTTGTTCTTTTCCTTATTGTTGCTGTCACGTCTCTAATAAATGTTATTTTTCTATAAAAAAAATCAGGGTCTGAATGGTCGAGTGACTAGCGCTCTGGCGCTCGGTACCACTGGTTTCGGGTTCGAGTCTCGGCGGTGCCATGAATGTTTGCAGTGGTTCGGAATCCATTTTAAGCCGTAGGTTCCGGTCTCATATGACTGTAAGAGCGTCACGGAGCAAAAGTCAGACTTCTACCTACGAGTGTTCCATCACATCAGAAGCTGCCCCCTTTCCCTCTGTCCATGAGTAGATCACTCATGAGATGTCCGTCCCGCACTGCAAGACATTGAGGATTAGTCACAATAAAAAAATCATTTTTTTTAAACTATGATTTTCTATGTCATTATTTAGAAGCAACCGCTATAAAAAATAACATCAAAATAGATAAATTCAAGATTAGGTCATCGGATTCTTATGCAAATATCTTAAATTAATTATTTAATAATAACAATAATTATTATTATTATTATTATTACTTATTAAAAGTCATTATTATTGTTGATTTTCTTCTTCTTCATCCTATTATTATTATAATTGTCACGTTTCTATTCAATGTCATTATTTAGAAGCAACCGGTATAAAAAATAACATCAAAATAGATAAATTCAAGATTAGGTCATCGGATTCTTATGCAAATATCTTAAATTAATTATTTAATAATAACAATAATTATTATTATTATTATTATTATTACTTATTAAAAGTCATTATTATTGTTGATTTTCTTCTTCTTCATCCTATTATTATTATAATTGTCACGTTTCTATTCAATGTCATTAGAGAGTTTTTGCATACCGTACTTTAGTTACCGTAGGACGTCCGTTAGCTTTTTCTCCCTAGCGCGCATGCTCATAAGAAATTATGTTTCCTATGAGCATGCGCGCTAGGGAGAAAAAGCTAACGCACGGTATGCAAAAATTCCCTATTTTAGAAATAAGTTAATTCTTTAATAAGAAACTACTATTATTATTATTATTTGTCAGCTCATTATTATTATTGAAAAGGTTTCTATTAAAAACCATTATTGTTCTATAAAAAAAAACGTATTTCTTAAAATATGATTTTCTATGTCATTAATTAGAAACAGTCGCTATAAAAAAATATCATTAAAATAGATAAAAGTAAGATTAGATCATCTGATGCTTATACAAATAAATAATCACTTTATTATTATTATTATTTATTATTTATTACAGGTTATTATTATTATTCTTTTTCTTCTTCTTATTATTATTATTATATTATATACGTTAAATTTTCGATAATAATAATAATAATTATTATTATTATTATTATAACGGTTATTAAAAGTCATTATTATTGTTCTTATGTTATGTTTCTATTAAATGCCATTATTTTTCTATAGCAAAATCATATATCTTAAAATATGATTTATGCCATTATTTAGAATCACCACTGTAAAAAAAAAATCATCAAAATTTCAAGATCTGATTCAAGTCATCTGATTTTGATGCAAATACATAATTTTATTATTATTATTATTATTATTATTACTATTTAATCTACTCTTGATCAGTACACTAAAAACCTTTACATATTTAAATATACAAACAAATTTAGTGAATACACAATGAAAAATAAATTATAGTTTAAAACACTAAAAAACATGCTTTTAGAGTTAATCAAACTAAAAAGTAAAAAAATAATTGTTAACATAAGTATACAATGAAGAGTTAGTTTAAAAATGTCATACAAAGCACCCCACGCTTTTAGAACAGTGGCATTCGTTTTCTCGTCAGTCATTTTATTCTTATGCTAACAATTATTTTTTACTTTTTAGTTTGATTAACTCTAAACGAGTGGTTTTTAGTGTTTTTAAACTGTAATATTTAAACGAGGTCCTGGTACGGTGGACTGGAACTATAGTTCTTACAATAACTTAATTGTGAGTAAAACAAAGGCGAATATGTCGAGAGCTAGCCAGGATTCGAACAGCGAATCTCCTGATCCGTAATCAGGCGCGTTATCTGTTGTGCCACCGTCCCACGTAGGTTTGAATGTCTTAGGTACTTTCATTCTACATGGGTTAAATTGCTGTTCATGAGTTAAAATAAAATCACTCGTCCTGGCGATTGTAATCATGATGAGATAATAAACATATCAAAATATTTTAGTGTCGTCGGTCCTTGATAAGCCTGCAACGTTTAAATTAAATCGGATCGCTTAAAGTAGGGCGAAATCGAGCCCAAAGAGTCAGTTACATACAAACATACAGGTGAAACTAATAAACGCGTGTTAAAAACGTGATTCCCGTCTCATATCAGCAAAGAAAAAAGGGACACAGAAATAAATAATATTCCCCATGCAATTAATGGCATACATAAACAAATTTAGTGAATGTACCATGAAACAAGTACTATAAAAAAGAATTTTTAAAAAGTCAATTCCTTCTTTTTTTTCACTCTATTGCAGAAAGGTCCTTTACAAATAAAGTTGAAATTTTCCTCTTACATCTGGCGCCATCTATCGGTAGATATATGCAAATTAAATCTAAAAAAAAACTAAAATTATTTAATTAAATTTAATAAATGAATTAATATTTGAAAAAACTGTATTAACATCCAGTGTCATCCACTACAAGTTCGAAAAAAAATGTATTTGAACTCGAGTGGATGCATAAAAAGTATTTTATGAACGATTGAAAATTTGAACAAGATATATATAGGGAGAGTGTGAACTAATAGTAGGCATTTAAAAACGTGATTCAAGTTCTCATATCAGCAAAGAAAAAAAGCGACAGAGGAATAAATAATATTTTCCCATGCAATCAATGGCAGCGAGTGAATAAATCTGGTCTCGAAATAATCCGTCAATAAATCGACTGAGCGCTGGGCTGTCTGTGAGGGGCGTCCGAAGACAGGTCTTCAACGCCGCCGCAATCAGCCCCCTGCGGTGGGGCCAGGTGCGCTGGGCCCCACACAAAGCTGCGATTCTGATTGGGAGGCTGCAGTTTAACTCGCTTCAAATAGGCCCCATTCACGCCTTTATTACTACTCGGCGGCATTTTGCTTTTATTCGAATAGCCGACGTCCCAATATTGTTTCAGAGAATTATTTCTATGGCTTCATCATGATTTTAATGTTGATGTTAGTGATTCCTAATGATGATTTTGATGTTGGATATTGAGATTGATTTTGATGTTGGATATTGAGATTGATTTTGATGTTGGATATTGATATTGATGTTGATGTTGGATATTGATGATTTTGATGTTGGATATAGATGTTGATGTTGGTAACTTCTATTGATAATTTTAATGTTGAATATTGATGCTGGTAGCTCCTAATGATGATTTTGTTGTTGTATATTGATGTTGAGGTTCATATTGGTAACTCCTAATGATGATATTGATGCTGAAGTTGCTGAATTATTGATGCTGAAATGTTAATGTTGGTAACTCCTAATGGTGATTTTGATGTTGAATATTGATGTTGATGTTGGTTAACTCCTAAGGATGATTATGATGTTATGTTGGTGTTAATGTTGCTAACTCCTAATGATGATTTTGATGTTGAATATTGATGTTTATAACTCATGATGATTTTGAGGTTGGATATTGATGACGATGTTGGTAACTCCTAAGGATTTTGAGGTTGGATATTGATGCTGATGTGGGTAACTCCTAATGATGATTTTGATGTTGAATATTGATGCTGATGTGGGTAACTCATAATGATGATTTTAATCATGATATGATCTTAACGTCGATAGTGTTTTCCACATTTTCAAGGTTGTTTAATAACTTTGTTGTGAATTTTATATCAGCGATTTTTGTTTTCAAATGGTTTTTATAGTATTTTCAGCATACATTTTTATTCAAATTTAAAAAAAAAAATTGGGTTTCTTATATAAAAAGTATCATTTTCTAATATTTAATAACTTAATTAGTGTATTCTTTCCTTAAAAAGCTTTTGTATCACACTTAATATACTTTTCTGTTCATATTTTTCTGACTTAATTATAATAAACTTTTACTTATAAATAAATTGTTATCTTCCTTTTAAATTGAAGTCTAATTGGTTTAGAAATTGAAATGAATTGTGTATATAATTTTAATATATATATATATATATATAAAATTCATAGCACAATGAGATATTATTTAAGATGAATAATATTGGTTTAACTTTCAAATAAGAAATTTCTTACGTTGTCAAGAGATCCAGGTAAATGCATTGATTTCATTTTATACTGCCTTTTTTTTTGTTAGACAGCTTTTTAGAAATTTATACTTGGATTTTAATTTATGATTTTTTTAGTTGTTTTATATCAAATTACCTATAATTTAATATTAGTATAAATTAAATTGTCTATTTCTTTGTAAAAAATATATTTGCAATAGAATAATGCGAGATTAAAACTTGACATTGGTGGCGAATATGGAAGCCCATTTTCATTAATTGGACGCATTTCGTGGTCCCTTCAATCCTGTCATCCCTTCAATTGCCCCTTCAATCAAAAAAAATACAATAGAACCTCGAATTATCGTTTCCTGCAGTACAACATAGAGCTTCATTGAATATGAATATTTTATGTGATGCATATGATAATGTTACAGATACATAAAAACATATATATATATATATATATATAGGGATTCAGAATCAAAGTTAATCTGTAGGTCACGGTCTAATTAGCCCAAAGTGTGCAAAAAATGGCCCTATAGTGACAAACCAATCCATGATAGCAATGGTCTTCTTATTATCAGCTACTTCAGAAAAGATTTCTACAAGACAGCATTATTTGCAATTATTCCAAACAGGAATGGTTAAGCTGGCGAACCATATTACTTCGACTGGCTGTACAAATTTCTCATTTATATGCATCTTTATATCCACTTCCAAGTTTGCCCTATTGAATTTCCCATTTCTTACATTGAAATAAGACGTATTTTACAGTTTTCGTCAGTTTAAAAAAATTAAACCTTAATGTAGAATTACCTCTGTTGAATTACTCCATTTTGCTAACCAAGCACTTTATTATAATCTACTTCAGTAAAGTTTTCTACCAGATGGTATTATTTGCAATTATTCTAAACAGACAACGGCTTGTGAGTCATATTACTTGGATTGACATAGAAATTAATCCCTTATAAACAACTTTGTATACATTTCCAAGGTGATCCTATTGAAGCACCCTTTTCTTACATTGAAAAAGGACATATTTGACAGTTTTCATTTGTTTTTGTTTATTTTTTTCAACGGTAAACCGTAAAAAATTAAACCTTAATGTAGAATTACCTCTAATTACTCCATTCTGCTAACCGAGCACTTTAATATCACCTACCAGAAGGCATTATTTGCAATTATTCCAAACAGGCAATGGTTATTAAGAGTGTAAACCACATTACTTGGACTGACCGTAGAAATATTATACCGGACTTATATAGATAATAGGGCATTATTAGACTTATATACATCCTTCTACTCCCTTCTAAGGTGGCCCTATTGAATTCCCCATTTCTTACATTGAAATAAGGCACAGAATTTGACAATTTTGATTTGTTTCTGTTTATTTTTACCGAATTGAAGCGTTAATAGAATTAAACCTTAATGTAGAATATGGACTGTTTAATTACTCCATTTTGCCAGCCAACCACTTTATTATAATCTACTTCAGTCAAGATTTCTAACCAGACGGCATTATTTGAAATTGCTTCCAAACAGGCGATGGTTAAGCCTTGCGAACCGCATCCCTAGAAATGGACATAGAAATTAATCTCTTAATATACGTTCCGGATTACACCAAATCACCGCACAGCTTTTAACGTATTCCACCAGCAGGACGCTCAGGGCCATGCATATAAAAGCACGTACACAAATAAACCTAATTCGACAAATAGCTGCATCTGCATGGCTCATGCCAATCCATGGCTTCAGCTCGACAGGTCAGTTTCCCATAAATCATTCATAGGACTGCAGAGCTGATTTGCCCACAGGCCTCGCGTATTGCCTGCCTGCTACAGTGAAGGGGAAGGGGGGTCGCTATAAAGGAGGCAGACGACACCTAGTTCGATTGGGGAGGTGTGCCAAGGGTGGGTGGAGGGAGTCTTTGGTAAGATTCGCTGCAGCCGTGAAATGGATTCGGGTGCAAGGGTGGGTGTTCATGCCAGCCTATCTTCGAGTGAATATCGCGCCTTTGTGTTATGCTAATGCGGTTTGGGGTGCCCCAGGATTGAGTGTCTTCATTTGAATGAGGCCTCATTGTGGATGGGGGAAGGTGCAATTAATTGGAGGGAAAATTCGATGAAGGGTAATAGGAAGGGCGAGCCACCTCGTCATGTTTTGGGCATTTACAGAGGGGGGGAGGGGGAAGGCTTGGATGTCAATATGGAAAGAGAGTGTTTAAATATTGGGTCGTATTTGGTGACAGTCGACTTTTGGTGATTTGCTGGCTACGTGATTCAGATTTTATTACTTTCACGGAATTAATTATGATTATTTTGTTTATTACTCTCATGGATTTAAACGTGATTCTTTTGTTTCAACAAAAGAATCTCCCAATCGAACTAGATGTCGTCTGTCTCCTTTCATCCACGTAATAGTAATACTATAATTTACTAGAGACAACATTGTGATTTTAAATACAAATTATTTGTTCAAGTGGTTTGAAACGTTATTAAGTTTTACTGCTTTAAAGATTTATTTGGTGACATTCGACTTTTGGTGATTTGCTAGTTACTTGATTTAGATTTTATTACGTTCATGGATTTAATTATAATTATTTTGTTAGTTACTTTCATGGATTTAATTATAATTATTTTGTTTATTACTTTTATGGATTTAATTATAATTATTTTATTTTAACAAAAAAATGTTTCATCCACATGATGGCGCAATGGTAATAACATAATTTAAGAAAAACTAAAATAAAAATTGGGTACAACATTCTGGTTTTAAATACAAATTATTTGTTCAAATAGCCTAAAATTTTATTACGTTTCACTACTTTAACGACCTATTTGGTGAAAGACGATTGTTGGTGATTTGCTAGCTACGTGATTCAGATTTTATTGCTTTCATGGATTAGATTATGATTATTCCCCCCCCAACAAAAAGTGTTTCATCCAGTTTACCATAATTTATGAAAATATTGATTAAAAATTGAGGAAAATTATATTAATGACAACATTGTGGTTTTAAATACAAATTATTTGTTTAAGTAGTCTAAGATTTTATTTTACGATTTTACTTTAACGATTTTATTATTGCAATAATTTCAACTAACATTAAGAATATAATTTAATCTTCGGGTGATTATATTGGCGTAGTATTTGAAGAGGCAAAATTAATACGCGATTGTTTTAATAAATATCACTGTGGTGTATTTTCTGCGATTTGTTGAACAACATGATTTAAGCTCATGTGATTAAGTTTCTGTCAGATGATTTAAAAACTTAACTCGTGGAAATGACAATTGTTTGTATGTCATGCAATATAAAAGTATTAACATTAATGGAAAAATACTATGCAATACGACTATGACTTCAAATTTCATAATGTGGTAGACCAACTATCACTATAATATTTTTAATATTTTATAATATATATTTCAAGTTTTAGTGCATGATTGTTATCATGGAGATACGATTTTACTATGCCGGAAAATGCTAAACACCCCAGGGCGGTTCTTTACAATTTACAAAGTTCCTAGATGAACTCGTCCTTTCGTTATCATTTCTAGCAGCGGTTACCCTATCCTCCTTTGGAATCTCTTTTTAATTTGCTATTTTACTGTTTTATATTATTCATTTTCTTCTTGAAATTTTGAATTTGGGGACATTTTCCTTAACTACTTATTTCCTGTTTTCTGATAACCATGTTTCTCCTACTTATCGCCATGTACTCATTTTGACCAGATAGGAATTAGGAGCACAAGGTACTCCGATAAACTGTAAAGACTGACTGATTGTTTTCATGAATATCACTGTGATATCATTTCGGTGATCTGTTGATCAACATGTTTCAAGTTTTCGTGATTAGGTTTTTTGTCAGATGTTTTTAGGACTTAATTCGTGGAAACGAGAATTGTTTGTATGTCGTGCAATATAAAAGTATTAATATTAATGGAAAGATGCTATGCAGTATCACTATGGGTACTAATGTCCCAATATGGTAATCCAACACATAGTATTATATTTTTAATATTTTCTAATAGTTTGCTACTTCAATTTCTAATATATGATTGTTTTAATGATCATTACTCTGATATCTTTTCTGCGATCTGTTGATCAACATGATTTACATTCTTGGGATTAGGTTTTTGTCAGGTGTTTTTAATACTTAATTCGTGCAAAAGAGAATTTTTTGTATTCTTGGGATTAGGTTTTTGCCAGATGTTGTATTCAGATGTTTTTAAGACTTAACTCGTGCAAAAGAGAATTGTTTGTATGTCATGCAATATAAATGTATTAATATTAACAGAAAGATACTATGTAATACCACTATGGGTTCAAATTCCGTAATGTGGTAGTCCACCACATATTATACCCCATAATAGTTTACTATTTTAATTGGTTTATTTACTATTTCTGGTTAATTTAAGTAATACATGTTATTCATCTGTTCATAAAATTATTTCATTTGGGTGATCAGTCTGATGAAATATAGAAATTTTTTTAAAAATCCAGGTAATTATTCTATTGTATTGTCTAATTAATATTTATAAAATTTCAATAGTTTCCCTGTTGCACTTTCCATTTATTAAATTTTAGTACTTAAATTGAAATTGTCTATTCAAAAAGATTTCAATCATTATTATTGTTATACATAATTGATAATAAAAAGTTTACATTACATAGATCGTACATAATAAAGAGTTTTTTGAATACATTTTACAGTAACCCTCACAATATATCTACTAATTTGATGCATCAGTTAAAATAAATTCCAAAGTGGGAGGAATAAATTTAAAATTTACTTTAACGTAAAGGTGTAAATGCATACAAAAAAAAATGTCATTTGTTAAAATTTATAGAAAATTATCATAATTTAATTTCCGGTGATTTTTTTTTCTCAATTTTTTATAACTTAATTTTTGAAAAAAAAATTAAATCTTTTAATATAGTGTTGAAAATCAAAAACATTTTGTCGTTTTGAATTTTTGAGAGAAATAAATTGGATGAGTTTAGATTTTGACTTGAAACCGCTTAACTATTGTGCTGGTGAAGAATTTAGCAAAATTCTCAAATTTTCCATTAGCCACTAAATGTTAAAAAAGAAATTAAAATATGTTATTAAAAAGAAATTTCATTTCAAAACAATTTGTCTCTGTTATTCTTCAAAGAAAAATTTCCTTTTTTTTTTCATAGTTATTCTAATGGATACATTTTTAAATAGATGTTTTATATATACTTAAATTGATGTTTTATGTATACATATATGGATGTTTTATATATACTTATATGGATGTTTTATGTATACATATATGGATGTTTTATATATACTTATATGGATGTTTTATATATACTTATATGGATGTTTTATATATACTTATATGGATGTTTTATATATACTTATATGGATGTTTTATATATAAATAAATGGATGTTTAAAAGTAGTTTTTACATACTTAAATGGAAGTTTTATCCATGCTTCAATGGATGTTTTATATATGTTTAAATGGATGTTTGTTATGCATACAATTATCTAAATAATAATAGAGTCATATTGATAGACTGATTGATTAGAATGATAGAATGTTTATTGATATTGATTAGATAATTGTATATCTAAATGTCAATATATATGGCCCAAAAACTGATTTTGCATTTTCATTAATTATAGTAGGTTACTTTTTTACGATTAAAATTACGAAAAAATATTGATTTAGTACTTGATGAGAATAAATCATAGAAATATTTAAAATATCACTGTTTATGTGTGAATAAATTACTCAGGAATTACTTAATTGATTTTTATTAATATTAATACAACGAAAAATTCTATTGTCACTCAACAATTTAAAAATATTAATGGAAGTAGTTTCAACAATTTTGTTTCATATAAATCAAAAGTCGAAAATGCTTTCAAAGTCAGGGATGTCTTATGTTTGCTTAAATGAATGTTTTCTGTATATTTAAAGGGTGGTTTATATATGCTTAATTGGATTCTTTCTATGTGTTTAAATGGATATTTTCTATATGCTTAAATGAATGTTTTATATATACTTAAAATGCATGCTTTATATATATACTTAAATGATTGTTTTATATAGCTTCAATGGTTGTTTTAGATATGCTTAAATGGATCTTTGTAATGCATGCAATTATCTAAATAATAATAGAGTCATATTGAGTAATATAGTATAGAAACAGATTTTGTAGTTTCATTAATTATAGTGTTTTTTTTCTATTAAAATTAAGAAAAAATATTGATTCAATATTTGATGAAAATAAATAATAAAAATATTTGAAACAGCATTGCTTATGTGTGAATAAATTACTCAGAAATTATTTCATTTTTTTATTAGTATAAATACAAAGAAAAAGTCCATTGTCATTCAGTTATTCCAAAGATAATCATTATAAATTGATACACAAATTTTTCAAATTTTAAAATATTAATGGAAGTAGTTTCAGCATTTTTGTTTCAATTTTTGTTTTCAATTTCAATCAAACATTAACTCTGTATTTAAAAAAAAATAAAAGTAAAAATTGAGAAGAACCACTTTTCCATCTTGAAATAATCCTCACAACTAATTCAACGTGGCGAAAACAAACACAAGGACCACCTTTTTCCAAAGAGTATCTTTCAAGTCATTACTCAGAAATAATGTAAATAATAGGATAATAAATAAAATATGTATAATAAATAATGGATGTTTTATATATGCTTAAATGGTTGTTTTATAAGTATTTAAATTGATATTTTATGTATGCTTAAATAGATGTTTATTATGCATACAATTATCTAAATAATAATAGAGTCATATTGAGTAATATGATTCAGAAACAGATTTTATATCTTCATTAATTCTAGTGATATTGTTTTTTCAATTGAAATTACGAAAAAAACATTTATTTGCTATTTGATAAGAATAAACCACTGAAACAACTGCTTTGTAATAATTAAAATAGCACTGCTAAAAGTATGAATAAATTACTCAAAAATTATTTAATTGCTTTTTTATTAGTATTAATGCAACGAAAATCTCCATTGTCACTCAATGATTCTAAAATATTAATGGAAGTAGTTTCAGAATTATTATTTCCTATAACTCAACAGCAAACATCAATTTTACATATAATAAAAGTAGAAATTGGAAGACAACTTTTCTAACTTGAAATAATCCTCATAACTAATTCATGGAGGTAGAAACAAACACAAGGACCATCTTTTTCCAAGGAGCATCTTCCAAGTCATTACTCAGAAATAATGTAAATAGTAATAAATGGTTGTTTTATATATACTTGAATGGATGTTTTATCTATGCTTAAATGAATGTGTTATATATGCTTAAATGGATGTGTTATATATGCTTAAATGGATGTGTTATATATGCTTAAATGGATGTGTTATATATGCTTAAATGGATGTGTTATATATGCTTAAATGGATGTGTTATATATGCTTAAATGAATGTTTTATACATACTTAAATGGTTTTATATATGTTTAAATAGATGTTTTATGTAAGCTTAAATGGATGTGTTATATATGCTTAAATGAATGTTTTATATATACTTAAATGGTTTTATATATGCTTAAATGGATGTTTCATGTATGCTTAAATGGATGTTTTATGTATTCTTAAAGGGATGTTTTATGTATGCTTAAATGGATGTTTGTTATGCATACAATTATCTAATCAATAATAGAAGCATATTGAGTAATATGGTACAGAATGAGTAATATGGTTCATTGATTCTGGTGATATTTTTTTTCGATTGAAATCACGAAAAACATTTATTTACTATTTGATAAGAATAAACCACAGAAATATTTACAACAGCACTGCCTATGTATGAATAAATTACTCAGAAATTATTTAATTGATTTTTTATTAGCTATAATACAACTAAAAATTCCATTGTCAGTCAATGATTCTAAAATATTAATAAAAGTAGTTGTTTAATATAAATCAAAAATCAAAGATCAATCCTACATTTAAAAAAAAGTAAAAAAGAGAAGACCACACTTTTCCATCTTGAAATAATCCTCACAACTAATTCAACAGGGCAGAAACAAACACAAGGACCACCTTTCTCCAAGGAGGTATCTCTCCAGTCATCTCCCTGGTTGTTTGTTGGTGAATTGGAAAAGGTCACACCGATTAGCTACTGAAAAGGACCCCCGGTAGGCCTCAACTTCTCAATCAGTTTATCTTTCTCGGTGGTAGACAGGACAGCTGCTTTTGATACTCATCTGCCACTTAACGCTTTTGGAGATGGAGAAAAAAATCGTTTGGCTTTTTCTCAATCGATTGTTCCAATGCAAATGCGATAGGGGGGATCTTCGAATGTATGCTAGTTCTTGCATTTAAAGAGAAACTGATTCATTTCAATTTCCGTTTGGGAAATGTGTAGATATTGGTATCTGTATGTATTTTTTCTTGTCTTCAGTTTTTTTTTTTTAAATCGATTTTAAGAAAATTTTTTTGTTCTTTATAAAACCTATGCACATGTTCTTCTAAGTCTGTTCTTCTTCTTCTAAGTCACATATAGTTTTTTTCTCCCTTGGTACTTGCGTTCAAGTGTTGTGTTATATATATTGGTATACGTGGTAATTTTTCTTGTTTTCAATTTTTTTTTATTTAGATTTTAAGAAAACAAAAATTTTCTTTACTGAACCTATACACAAACTCTTCTAAATCATATTTTGTTTTTTATCCTTTGGTACTTGTGTTCATGTGATGTGTATATAGTGTGCATGTATATAGTGTATTTTTTCTCGTTTTCAGTTTTTCTTAAAATCGTTTTTAAGGAGAAAAAAAATCTTTGTAGGACCCATACGCATGTTCTTCTAAATCATACCTTGCTTTTTCTCAATTTAATTAAACTATTATAGCAGGCGTTTGAGGTTGCTATTTATTATTTAGTATTAAACTACAAATTAATTCTGAACTTTCTAATCTTTATTTTTCATTTTAGTGCTAGTCAAGTTTTTAGTATTTTCCATTTGTACTTTTGTCAGAATACACATCACATTTTATCACCTGAAACTATTTTCAAGTCAATTGAAAATATTACGCAAACAAAATTGTTTTTTTTTTATTTCATTCTATCTAAATTAGTAAATTAAATCCTTTTTCACAATTTGCAAAATTTATTGTTGGTGCATAAAACACAAGAATATGAAGTCCTTAAAAGAAGCATACCTGTACATCGTTTCAAGAATTAATCTAAAAATTAATTCTGACCATTTTTAATCTTTTTAATGCTAATTAAGTTTTTAATATTTTCCATTTGAATTTTTGTCATTATACACATCACATTTTATTAACTGAAACTATTTTCTAGTCAACTGAAAATACTACGCAAACAAAATTTAACTACACTAAAAAAGCGGGCTTTTGTAGTTACTATTTCAAATCTAAAATAGTTGCAATATTAAATCATTCATATTGTTTTGCAATATATAAATTATTTTGAAGAATAAATCTAAAAATTAATTCTGAATCGTTTTAATTTTTTTTTATTATTTTAATGTTTTTATAGTCAAGTTTTTAATTTGTCAGGATATTAATGTCAGATATGCATCACATTTTATTTACTGAAACTATTTTCTAGTCTACTGAAAATACTACACAAACAAAATTTAACTAAACTTAAAATAGCAGGCTTTTGAGGTTGCCATTTATCTGCCAGTGACCATGTGTTAAAACTAAATTTATTCTTTAATTCAACATTGTTTTGCAATATATGAATCGCTTGAAGAATTGATTTAAAAATTGATTCTGAATCTTTATAATCTTTTTTTATTATTTTAATGTTTTTATAGTCAAGTTTTTAATTTGTCAGGATATTAATGTCAGATACACATCACATTTTATTTACCGAAACTATTTTTTAGTCAACTGAAAATACAACACAAACAAAATTTAACTAAACTAAAAAAAGCAGGATTCTGAGGTTGCTATTTATCTTCCAGTGACCAGGTGTTAAAACTAAATTTATTATTTAATTCAACATTGTTTTGCAATATATGAATCGCTTGAAGAATTGATTTAAAAATTGATTCTGAATCTTTATAATCTTTTTTTAATTTTAATTGTCAAGTTTTTAATAATTTCCATTTGAACTTCAGTCAGTATACATATCACATTTCATCTATTGAAACTACTGTTTATTCAACTGATAACACAAACAAAATTTAACTAAAATAAAAAAATAGACTTTTGAGGTTGCTGTTTCTCTTCAAATGACCCCGTGTGAAAATTAAAGTGATACTTTAACTGAACATTGTTTTGCAATATATAAATCGTTTCAAGAATTAATCTTAAAAAGTAATTCTGAATGTTTTTATTTATCTTTTTTTATTTTAATGGTCAATTTTTAGTATTTTCTATTTGATATTCTATCAGTATACATATCACAATTTATTTATTGAAACTATTTTCTATTCAACCGAAAATACTGTAGAAATACAAAATTTAACTAAGCTAAAAAAAAGCAGGCTTTTGAGATTGCTATTTATCTTCAAATGACCAGGTGTTAAAACTAAATTTATACTTTAACTCAACATTGTTTTGCAATATTTAAATACGTCCAAAACAGTTCAAGGATAAACAGCTTGAGAAAGAAACACATGTCGTCGAATTATTATTATTTTTTTCTCTTTTCATATTATTCTTTCGTCCTTTTCTTAAACATTCTGTGAAATAGCAAATCATTTAAATTTGATAGTTACAATAATGGGGGGAATGGCTTATTTCGAATATCATGTTCTAAAAAGTGCGTGTTGCTGTAACAGTTTTTTTTGTGGGAGGTAGAAGCGATATTATGTCAGTTCGACATGATTAAATATTCTTTTATTGCATTTCTGGACGATGCATATTATGGAGTCTTATTATACTATGCATTATTCATGTATTTCATTGAATTCTTCAAGCTATGTACACAGAAAGTATTGGCAAGTTATTGCTTTTTTCACTTACCACTTTTCCGTTAATATATTGTGGGTTGGAACCAATTACGTTAAAAAGACAGTTACCGGAATTAAAGAAAAGATACGGAATAGTAACAACTAAAAATGATTAGTGTATTCCCAATACAATAAACGTAGCAGTTTTTAGTGGAATATTTTTCCCGTACTATTTTTATTTCGTCTTTCTAGATAATAAATCAAAATAATTACTTTTCTGAAAACTTCCCATAATTTGATTGAATTCCAATTGCTTTTGTTATTTTTAGTGACATTAAACATTTAAAACAAAAATAATTAAATTGGAAATTGAATAAAAATAAATTTTACATCAAATCCTTTTATAAAATACAAAAAAAAAATTATTAAACAGCTGATTTATCGAATTAATAAGTTAAGAATTAATTTCTAAATAGAATTCCATAAATTAGTAATTTCCAAGTAGAATCCAATAAATTAAAATTTATAAGTAAAATTCAATAAATTAGTAATTTTTAAATAGAATTCAATAAATTAGTAATTTCTAAGTAGAAAGAGGAGTCTGATGGCTGAATGGTCAGCTGTCTGGTGCTCGGTACCACAGGACTTGAGACCCGGTAGTGGCATGGTGGCTTGTAGTGGTTCGAAATCCCCTTTAAACAGTATGTCCCGCTCTAATATGATCGTAGAGTGACAAACCAAAGGGTTGAACGTGGGGCTGTCAAACCTGCTCTGTAAAAAGAAAAAAATTATGTTTCGAAATCTGGCAGAAGACCTTAGCAAACCATGGACTGTGTGCTTGTCTGTTGTGTATAATCTTCAATGTCCTGCAGTGCGGGACGGGGCACAAGAGTACTAGATTTTCATTTCGTTTTTGTATTTCTGGTAATAAATTTTCATTTCGTTTTCGTACTTCTAGTACTAGATTTTTATTTCGTTTTCTAGATAATAAATCAAAATAATTACTTTTCCGAAAACTTCCCATAATTTGATTGAATTTCAATTGCTTTTGTTACTTTTAGTGACAGACCAGCTCTTCTGATAGCGAGCTATGAGAAATCATTATTTAAAATAAAAATAATTAAGTTGGTAATCGAATAAAAATAAATTTTACATCAAATCCTTTTTTTCAAAATACGAAAAAAATTATTAATTCAATAAATTAGTAGTTTAATAAATTAGTAATTTCTAAGTAGAATTCAATACGTTAATAATTTCTTAGTAAAATTCAATAAATTAGTAATTTCTAAGTAGAATGAGGGGCCGGTTGGCCGAGTGACCAGAGCTTTAGTGCTCGGTACTATAGGACTCGACTCCCGGCTGTGCTATGGATGCTTGTAGTGGTTCGGAATCCACTTTAAACAGTAAGTCCCGGTCTAATAGGACCGTACAGAAGCAAATCAATGGATTGAACGTAGGGCTAACAAACCTGCCGTGTAAAAAGGAAAAAATATCATGTTTCGAAATCTGGCAGAAGACCTTAGCAAACCATGGGCTGTGCGCTTGTCTGTTGTGTATAATCCCCAATGTCCTGCAGTGCGGGACGGGGTACTAGTGTACTGGATTTTTATTTTGTTTTTGTACTTCTGGTAATAAATTTTTATTTCATTTTCATACTTCTAGTACTAGACTTTTATTTCGTTTTCTAGATAATAAATCTAAATAATTGCTTTCCGAAAACTTGCTATAATTTGATTAAATTCCAACTGCTTTTGTTATTTTTTAGGGACAAGCGAACTCTTCCGATAACTGAATATAAGAAATGATTATTTATTTTTAAAAAAATAATTAAATTTAAATAAATACTTAAATTTTAAAATAATTAAATTTGAAATAAATAATAATTTAAAGTTTGCATCAAATCCTGATGTAAAAGAATTCTTAATTCAATAAATTAATATTTCTAAGTAGAATGAGGGATCTAATGGTGAGCGTTCTGGTGCTCGGTACCACAGGAATCGAGTCCCGGCGGTGCCATGGATGTTTGTAGCGCTTCCGAATTCACTTTAAACTGTAGGTCCCTGTCTAATATGACCATAGACTGACAAGCCAAGGGGTTGGACGTAGGGCTAACGAACTTACACCGTAAAAAGATAAACAAATTCTCAGGTTTCAAAATCTGGCAGATGGTTTTGGCCCACCATGGGCTGTATAAGTGTCTGTTGTGTCTAATCCTCAATGTCCTGCCGTGCGGGATAGACATCACATGAGTAATCTACTCATGTTTGGAGGGTCAGCTTCTATATTTTCGACTGTTCAGCCAAATATGATGATGAGATAAAGTAAATAACTAAATTGATAAAAGTAAAACGGATATTATTTTAACTATTTTTCAAATTTTTTTAACCTTATAATCAAAAATATAATTTTCAATTTATATTTTTCAAGGAAGAATTTATTTACTTTATTTAGAAGTTTTCCAAAATATGTGTAGAATATAATGAATTTTAGATTATCATAATATGCTATTGAAACTGGAGAAAGATAGACAACAATACTTTAAAAACATTTTTATTTTTACATCAATCAATGTTTTCACAACATCATATTTATATAAAGGAATTATTTTAATAATTCATATATTTTTTTAACAATTTTTGCATGGAAAATAAACAAGATAAATAATATAAAATAAATAAAGTAATGCATGGAAAAACATTTACAATATCAAATCTAAATTTCAATATTTAAAAATTGACCATAAAATTAGCTTTTTATTTTGTTTCTTTTTTCCATAAAACAATAATTAGCACCAAACGATGCATTTAATTGAATAAGTTTATATTAATTTTTTAATATCAATTATAAGCAATGTTTTAATAATTAAAATAAGAAGACAAACAAGGTATAAATAACATAAAATAAATAAAGTATTCTATGGAAAAACATTTACAAAATCAAGTCTAAAGTTCAGTACTTAAAATTTGACCATAAAATTAGCTTTTTTAGAATTTTATTTCTTTTATTCCATAAAACAGTAATTAGCACCAAACGATTATGCATTATTTAATTGAATCTGTATTTATTATTTTTTTTTAATATCAATTATAAGTGTTTTAATAATTCCAATATTATTTTTTAACAACTTACGCATAAGAAAATAAACAATATATAAATGGCATGAAATAAATAAAGTATTGTATGGAAAAATACTTACATCAAGTCTAAATTTCAGTATTCAAAATTGACCATAAAAATAGCTTCTTTGGATTTTTTTTTATTCCATAAAATAATAATTAGCATCAAACGATTATGCATTATTTAAATGAATCTGTTTTGATTAATTTTTTAATATCAATTATAATCAGTTTTTTAATAATTTAAATATTTATTTAGCTACTTATGTATAGAATACATAAGGAAATAAACAAGATATAAATAACAAAAAATAAATAAATATTGTATGGAAAAAAATTTACAGCATCAAGTCTAAATTTCAGTGCTTAAAATTGATAAAAAAATTAGCTTTTTAAGAATTTTTTTATTCTAAAAATAATAATTAGTACCAAACGATGCATTTTTTAATCGAATCTTTTTCTATTATTTTTTTTTTAATATTAATTATAATCAGTGTTTTAATAATTGAAAATGGAAATAAACAATCTATAAATAATACAAAATAAATAAATAAAGCATTTACATATCAAGATAACATACAGAAAGATTGCGCATTACTAATTGAAAGATTACGATTCTTAAAGAATCGATTACTGTCTCGTAATTACGATTACGATTCTTAAAGAATCGATTACTGTCTCGTAATTACGATTACGATTCTTACAGATTACGAAAGATTAATTTTGTTATTAGATTAAAAAGAAGGAAAAACATATCGAATCTAAATTTCAGTATTTAAAATTTAACATAAAATTAACTTGTTTAGAATTTTATTTTTTTTTATTTCATTAAACAATAATTAGCACCAAGCGATATTATTATTATTATATATTATTTAATTTAATCTTTTTTTTATTAATTTGTTACTATCAATTATAATCAGAGTTTTAACAATTTCCTTTTTATTTAAATTACAATTTTTTGAAAAATAAACGTAAGGTTTATTTTTTAAATTCTTTCCATAATTGCTTTTTTTGAAAACCAAAATTCGAAAATGAATTCGCACACAAATAACACTAGTTTAATTAAGCCTAACTGTGAATGATTAAGTGCTCCATTACCAGAGCCATAATATGACCCACAAAAATTCTTCAAGTTCTTTAAACATCGCCAGAACTTTTCTTTTTTTATCACGAAATAGAATAAGTTCTACCAGTATTTTAATGGGACTTGAATAAATGACATAATAAAAAAATGCGACACGAATGGGGTAAAAAAAGAAAGAAAAAAGAATTAAAAAAAGAAAAAAGGGGGGCATTCCATTAAACTCTTTACGCCAGAAAAGAATAATTTAGCGACTCAACTTTTTAGCCTTTTTAACCTATGCGACTCTATCCCGCTGTGAAGGTTGAAAGATAATTTACACTTAATTACCCGGAGGATTGTTTTTTTGAGATGGTGGAAGAAAATGAATAAAAAAATTTAACTGTAACCGCCAAATAGCCTTCTAAACTGCCTCGTTAAGTCGGAAATGTGGAAAAATATCGGTTTTGAACAGAAAATGCTGTGGATGGTTTTTATTTTTTTTTCTAAAAAAAGTAAGAAAGAAAAGAAAATGCTTTTTGAGAGGTGGTAGAATTAATTTTTTAAATGTGAGTGATGATTTAATATGAGAATCATGTTTTTATTCACCATTTCCAGCAAGACTACGTAAAATTGTTTTATTCATAATTTATTTTTTCCATGGTGACAAATAGAATTAGCCTAAAGTGTTAATCCTCCAAATAAATGAATAATATCTTACTTAAAAATTGTAAATTTTTATCAAAAATAAATATTTTTGCCATGGTCAAATGTTAATTAATAATTACTGATAATCAATGTATCCAACTAGCTACTTTAAAAGGATTTTAATTTTTTTACAATAGAAATAAATGTATACATATTTTTAAAGGAATGATTAAATTTATTATTGTAACCTAAAGTTATTCCCAAAAGTATCAGAAATTTTCAGAAAATGGGCTAGAGCCTAAAATTGAAATCGAATGTTAAGTACAAAATTTTTTCATATCATCGTCATATGATACCGAATAAAAATGAAATTTTTTTTTTAAATATAGTCCTAAAGTGTTAATCATTCAAATTACCATAAATAATATCATATCTTAAAATTGTACATTTTTATCAAAAATAAAAACTTTTGTCATTTTCATTTTTGTCAGTTAAATGTTGATAATCAATGTATTCCAATTATCGATTTCAAAACATTTTATTCTTTTACAAAGAATTAAATTGATACAATAAAATTTTCGTAGAAATGATAACATTTACTATTGTTATATACAGTTATTTCCAAAATTGTTAGTACACTTTAGGAATTTTCAGAAAATGGGGGTGAGCCTAGAATTAAAATCGAATGTTAAATCTAAAATCTTTTCATATTTTAATATGATTCCGAATAAAGCTGAATATTTAAAAAATATATAGACTCAATTTCTTTGGAATGGAAGAATACTTCACATAATTAAATATTTTCAGATTAAATTCCTAAATAAAATAATGGTTTGTAATATTTTTTCCTTTGTATTTTGGATTAGATGTCGCTAGATTTCGACAGGTTAATCTCAAAAATGTTAGTGCACTTTAGAATTTGCAGAAAATAGGCTAGAGCCTTCGATTGAAATCGAATGTTAAGTCCAAAATCTTTTCATGTCTTCTTCATATGATTCGAAATTTTATTCAAACTGAACATTGTTTAAAAAAAATATAGACTCATTTTTTTTGCATAAAAATTGAAAATGCATAAACAGAAAGGAAGAATTCTTCGCAAATGAGATCGACTACCAAAGCTGACATTCGCCTGTGGTGTCTCGATATTTACCAACAAATTCTGAAAACCCTTCTGCTGCACGTACAAATTTTGAAATTAATCAAAGGCTTGAGAACAAAACTCTCAGAATGTTAACGAATTCACCCTGGTACTTTCGTAAAGACAATATTAGACGAGCTCTCTCGATTCCAAGTTTAAGACTATTTGTTCACAAAATTTCTACTCAATTCTATAATGATATGCGAAACATCAATAACCCCGTTTTAAATATCCTACAAAGTTACGATTATGATATTTCTTCCAGCAAACATAGCAAAAGACCTCGCACTGTTCTAAATATTTTAAATTAATTCCTTACAACTGCCTGGATGAAAAAAGTTCGCTTTTCTCCTAAGATCATTCTGGGTTATTACATGCAACTGATTTCATCAACATCTACATTTTTGAAATTTTTGTTATTTTTCATTTTATAATTTTATTAAATAAATAATTCTCTTTTAATAAAAAGGACATTTAATTATCTATTTTGCTTATTAACTCAAAGGGCATGAGACCACCACTATGTTTCAACATTTTACAATGAAGGAGCTAGAGGACGCTACGCGACCAAGATCTCCGTAATAATCTACAATAAGAATATTCTGAAAACCCTACCTGTCAATTTAAACCCATTAGGTGACATAAAGCGTACTGATGACCGAGCAATTAACGTTGTGACTCTATGTACCACAGGCTTCAGGTCGGAGTAGATGCTCGTAGTGGTACGAATTTCACTTTAAACCGTAAATGCCGGGTTTTTTTTTATCCCTCGTGAACTAGGTGGGGTTGTTATCACCCTTGGGCAGAACGTTATCATTAATCGTATATCCCTCGTGAATAGCAAATGACTGTAGAGCGACAAATCCAGAGGTTTGGGCGTAGAGCAAACAACCCTTCCCAGTACAATGAAAGATACTCATGTTTAGGAATCCCGGGAAAAAAAAACGGACAGATCTCAACTTAGATACTAGTTTCAGGATGGACATGGCTGGTGAAAGTTGACCGAGACACCTGTAATGCTTGAAAAGAAGAAGATTTGGTTTGGTTTGATTTGGCGACTGTAGTAACTGAATAAACTATAGAGCGACAGCTCTACAGTTATTTTGTGCGCACATTTGTCTAATTAGACCGAGATCTACAATTTAACATAGATTCCGAATCGCTAACAAACATCCATACTACGGCCAGGATTCGAACATGAACCCTGCGGTACCAAAGGCCAGAGCGTTAGCCAGTTGGCCATCAGACCGCTGAGAAGAGGGCATATAGAAATAACTGGAAGTTAAGAGTACGATTTGATTTGTCACTGTATGGTCATCTTGTGCACACGAGGGCTAAACAGACCGTATCCTACAGTTTAAAATGGATTCCGAAATACTAACAAACATCCATGCCACCTCAAGGATTCGAACCTCGAAATTCGGGCATGCCTGGAAATTCGGGGCGAAATGCAGGATTCGAACCTCATGCCTTTGGTGAGAACATTGAAGAAAAGAGGCCAGAGCGTTAGCCAGTTGGCCATCAGACCGCTGAGGAAAAGAAGGGCATATAGAAAGAACTGGAAGTTAGAGTACGATTTGGTTTATCGCTCTACGGTCATCTTGTGCACACGAGTACAAAACAGACCGGAACCTACAGTTTAAAATGGATTCCAAACCACTAAAAGCATCCATGCCATAGCCAGGATTCGAACCTCGGTCCAAAGGACAGAGCTCTAGCCAGTTGGCCATTAGGCCGCTGAGAAGAAGAAGAAGGCATATAGAAAGAACTGGAAGTTTACGAAGATAAGACTTGAAAAAAAACCCATAAACAGCAACGTTAGAAGAAAAGAAGAACATTGATGTGGAAATTACAAAATAAATAAATAAAGCCTCACTGAAGTCTAATCCAAGACATAAAAGGTAATGATGATATTTTAGAATATTGTACTAATTGACTATAATATAATATAATGTTTTATTGTAAGTGGATGCAGACTTTTATGATTATGAGAGTTTACTTTTTTGATTATTGAATTTAAAAAAAGTTCTTATATTCTTAAAATATTTAATGTACTTTTCTTAAGAAAGAGTTATAGATATCATTAAAAACATTCTTATTCTGAAATTTTTATTTTTATTTACGGATATAGCAGCATTTCATTAAAGTTCGTAAGTGCACGGAAAACTTTTTGTGAGCCATTGTAAATATTTATTTAACGTTATTGCTGTATAGTTAATTGACTTTAATTTAATGAAAAAATTATTATTGTTATAATTAGCTTTATATTATAACGAAATCAATTGCAACCTCAAACCAGAAATGAAAAATAAACACTATATTATTACTAACAAGTTATTTTTCATTGCAGGGGAAAAAAAATTATTTTCCAAGGTTGAAAAATATTTTTAAGAAAGGTTTTTGAATGAAGAATATTATTTTAACTGAGGTGGAAATTTAAATTAAAGATAATATCAAGAAATGTTATTCATAGCGAAATATAAATATTAACAATTGCCATAAATAAATAAATACATGTTTCATAACTGTTATTTTTAATTTTATGTATTTATTATATATTCCAAACGATTTTATTATTTCCATTTCGCAAATCTTCTTAAAATATACTATAAAATGATTTTTTTTTAAAATTAAATTTAAGAGATCTTCTGAGAAATTCCATAGATTATTCATTTGTATTTCCAATATATCTTCATGATGATAAAAAAAAAACAATTGTTAAAATAAATCGTTATGTAATAGACTAAGTTCCCCCATTTCTTCTAGCACATTATTCTTTTTAAGAACAACCCTTCATTTCTTTCTCGTGTTCTTATTTCAATGTTCTGATGCATAAAATCGGATGTCTTTAAAAAAAAAAAAAAAAAAAAAAAAAAGAATTCTCATCCTAATTCGAAACGATATCTCTCAGCCTAATTATTTCTCCTTTCATCTTTTTCGCCTGCAAAACAAAAATTGCCATTATCATCTTTTATTTATGCATTTTTATGTACCAAACGATCGCGAATTCCTAGTTCGATGAAAAGAACTTCGGCGCCATGTTTTGCAAGCGATTTTTATGAAGAAAATGAGCATTCTATTATACACGTTCTTTTTTTTTTTCTTTTCGAAACTTGTGCATAGAAGCACGTGTTCTGTTAAAAAAAAAATGAACAGACGATTTTTGAAAAGCGAATACATACATAAAAAAAATAATAAAATAAAATAAAGAAACCGAAATCTTTATTTTGCCTTTTCTTTATATTAAGTATTTGTCAAAAAGAAAGTCATTCCTTATTATTAAAACTGGACACAGTATTTTATTCTTTTTTCTTATTCTTTATTTTTCTTCCTTTTTTTTTTTTACCAAAAAGATTTTTGATCATTTGTCCGTTATATTGTTAAAAATAAAACTTTGATTCTAAAACAACCGTGTAAAAATTGAAAAAAAAAAAAGAAAAGAAAAGAAAAGAAAAATACACACAATTGAACTAGGAACCCCCTGATTTTTTTTTTTTTACCTTTTCTTTTTCTTCTTTTCTCTAAAATGTTGGAAGACAAAAATTATTACCTTCACTAATATGGCGAAAATAAATACTTTTCTACCAAACGATTCTTCTACGGTTTTTTTTTTTATTTTTTTTTATTTCCCTTTTTATTCATTTTTTTTCCCTCTTCAGATTGTTGTTTTTAACTTGCTGAAAGTTTTTTTCCCTCTCTGATTCTGCATTTAAATGGGACCTCATTAAAATGGTATCTTCCTGAAAACTGTCCCTTTTTCAATGATTTTTTTTCCCTTCAAATCCTTTAGATATCACCGCGGATGTGTTCATGCGGATTTCTTAAATGGCATTCGATGGGGGAAAAAAAAAGGACTTAAAAACTTGGAAATTAATAAAGACCATTTTAATGATTTAGAAATTGCGTAGCAGATGCAAGAAAATATCATACATTTTTTTTTTTTAATTTTGCGTGTCTTTTGAACTGTGTGAATGATATTTTTGAGGATTGAAAAGATTTCCTAGGATTTATATCTATTAGTTTTAAGAAACTTATTGAACGTTTGCAAATAATAAGAACATACGAAAGGAAGTAATGTAATAATGAATTAAATGAAGTTTTTCTTCCAATGGATTTATGAAATATATCACACAAACTCATCACAGAAAAAATAATTTTTTTTTTTTCCCCTATCATCTTGCACTAGAAAAACACATAAGCTGTATCTAAAATAAAAAAGGGAATTACTTTAAATAAAGGGATTATCAAATAACTTTATTTTATTTTATAACTATTTTAATGAAGCTAGATTCCAAAAATTCTTCTTTCTGACAAATTAATGTCTGCGATTTGACACATATTTTTTAATGCATCCCTTTGAAGAGATATTTTTTTTTTCATTCCTTTTCTACGAAAGGAATGAAATGCGTTTACGAATGTTACTATAATTTTATTTGCTTATGTGCTTATTAACATAAATGTCATTTAATATCTCTCTTCTTTACGAGAAGGAATAACATTAAATTCAAAGCTTATGTAATTTGCTTATGTAATAAATACATAAGCAAATTAAATCATAGAAAAATTTGCTATTGGGCAATTATATACGATCAGTTTGATCTTTTGATCTTTTGATCTCTTTTATCATATTTTTTTATTAATCTTCTATCAACTTGTTTTTAAATTTGACTTATAAATATTATCTATTTTAGTATTGTTGGAATGTGGAAATTTGCAAATAATCCAATTTTTTTTTCTTTACTTTACTGCTAATGTTCATTTTCCATTGGGGCTTGATGGCCGAATGACTAGCGCTTGGTGCCACAGATTTCGGGTTCAAGTCTCGGGGGTACCATGGATGTTTGTAGTGGGCCGGAATTCACTTTAAACCATAGATCCCGATCTAATATGAATGTAGAGAGTTGGGCGTAGGGCTGACAACCCTACTTGATAAAAAGAAAGCACCTGTAGTACCGAAATCTGTCAGTAGGTAGACAGCCTTGACCCACCATGAGGTTGTTGCGCCACTGATAATGATGAAAAACTAATGAAACTTATAAAAACGTTAAGATTTAATTTAGTAACTATAAACTTTGTTCCTAATTGGATTGCGTTGACAAATTTAGCTTTAACATCACAAAACATACCTGTTATCGAATTTGTTCGTTTTTTCAGATTTGGACAAAATTATTTAATTTAATATTAAATATTAAAGCATTTAATTAACTCAAATTATTCCTATTTCTTTTTTTTTTTTTTTTTTTATTACATAAGAATTACTATTGCTATTTTTGATCGTGCCCAATAGCATAGGATCTTTTAGTTTAAGGACCCCATCGTTTTGGCCTATGCATTGAAAATTTTCCATTCTTTTTTTAAACATTATTTGCAACCTGGAAATTTTATTCATATCCCAGCAGGTAGTTGATTCAGGTTCGAATCCGAGACTGCTGTTTTCAGAAACAAGTGTACTGGAATGAGGATTGTGACAGCGTGCCTAAGCGTTTCACTTCTACAGACAAACAGCCTGATAATAATCTTTCAAGTTTTCTCCCATACAACGTACAAAAGAGGGCCTGAATGGCCGAGTGGCTAACGCTCTGGCGCTGGGTACCACAGGTTTCGGGTTCGAGCCCCAGCGGTGCCATGGATGTTTGTAGTGATTCGGAATCCATTTACAAACTGTAGGTCCCAGTCTAATAGGACCGTAGATCGTTGCGGGGGCATTGTTACTCCGCGTCCGTGGCTTATCTTCAAGTTACACGCACCCCCAGGGTAATGCAAAGTGAGTAACGTCTGTGCAGCGCTTGCCTTAAGGCATCCGAGACCAAGCTGTCTAAGTGTTTGTCAGCTGCATTAGAAAGGAAAAAAAACGTACAAAAGAAGGTACTTACCTCAAAGTCCTATTGCTTTTCAACTCTCTTAACTGGATATTCTTGTCATAATTGGAGCATCAACTATACAACAAATATTCTCCTGACAATCTTTCCAGAAACTTTATTCTTCTTCAATGGCGCAGGATGATGGCCAATTGGCTAGTGCTCTGGTCTTCGGTACAACAGACTTCAGGTTCTTACCCTGGCTGTGGTATAGGTGTTTGTTAGTGGTTCGGAATCCACAATAAAATGTAGATCCCTGTCTAATTAGCCTAAACTGTGCAAAAAATGACCGTTGAGCTCAAGCCAATCTTCTTTAGTGCAACAGGCCACTGGTGGGCCAAGGCTGGCTGCCTACTAACAGATTTCGAGACAAGAGCTGGTTTCTTTTTACGGGTCAGGGTTGTCAGCAACAGGGACCTACTATAGTTTAAATTGGATTCCAAACCATTACAAATATCCAAGCTCAGAAGACTCTATTTCCTAACATCATAAATGAAATACGAGTTGTAGATGAACAATTAATCAAATAAATAAAGCAAACCATGTCTTCATGGTTAGAGTACCATGTAATAGAGACTAAAACTAGGGATTTGAGATTTCTCTTTCAACAAACATATAAACTAATGCTTTCAATGATTTCATATAGTTCATTCCTCTGTATGCTTTTATCAAACATTAAATATCATCATCATCATTCTCATGATAGGCGTAGCAGCCTCATTGTGGGTCAAGGCCGCCTGCTACTGGCAGATTTCGAGACAGATGTTTTCCTTGTACGGAGTAGTATTATCAATCCTATGTCCAACGGTCCTAAGAGACCGGGACGTATACAAACATTAAGGGCACCGCCGTAACTCGGACCCAAAACCACTGGCACCTAGCACCAGAGCACAAGTCACTCGCCCATCAGGCCCCAGAAGACTTTATTACATGGCATCATAAATGAAATACGAGTTGTAGATAAATAAGTACTCAAATAAATAAAGCATACCATGTCTTCAATAATGTTGCTATTTTTCTATGAACTAGGGATTTGGTTTGTTGCTCTACTGTCGTTTTTTGCGTACTTCGGACTAATCAAACAGGGTTTAACAGGGTTTTCGGACTAACTAAATTACAGTTTAAGTGGATTCCGTACCACTCACAAACATTCATTCCCCAGGCAGGATTCGACCCTAAAACTGTTTTTTTCGAACAAGCATATAAACTATGGTTTTCAGTAGATCAAAATAGTTCATTCCTCTGCATGTTTTTATCAAACATTAAATAGGTACATAATACAATTTTTTTTTTAAATTATTTATGTTCATATGATTTGTAAACGTATCACCTGGTAAACTAATATTGCATTGTTATTGCAATTTGAACTATTATTATTATTTTTAATTTTCCAGTTAAAAGGGTATTGTTCAGAAAAAAAGCAAAGCGCCTTCCATCTACCAATTTACATAGTGGCAAGGACACTATCTCCTCAAAATGCTTCAACTATTAGAACAATGGGCCAAACAACTGCCTTTCTGCAAACATTGCAATAAAAGAAGTGCTTGTATTCCGTGAAGAGCTACCGAGTATTCCAATAAGGAAATAAATTCGAATTTTTTCAATCATGTAACGAGGGACCACAATGAGGAATCACCTGCGTTTGTTCAAGACAAAAAAGCGGAGGACAGGACAGAATGGAACGTAGGCGGAAACGCAGGATCCAGGACAATGGAGACGGTAATGTTCGCGTCAAGTGATACAGGACACGCAAAGTGCAGTTTTATTCCCCATTTGTACATC
Organism: Caerostris darwini; assembly: GCA_021605075.1. Classification (NCBI taxonomy): domain Eukaryota; kingdom Metazoa; phylum Arthropoda; class Arachnida; order Araneae; family Araneidae; genus Caerostris; species Caerostris darwini. The sequence continues at coordinate 40,520 of BPLQ01006153.1, forward strand.
AAGCGTCGTAAGCGGATCGGCTGAAACAACAAAATGTAACCACATGTTGTTTGGATTGGCGTTTGGGAATAGGGTGCCTTGTTGGAGTAGTTGCAGCTGGACAACGTATCGGTGATCTGTATGATCTTAATACCAGGAAGCAGCAAGGTTGCTGTAACTAAAAACAAGATTGGTGTACAGAATGTAATTATTTCGAATTAAAGGCATATTAGCAGAGTTGCCAACATTTACAGAGCGTTTTGGAGTTTTTCTTCTATACTGTCGAAACTCCACTATTGTATGTAGTGAAATTAATTCCTCAAAAAAGTTTTGCTCTTTAAAAAGAGATTTTGGGACATGAATGGCCGTCTGGTGCCCGGTGTCACAGGTTTATGTTCGAGTCCCGGCGTTGCCATGGATTTTTGCAGTGGTTCAGAATCCACTTTATACCGTAGGTCCTGGTTTAATAGGATCGTAGAGCGTTGTCTCGAGGTTTAATTAGTCTTCAGCACTCGTGGTTCCTCATTAAAGTGAAGCTGCCTGGCTTTCCTGCATCAGGAAAATTAGTAACAGCAACAACAAAAAGAGACTTTCCCTGTGGAAAATGAAAATAATGGGAAAATTTTCTGAACAGGGAGTAATGTTTTGGCTAACGTAAAACATAGTTTGATGTTGAATATTCCTTTTAGTGATGTTGTTTCTAGGGCCTTATGGCCGAGTAAGTTGCACTCTGACGCTCGGAACCCCAGGTTTCAGGGCTCGAATCCCTGAGGTGCCATGGATGTTTATAGTGGTTCGGGATCGTCCTTAAACCGCAGGTCCCGGCCTAATATGGCTGTTGTGCATTGGGCTGGCAATCCTACCTAGTAAACGAAAACACCTCCTATCTCAATATCTGCGAATAGGCAGACGGACTTGGTCACATGAAAATTTTGGTTGGGTGGGTTCCTGAAATACATTGCATATATGTTGGTGATGCAAGCCTGTGTTCTTTGTAAAAGAACACAAGAAGGGATGTTACAAACATCCAAAGTGATATGCAGCAGTAAAGAAACGGATTCAATGGCATGTAAACAGGAAAGGTCACCACACTAAAATTGGTCCAGGAAACCTGACTGCAAATTAATAAGAGATTATTTTCTATGAGTTATTGTACTGCATGTGCAGTTTTTATTATTCGAACAATAATGGCATTACGAATTGCCTACGAATTCATTGTAATTATTTCGGTTTTAACATCACCAAAATTTCTCCTATTGGCAATTTTTGATACTAATTTTATACTCTGGAATTCATCTTCCCATGCCATAAGCAGTCTGTTTATGAAATTTGGTTATATTCCGTTGCTTAGTTTTAGCTGCAGATTCCTCCAAACTGGTAAAATTATTTTATGGCCACTCTGCATAATAATTAATAATACCACTGCAATTATTAAATTTATATAAATAAATGCATCAAATAGAAAAATGTTTGTAAACAAAGGAACTATTTGAGGTATGATTTCGTATAAGCAGCATATTTCACCTCTCATTTTATATGGAACATTTTTCAAATAAAAATTTGCTTTGGAAGTGAATTCTGTAAATTGTTGGAAAGTGGAAAAAAAAATGTCCTTTTTTTTTAAATTTATTTATAGAAGATTAGAAAATGCCGTATTGAAGTGTTGATAATATTTAAAACTGTAAAACGTTTGAATAATTCACAAGACGTTGAACAATTTTTACGAACAAAAGCTTCTTGAATTAGAACGTTGAAATTTATTCGACTTACTGCTTCGGTGGTCACTCACCGCACGATCGCAGCACGCGCAGCTATTATGTCAGAAGAGTTTCTGCTTGCCATTTTCCACCAGGAAATTAAACAACCACTGTAGCAGACGATTCGTGACTACTTCACTTCACGGGGTAACCCCCCTCCCCCCCCCTCCTTCTAGAACTCCAGAAAGGGGGAGAATAGAAACGGAAGATCCAAAGAAGAGATGTTGGCGGCAGATGATATTAATAACAACACCTTGGCAGAAGCATATGGCAGTGCGATAGACAGACGAGAAAAGATGAACCGAGTCCGATTTGACGGATCCGAATCAGCGAGGTCATCGGAGATCACCTAAAATAGAGATTCGCTCTGATCCTGGCTGATAGATAGCTGCACCAACCACAGATGGAGATTAAGTGCCAGGGTGTAAAGGCAGGCGACTGCTTCTTTTAAAAGATTCTCATTAGCACCTAGGCTCTGGCCTATCTGCCTTTTAAAATCGTAAAAGGGGAATAGTTTTTATTTTTGTTCCCATGGAGGGTTGTTTTTTTTTTTTTATTTTATTATTCTTTTTGTAGGAGAGCAAGAAAAGGTTGTAAACGAAATTAAAGTTGTTGGAGATGTTCATCTGATTATGCTAAATGAGACACTTATCTTTCATTTTCACACGATCTGGGAGATAAGGGGGAAGTTATCGATGTAGGCTGAGTTATGGATGGTGTGTAGGAATTGTTGTTTTGGTACGGGGTTTTGCTTACTAAAGAGGTTCCTTTTTTTATGGGATTTTAGGGTAGAGGCGGCATGTGTTTTACGGGATGGTTTTTAATCGTTCTGTTAAAGAAGGCGGGAAAAAAGAGAACTTGTTTTTCTGAACATGTTTAGTTACTAACAAACATTTAGAAAAGGCCGTTATTGATAATATTTATAAGTTTATAGTGTTCAGATTTGCCATATCTTGAACTATTTTACTAAAAAAGTTTCTTGAATTAAAATTTGGAATTACTATTATTAATATTATTATTTTCTAATATTTATTATTGATTAGGCTAATGGCTTATTTTTTTATTGCAGATTCGAAAATAGTTCTTAAAATTTTAGATTTCTTTTATTTTTTAAAAGAATTATAAAATGCTTATGAAATCATGTTTTTAGAATTATCACAAAAACTATTTATTATTTATTTCTTTAATTTATTTTATTATTTTTTTATTAGTTTTTGTTAAAAATTATTTATTATTATTATTGTCTAATGTTTATTATTGATTAGACCGTTGCTATTTTTTTATTGCAGATTCGAAAGTAGTTTCTAAAATATTTGATTTCTTTTATTGTTTAAAAAATGCTAATTAAACAATATAATAACAGTAACATCACAAAACTATTAATTATTTTTATTTTTATTAAAAAATGTTTATTATCATTATAGATTATTGTCTATCGTTTACTAGGGATTAGACTATAATAATTTTTTTTATAGCAGAAAAGTAGTTCAAAAGTATCCTTAACAACTACTTTCTGCTATTAAAATGTAGTAATTATTTACTATTAAAATGTAACTACTACTTTTTACTTTGTTCGAAAGTATTATTAACTACTATTTAGAACTACTTTCGAAAAGTATTTCGATTTTATTTTATTTTTTATTTCTTTAATTTAGTTTATTAATTTTGCATTAATTTTTGTTAAAAATTATTTATTAGTATTATTATTATAGATTATTGTCTAAGGTTTATTATTGATTAGACTATTGTTATTTTTTTTTTGTTATTGCGGATTCGAAAGTAGTTCTTAAAATTTTAGATTTTTTTATTTTAAAAGAACTATAAAATGCTTACGAAATCATGTCTTTAGAATTATCAGAAAAATTATTTTATTTTTTGTTAAAAATTATTTATTATTTGCGTAGAACTGAAATTAAGTAATTTTAAATAATTTAAATGTTTATTAAGAGTTGAAAATATTTCTTCTCTGGTGGGGCTTGTTCGAATCACTGCTTTGAAAAAAGCATAAACTCTGATGCATCAGGTTGAAGATGCATTTGTTTCGCAGTTCACGTGTTCTCCACCAGGAGGATCAGCCTCAAAATTATATCTCTCTATATAAAAATGTGTGTTTGTTTGTTCCAGCATAATATAAACATTATTATAGTTGACTCTCTAATTTTTTGCCACTGAATTCTCTATTCTTTTAACAGTTATGCAATTGAAAATATCGAAAAACTTGTCACTAGTTATTTTTAAATGAAACAAAAACCTTATTACTTGCACAGCACCATTTTGTCACGTGATCATATCGTTTATAGTTTTTTTATTTATTTTTAACATGTTTCTTGAAATTAAAATGGTCACTTTCTGATGTTTATGTGATTGCTTGTTAAATTTCTATTATGTAGGCTTATTTATATTTTACTTAATTTTCTATTAAGTAGGTTTATTATATTATTCTATCTATTAATAATAACTATTTATAATTAAATATCTATTTAGAATTGATTTTTCTAAATAAATATTTATTCCAAATTTCTTTTTAGATTTGCCAAACGATAATTTGCCCTTTTCGCCGATATATTTTCTTTTCAATAAAATTTATCAAGATTAAAAGATTTTATTTTGTGTAACCATGGCAACGAAAGCCGTGTCATATCCGCAAATATGAAATATAAAGAGTGTTTTTTTTTAAAAATAAAATAGCAATAAATTTGATACTAACTTTAAATCATCCTTACCTGCTCATACATTTTATGTCATAACCATTCCAAATTACCAGATATAACGTGAGGAATTGCTTATACCATGATAACGTTATACTAAAAATATCTATTTCTACAAACCAACACTATACGTAAAAAAACACTTTTTTTCAAAAAAGGCACATCTATTATATATTAATTATATTTTACTTAGTTTTTTATTATGGATGCTTATTATATTATTCTATCTATTAATACTAACAATCTATTTATAACAGTTCAATTCTAAATAGATATTTAATCGAAATAATTTTTCTTTTTACATTTGGCAAACAATAATTTGCCTGTCTCGCTGATATTTTCTTTTCAATAAAATGTATCAAGATTAAAATACTTTATTTTCTGTAACCATAGCAACGAAAACAGCGTCATATCTGCAAGAATAAAATAAAGAGTATTTTTTTTAATACTATAGCAGTAAATTTGATACTAATTTTAAATCATCCTTGCCTGCGCATACATTATATGTAACTTACCATTCCAAATTACCAGATATAACGTGAGAAATTGCTTGTACCATTGTGGCGTTATACTAAAAATATCTAATTCTACAAACCAAAACGAGTACAAAAAAATACTTTTCTCTATAAAGGCATTGATTATCGAAGCTGACTTTCAAGGGGGCACACAGAGAATACTGCTTACAAATTGTGCCTCAACAGTTAGGGGCAGGTTTTTACACGATGGTTAATACCTGGCACTTGAAACAGAACAGGTTGTTTCAGTAGAGAATAAAATTAAAGGAAGGCCTGGCTCATATCGGAGCAGGTGATACCTAGCCTACCGTGTCTCCTGCATACCCCTGCAGATGGAAACCGGGGGTGGTTCCATGAGGAACGGTCAGGATGTCCGGCTAGTCCAACCCCCCTACACCTAATGGCTTCCTGTCATAGTGTCACCCGTGCCGAGTCCGGCCAACCGTGGCCAGTCCTCCCACGCACCAGGTGGGGTTGAGTTGTTCCTTTTTTTATCGTCTGTCGCTTTTTTTTTTATGTGTGATTACCTATGGGGGTGTCGGAAATGAGGAGGGTATTAGGTGGTTGTTTAGTGACCTCTAAATTGTTCTGGATTTGTCTATTTGTGCAAGCCAGTTGTTTGCGGAAATCGTTTGTGGCTTTTTTTTTTTTTGGGGGGGAGGTGGTGGATGAAGGTGTATAAGAAAAGGATGCTCTGGATTTTGTTTGTGGGGAATGAGGAGGAAAGGGTGGGAACTATTTTTGGTAGATTTGTTCTGAGCGATGTGAATTCTTTTTTTTGCTTACTATACACGGGGCAAATTACAGAGTGGTAAGAAAGAGGTTGAGATTCAAATTGCTTGTTTCACAATCACTTGAGCGTGAAATTATTATTCAAAAACCGTAAACAAACTGAGACCCGTATTATTACGTCAAATGGCATAACAAAGTTAACTGGTTATACGCGGACATGTTATGTATTCTCTACTTATCTATCGAGGATTTCGTTTCGTATTGCATGGGAGATACGTCCCGTACTATCACTTTTTTTCATTCAATGGGAACTTGCTGTTATAAGAAAAAAATAGTTTCAGGGGTTTTAAATTAAATGTGTTTTATTTTTAAGTATCATTAACTTGATCACCAACGAACTGGGGATATATTCCCAAAAAAACATTTTTCAATGTAGAAATTAATAATTGCTTGGTGGAGATGCTTGTTTAATAATAATTATCTAATTGGATATACTTTTATAATAATAAAAAGGGTTCACTAGAACTGCCTGCTTATTAATAATTGTTCATTGCAGATGCCGGCTTATTAACCATTGTCCATTAGAGGTGCTTGCTTATAATTGCCCTTGGAGATAATTTCTTATTAATAATTTACCATCGGAAGTACCAGCTTATTAACAATTACTCATTGGAAGGGCTTGCTTATTAATAATTACCCATTGGACGTGTTTCCTTATTAATAAATGTTCATTAGACGTGCTTGCTTATTAACAATTGTCCATTGGAGGGGCTATCTCATTTATAATTGACCATTGAATATGTTTGCTTATTAATAATTATTGGCCATTTAAAATTCTTACTTACCAATAATTGCCCATTAGAGCTCCTTATTAATTGTCCATTGGATGTGTTTTTGTATTACTAATTCCTCATCGTAAGTACTTGCTTATTAGTAATTGACCATTGGAGATGCCGGCTTATTAATAATTGTCTAAATTTCCTATAGGAGGTACTGACTTATTAACAATTGACCATTGAATGGTTTGCTCATTAATAATTGCCAATTTGAAGTGCTAACTTATTAACAATTCGCTATTGGAGGTACTTGCTTATTAATAATTGTCCATTGGAAGTACTTGCTTATTAATAGTTTCCCACTGGAAGTGCCGGCTTATTAACAATTTTCCATTAGAGTAAAAGTGAAAATTCTTATTAATAAATCCCCATTGTAAGTACTTGCTTATTAATAATTGCTCAATGGAAGGGATGGCTGCTTCCAATGAGTAACGGTATATATATATATTTCCAAGCCAAAATCTTCAATCTGATTATCTACGCAAATTTCTCTACTACATTCACCGAATTCATTCTGAAGCTACTGAATAACAGCTGCTGAATGACACCAGCAACATGTCTCCTTCACACTTTAGTTGCAAGTACAATTACGACAGAGGCCTTTTCGGGACGTCTAAAACGAAATAACCATAACGTGTAATAGAAAAAAATACCAGATAATTTTTCGATGACTTTTAATCGTCAGCAAACTCAATTATGTAAAATGCATTATGAAACCACTGTAACTGCAATGCATTTTCCCATAATACCTTGATGTTCGACAGGAATCAAGATGCTTCTGTTTCAAAGAAAGAGGTTTGATTCTTCTCTTCTCTTTTTAAAAATATTAGATTAAATATGTCAACAACATGTTTTGACATTATCAGGCTAACTGCATGGGTATCTTCCTCGCATGTAAAACTACCTTCAAACTTGTTACTAAATGAGATATCGACATACAAAAACAAATGCAGTGCCTTCAAGTTTGGACGCAGCTCTCAACAATATGTTCCCTCGAATTCAGTGAATTGTGGTAAGCGAAAAATGGCTCTTCTTAAAATTGGTTTACTTTTCGATCAAAGAATTCAAGGACAGCCCATACTCACAGCACGGAAATTTTGGACAAATTTTTCAAGGTCTAAATCCACGTCCAAATTTATATTCGTCTGAATGTTCGTCTATCTCGAACATTGCAATTTGAACTCGAAAAATAAACCTCCTTATTTTCTCTCCCGAACGAACCACCGGTTATTTTTTAGAAAGTTCGTAAATCCTTTAATCGTAAATCCAAAGAACGACTCTATGCAGGCTGGGTCCCTCGAAGGTTGATGAAAGTTTTCGCAAGCGTTGTCTTTTCGACCAAACTGAAACAAACTGCTCTGAAGCGCTTTGTTGAGAGGAACTTAGAATTTACGTTTTCAAGACTAGAGGCTGCTTAATTGTAATGCGCAGGAACAAAGAACGCTGACTAATAAATCTTAAATCCCGATGTGACTAACAGAAATAATGTCACAAGATGGGATGAAGTGTAGACATATCTTCTAGTGATGCATCCTGGGCAATGTTAAATACTGCTAAGTGTCTACAGTTTTTGGCATGATCGTCCGGTTGCCAGCGTGTATTGCAATGGAATGCTAGGGACTTTTCTCAATCCAAAAGAACTGATCTAATGAACATCTACATCGCATTGAGATTTTCGACTCACCAAACTGCCCTCTTTATGATTCGGCAGAACTAATGAACTAAGCTCAACTTCGTTATTGCTCGGCACTTCATGGCGAATCCGAGACGGCGAGATACTGGCAAGCTAAAGAACTCTTAAGGCAATGACTTCGGTCAATTTTGTTGAACTCTTTTGTGTACAACTTCTTTCTTATTCCGTATTTTCCCGTTTTGGCGAAAGCCACACTCATTTTTCTCTCTCATTCATATTTCAAGTCGTCGTGTAATACTGAAATTTGTAAACTGTTTTCACAAAATTAAAAAGGTGACAATCAAGGCAAGCAATATTGGTAATGGAACCATCTTTCACATTTCTCTCTGAGTGTCTGAAAGATGTCCATTTGAACTTTTAACAGTTAAAAAAATTAGAGAAATACCGAATTCATAAGTTACACAAATTCATTTATTTAGATCAGAAAAAAGATCTAAAATGGTGTTGAGAGCCTTTGCAAAATTCACAGCGGTTAATAAAAGACTGATGCACGATCTCGCAGACTCCTGATACCCCTGGTATATCCTCCTTTCAATATTATCCGTCTCGTGGCCCAGCGGTAGCATGAGCAGTTGGGTGCAGGACTGCTGATGTTCAAATCCACTGACGGCTTTGCTCATTGCTTTCAGAAACGAGTGACTCGATGGCAATCATGGTCATGTGTGGAAAGCATCTCGCATCTATAACAGATTGCCTGGTAGAAGGTTTTAGGGTCTTCCCCAGTATGACAAGCAAAACACAGAACAGTTACCTCTCTTTCTTATCTTGTTTGAATACTTCCTTTTAATATTACTATATTAATTACTTGAATTACGTTACTATATTAAATAAGTAAATCTAGGCAATACATTGGAATGATATTCGTTAAATCAGAGCTCTATTATATTTCTACGAATCCAAATAGAAGGTAATCTCGATTTAGCGAATCCGACTGTTAGAATTGTGTCATTACGTAACGAAGTATCGTCTTATCTACTTTGAATACATTCTTTTAATATTAATTTATTAATTACATGAATTACGTAACTAAATTAATTACGAGAAACTTGGCAATACGTTAGACTGATATCCGTTAATTTAGCTTTCGATTTTATTTCTGAAAATCTAAACAGAGTGGAATTTCGATTTAACGAATCGAACTGTTGTTAAAATTATAGCTTTAAGAAATTCGTTGCGCCACACAAGAAAGAATTTGTCTTTTTGAATGCTTCCTTTTAATATTCGCGAAACTAGGCAATACCTTCGACTGATATTCGTTAAATTGGCGTTTCATGTTACTTCTGAGAATCCAAACCGAATGGAATCTCAATTTAATCAATTGAACTATTAGAATAGTAGCTTTAAGAAATTCGTTACGCCATTAAAAAATCGCTTTGTCTTCTAATACTTTTTTTTTAATATTCGCAAAATTAGACAATACTGATATTCATTAAATCGGTGTTCCATTATATTTTTGTGAGTCCAAATAGCGTGAGTCTCGATTTAACGAATTGATTCCGATTGACTCGATTTAACGTTAAATAAAATCATGTCGTTACTGAAGAATCGCCTTGTCTCCTTTGAATAATTCCTTTTAATATTCGTGAAACTAGAGAATACGTTCGACAGATATTCGTTAAATCAGCATTCCATTATATTTCTGTGAATCCAAACAGAATGGAATTCACTGTTTAATGAATCGAATTATTATTACAATATTAACTTTAAGAAATTCGTTACGTCGTCAGCGATGAATGGGCGCCTCTTCTTTGAATACTTCCTTTTAATATTCTCAATACATTAGACATATTCATTAAATCGGCGTTCCATTTTAGTATTTCTAAAAATCTAAACAGAGAAGAATCTCGTTTTTAACGAATCAAATTGTTGTTAGTACTTTCTTTTAATACTTTGGAAAATTAGGGGAATACGTTAGACTGATATTCTGTCTATTAAATTTTAATTCTGAGAATCCAAATAGAATAAAATCCTGATTTAACGAATCGGACTGTTGTTGCAATGGGTTTCTTAATTCCACAATTCTATCACAAAAGAATTACCCTGTCTTCTTTGAATACTTCTTTTTTAATATTCGTGAGACTAGGCAATACGTTAGAAAGATATTCGTTAAATCAGCATTTTATTATATTTCTGTGAATCAAAATGGAGTGAATCTCGATTTATCGAATCGGACTGTTAGATTTGTATTATTGTCACAGAAGAATCGCCTTATCTTCTTCGAATACTTCCTTTTAATATTACTATATTAATTTCGTGAATATAGGCAATATGTGGGACAGATATGCGTTAAATAAGCATTCTGTTGTATTTCTGTGAACCCAAATAGAATGGAATGTCGATTAAGAGAATCGAAATTTTGTTAGAATTGTAGAAGTTAAAGCGATTCTTCGGTAATGTAGTGATACAATTCTAACAAAAGTTCGATTCGCTAAATCAAGATTCCGTTCTATTTGGGTTCCCAGAAATATAATGGAACTCTTATTTAACGAATATCTGTCCAACGCATTGCCTAGTTTTACGTAATTTATATAGTAATATTAAAAGTAAATATTCAAAGAAGATAAGGTGATTATTTGGTGATGTAACGATTTTTTTTATAACTACAATTCTAACAACAGCTCAATTCGCTAAATGAAATTTCGATTTAACGAATTGAGCTGTTGTCAGAATGGCAGCTTTAAGAAAATCCTTGTCATCTTTGAATACTTCCTTTTAATATTCGTGAAACTGGGCAATATGTTAGACTGATATTCGTTAAACAGAACAATTATATTTCTTAGAAATTCATAAATTAATTAACTTATTGCTTTATTGTGTTAATTAAATATTATTAATTACTTTAAAAATATAATAAACAATACTTACCGTTTAGACTGAAGGTCTGAGCAGAATCCTTGACATGAATTCATTGTTTTTAAAATATCTTCTTTCTTCTTCTTCTTTGTTGTTCCTTTTTTGCAACGTTCCTTTAAGTCATTTAACTACTGCATTACATCTATGTGAAATGATAAACTTCAATGCAATCACGTAGACAACTTTAATTTTGTTGTGCTTAGGAGAAATTCAGTTACTTGCACTCAGCTAATTAAAGTATAAAATAAACATCTAAATTGCATATAAATTCTAAAGTAATATCTTCAGGGAACGATTCGCTAAACTTTAATTAATTTATGAAATTTAAGTTTTTATTTTCATAAGAAAATGAATTTAGATTAAAAAAATTATTGTGTTCATTATATTATTGTGTTTTAGTTGATTCAGATTTTAAAAAAAAAAACAAATTTTTCTTCAAATGTAATTTAATAAAATAGCAATAATTTAAAATTAATTTATTAATCATAATCATTTCACAATCATTATCATTATATTACTAAAATTTAACAACAATTTCGAATTAAATAGAATAATTTAGTTTATTTTTGCTTTAGAGAAATTCACCTACTTACCCAGAGTTAATTAAAGTACATTTCTAAACATACAAATTGGCAATAAAGTTTACTGCATAATCATTTACGCTTGATTAATAGACATAATTTTATTCAAAAAAGTTAATAACTAAAAAATAAAGTTAAACAAATTTATCTTTAAAATATAATGATAAAAAGTTTGAGTTAGTTTAACGCAAAAAAGAATCAAAATTATATAAACTATTTACTGAAAATCTGGTTAAAAAAAAGCCCCCACTATTTTTATAGTAAATTATTTATTTGCGATTTGATAAAAAAAATATATATTGTACAAAATATATTTTTTTTTTTTTTGTTGTGCTTAGGAGAAATTGATCTATTGGAGATCTATTGTATAAAATATATAAATATACAAACATAAAATACAAATATAATATATATATATAACTGTATTGTATAAAATATACAAAAAATTTTGTATTGCATACAATATAGTTTTTTTTATCAACTTGCAAACAAATAATTTACAATAAAAAAGCGGTGTGTGGTTTTTTTTACCAGATTTTCAGTTAATTAATGATCAGATGGTTTAACGCAAAAAGGAATGAAGATTATATTAGATTTGCAGCCAATTAAATACTTTAATTTTTATTATTAACCGATGAATTTTGATAATCTTCTGCAAGTATCAGTACATTTCTTTGTTTGTTCTGGTAAAAAAAAAAAAAAAAAAAAAACCCTGCACCGTTTCTGTAGTAAAATTATTTGTTTGAAAGTTGATAAAAAATATATTGTATACCACATAAATAATGTATAAACTGTATTATATAATATTTATATAAATATACAAACATGAAAATATAAACTATGTTGTGTACATTATAGTTTTTTATTAACTTGCAAACAAATAATTTACTACAAAAATAGTTTAAAAAATAGTTTCAGATTTTTAGTTAATTAATGGTTTAACCCAAAAAAGAATCAAGATTACATTGCAGCCAATAAAATACTTAAAATTTTATTATTAGCCGGTGGATTTCTATAATCTTCTGCAAGTATCAATATATTTCTTTGTTTATTAAATTTGGTAAAAAAAATCACGCACTATTTTTGTAGTAAATTATTCGTTTGTAAGTTGATAAAAAAACTATATTGTATTCATTATAGTTTTTTAATATATATTTTACACAACACAGTTATATTTATATTATTTATATTGTATACAATATAATTTCTTTATCAACTTACAAACGAATAATTTACTACAAAAATAGTGCGTGATTTTTTTTTACCAGATTTTCAATTAACTAATGGTTTAACGCAGAAGAATAACGATTATATTATTATTATACGATTATTATCAAAATTGTTAAAAGAATCAAAATTATATTAGTACTTTAAATTTAATCAAATACTTTAAATTTTATTATGAACAGTTAGATTTTGTATGTTAAATCTGATAAAAAGACACGCACTATTTTTGTAGTAAATTATTTGTTTGCAAGTTGATAAAAAAAACTATATTGTACATACAATTTAAATATAAATATAATATATATGTAAATGTAAATAAAATATATATGTAAATGTAAATAAAATATATATGTAAATGTAAATATAAAATATATTGTATAAAATATACAACAAAAACTATATTATATGCAATAAAGTTTTTTATCAGCTTGAAAACAAATAATTTACTACAAAAAGAATGCGTGTTTTTTCTTTACCAAATTTTCAGTTGATTCTGTTTTGCATTAAACCATTAATTAAGATTATATTAGATTTGCAGCCAATCAAATACTTTAAATTTTATTATTAAATGGTGCATTTCGATAATCTTTTGCAAGTATCAATATATTTTTATCTCTGTTAAATCTCGTAAAAAAAAACACGGACTATTTTTGCAGTAAATTATTTGTTCGCAAGCTGATAAAAAAAAAATATATATAATATACTAGTACATTATGAAAGATGCTATTTTGTATTCTGCTTGGTAAAAACTGGAATAAATTAGCATTAAGCCTTAACTAAGTTAAAAGTAAGGCATAACACGTACAAAAGAAGTTATCAGTATGCAAATGCAATTTCGCGCAAAAACGGATGAAATATTTTATTCTCTTAGACAGCAAAAATCTGTTGCTGTCTGTAACTTAACTGCAGAAGCCAACGAGGAAAAACTACATCATCATTACTTTGATAGGGAACAGGACTGGTTGACAGCCAGAATTGGTCCATGCCTAAATCAATCTGCTTTAAACATCTGTAATTAACAAGTCTACACTGCTGCGGAAAATTTCGTCCTCAAGAGTTTTTTTGTTTTTCTTCACCCAGCAGCCTTGGGACTTGCTCTCTGTACACAGCGAATTCTATCTCCACCAAATGGGACCCGTAGCGTCTAATTAAATTGTCTACAGTCGGGGATGATTGTTTTTAGTTGTGTATTTGGCTTGTCAGCAACTTTACTTGTTGGGTTTTCTTTTTCTTCTTCTTATTATTATTTTTCTTTTATTTTTTCTTTTTTTTTTTTACGAATGTGAAGGTAGAACGTCGCAGTGTCATGCCTTGCTGCAACGACAACTTGTTGGGAAGTTTGCTGCCATGGAATATTACGCACTGCGCGAGAGATTGTCTTTGTTCATTGTCGAGTTTTTTTAATGATTTATTGTTTTTTAACTGAGGATTCTTATCAATTAATGAAGTTAATAATCCTAGTTAACTTGTCATATAGATGGCAACTCTTTAAAGATTGTTTTTTGTTTGGTAAATAGGATGAATCAATTTGCTGTTGTTTTAAGGGAAAATAATCATATGTTGATGAAGTTAGCTTAAAGATTCAACACTTTTTTTATTGTACAAAAGAATACGTTTTTAAATGTTTATTTAATTTTGATTTATTTAATCTTAATTATTAGGTTTCTTTTATAAAAATATTGTAATTTCTTCATAAAGTGAATAAGTTTATGAAATTTTGTAATTTCATCACACAGATGACTAGTTATTATTTTTTATAGAAAGTTAAACATACGTATAAAGTTTGTTTGAATCAATTTAGTTTCATACGAATTTAATACTACTTCAATTTCTACTGCTTTTTCTTACGAATGTGAAGGTAGGACGACGCAATGTCAGATCTTGCTGCAACGACAACTTGTTGGGAAGTTTTCTGCCATGGAATATTACGCACTGCGCAAAAGATTGTCTTTGTTTGTTGTTAGGTTGTTTTTTTTTATTGTTTAATGATGTGTTCTTTTTTTTTTAACTGAAGATTCTTATCAATTAATGAAGTTAATAATACTAGTTAACTTGTCATAGAGACGGCAACTCTTTAAAGCCTACTTTTTTGTTTGCTTTTGTTTGGTAAATAGGATGAATCAATTTGCTGTTCTTTAAGGGACAATAATCATATGCGACACCTTTGTTACTATATAATTTTATTTTTATTGTACTAAATGATTCGCTTTTAAATTTATTTAATCTTAAATACTAGGTTTCTTTTATGAAGTTTTTGTAATTCCATCTCAGAGATAACTAAATATAATTGTTTATAGAAAGTTAATCCCACATATAAAGTTTGTTTGAATCAATTTATTTCATGCAAATTTAATACTACTTTAATTTCTTTTTCTTCTACTTCTTCTTTTATTTATTTTTTATTTTTTTACGAATGCGAAGGTAGAACGTCGCAGTGTCATGCCTTGCTGCAACGACAACTTGTTGGGAAGTTTTCTGCCATGGAATATTACGCACTGCGCAAAAGATTGTGTTTGTTTGTTGTTAAGTTTTTTTTTATTGTTTAATGATGTGTTATTTTTTTTTTTTAAACTGAGGATTCTTATCAATTAATGAATTTAATAATGCTAGTTAACTTGTCATATAGATGGCAACTCTTTAAAGACTACTTTTTTTTGTTTGGTAAATAGGATGAATCAATTTGCTGTTGTTTTAAGGGAAAATAATCATATGTTGATGAATTTAGCTTAAAGATGCCAAGCTTTTAAATACTTATTTAATTTTGTTTTATTTAATCTTAAATATTAAGCTTCTTTTATGAAGTCATTGTAATTTCATCGTACAGATGACTAATTATATAATTAGCTATTTTTTACATATTTATTATTGTTTACGGAAAGTTAATCATACATATAAACTTAGATTTGAATTCTTTTTTTTTTTTTTTTCCACTGAATAGTTCTATATTTTTTATGAAAGATATTTCTTTTTAAAATGCCTATTCAGATTTTATTTAATTTTAATAAACTGAAACAATTAGGATTGAACTTTAACTTTGAACTTGAACTTAAATTTTATATTGTTAACTATTAGCTTTTAATTGCTATAGAAAGCATTGTATATTAATTTCATTTGATTTAATATATTATTAACTTTTCGAAAGGCCTATTTTAAATAATAATTAAAGAAAAGGAATAAAAAAATTATAGTTTATTTTAGCAAACATTTTTTTCAATTTTGTTTCACAAGTTATAAAGAATTTATTTTTGAATTTGGAAAAATAATTTAGGGTCTGATTGCTTAGTGACTGCCACTCGGGACTACAGATTTCGGTTTCGAGTCCCTGTGGTGTCATGGAGGTTTCCAGTGGTTCGGAATCCACTCCACCACCACTAGGTCACGGCCTAATATGACTACTACTACACTACACCCCACCAAATCACTGCGTCTAGACCTGAGTTGCCACTTTACAGTGTGGGAATGATATGCGTGAGAAGAATACTGATTGGGCGTTCGGACGTTTTACTATCATAGGAGACTTATTTACTTTAATTTCCTATTTTCCTTTTTTACTTTAATTCTTTAATTTACTTAATTCCTTCGACTTAAAGTGGATTCCGAACCACTACAAAGATCCATGGCACCGCCGGGCTTAGGGCTGACAACCCTCCCCGTAAAAGGTAAACATCTCCTTTTTCGAAATCTGCTAGCCAGCAGGCGGCCTTGGCCCACCATGGGACTGTTGCGCCAATGAAGAAAAATTTATTACACGAACAAAACAAATAATCAATTTATTTTTATGCAATTTAATAAATAAAATATAAGCATACACTTACCATAAATCTGTTTTTCTCAGTTCTGGAGACTTCATTCATAAGGCTATGTGGTCTTGAATGCGGTCCCTGGTCCCATCAATGCTGTCCATGTGATCCATCCATTAGGTCCTTTTTTTTTTCTTACTTTAGAAGGCTTTTCTGAGTAAATTTATGAGATCTATTGAAATTTAAATTGCTGTGCAGATTCTAATTCTATCAGTATAAACTGTAACAATTGATCTCAATATGTTGAATGAAGAAGTTTTATCTAATTGAAATAATTAAATTAGTAAAAAGAGCTAGTTCTGAACTAGATCAAATTTCTATAACTATATAAGAATGGCAATGTCTCTATAGCAGATATGTAAAACGATAATGAAGACCTTGGATCGCATATACTCATTGCAGTTTGACCTTGGAGGGAGCACGAAAAATTAGAAGGTTATCTGTCATATATTGGCTCCATCTCTTGGTACAGTAGAACCTCTGTAAGTCGAACTTCAAGGGAGACGCCAGATAATTCGAGTTATAGAGTTTTCGACTTATGGAGGATTTCGACTTACGCGGATTTTGTATTCGTCTTGAAGAGGTTTAGATTCTCTCTAACTTATTTTGAGAATTATAAGAATAAGAATTATAATAAGAATATTACATAGAATTGGTTATTCTATTTACTGTATACTCATACATTGTTTTCTAAGAAACAATGACGTGCGTTGTCGGCAAATCCTTAAAATCGATAACTTATTTTTCTTCGAGATAATTAGTTACAAATGATAGAGTTGTAAAGGTTGTGAAATCAAACATTGCTAATGTTCGTGATACAGAGGTTCAATTTTTTTTCGAGTTACGGAAGGTAAATATATACCAAAATGGCTTGTGAAGATTAACTCATTATTTCGACTTATAGAGGGTTGAAATTTCGAGTCATAGCGGTTCTAGGGCTTGAAGGGAAAGGAACAAAAATGTTTTTCGAGTTTTGGAGATTTTCCACTTATCGAGATTCGACTTAAAGAGGTTCTACTGTATATAAAAAATAAATATATTGTTATTTGCGTATTGTTATTACATTAAAATGCAAAAATGATTTGCTTTCGAAAGGTTCTCTGTGGTGAAACGTGAGAAAAAAAGTTTCATTAACTTATGAAAGTTCTCTACACAATTCTACTTTTAGAAGTGATTAGTACTCTAATCATTCGATCTTGTTTATGTAGATTCAAACCTCCAGCCACTAAAAATGTATATGCTCTGGTTTAAAGACATCTAGAACACATCCTGTTTTCAAGTAATAGTCACTATATTTCTTGATTTCCTGTACTTGTTCTCCGTGTGTTCGTAAATTAAAAGGAAAAAATGATTTGTTTTAAGCGATGTTCTGTAGTTTGCAAGCGGAAAAAAAGTGTGATTTACTTTTGAATATTCTCTACTTAAGTCCGCATTTGGAAGCGATTGGTAATCTAATCCTCCGATCTTGTTTGTGTAGATTCAAACTTACATCCACTAAAAATTTAGGGCCTGAATGGCCGAGTGGCCAGCGCTCTGGCGCTCGGTACCACAGGTTTCGGGTTCGAGTCCCGGCGGTACCATGGATGTTTGTAGTGGTTCGGAATCCACTTAAAACTGTAGGTCCCAGTCTGTTTAGCCTAACGTGGGCACAAGATGACCGTAGAGCGACGAACCAAACCAAACCACTAAAAATGTATATGTTCTGGTTTAAAGACATCTAGAACACATCCTGTTTGTCTGTATTTCCTGTTTTCAAGAAAGAGAGAGTATATTTCTTGATTTCCTGTACTTGTTCTCCGTGTGTTCATAGGTTGAAAAGTAAATATGATTTGTTTTGAACGATGCTCTGTGGTATGCAAGTGGAAAAGAAAGTGTGATTTACTTTTGAATATTCTCCACTTAAGTCCGCATTTGGAAGTGATTAGTACTCCAATCATCCGATCGTATTTGTGTAGATTCAAACCCACATCCACTAAAAATGTATATGTTCTTGTTTAGAGACATCTAGAACACATCCTGTTTGTCTGTATTTCCTGTTTTCAAGAAAGAGAGAGTATATTTCTTGTTTTGCTGCAATTGTTCTCCCGATAGAAGGATTTATTATGATTATCCTTCTTTGTTCAGCAGTGTCTAGAGTTGATTGATTGTTTATAGTTTGTCTAGACTGAAGAAGAAATTGTGAAAACGGTATCCGGACATATAATTCATATATTAAAAAGTATATTCGCATAACAGGGACACTTATTTATATGTTAGATGAATATTTTGCAAAATTTTATAATTTATTGCAAAATTGGAGACAAAAACTTTTGTAAACGAATGGATTTTTAAAAAAATTATCAAATCTGGAATAATTGCTTTGAAATATTGTTTATAGTACAATCTATATATATATATATAGAGAGAGAGAGAGAGATATAGATAAAATTTGAAAAATTACAAACAATATAATCATTATTATAAAAAAATAACAAAAATAATAAGTAATAAGCAAACATTAAAAAGATACTTTTAGGGAAAATTTGCAATTAATTTAACATAGACAATAGCATAACCAAAAAACAAAAATATTTCCATTCAAAAATAAAATAAAATTATTAAATACTCTTAGCATTCAATACACAACAATAAAGGCAGCACAAAATACATTTGTTTCGATAAATTTTAAAAAAAGAAGAAAAAATTACAGAGATAAGAAAATGTGTCATTTTTATAATTTTTCACATACTTTTATATTTACAAAATTAAGCGGGGAAAAACAACTTTGAAGTCTTTTTTTAAAAATCATTCTTTAAAAGTTAATTTAAACTGAATAAATATTTGATTGGGTAATATTAGCACATATATATTAAATATAACATAAATATATATATATAAATATTTAACACATATTGTTAATACACGTATTAAATATAATACCTAATATTTGCTATTCATTATTAATAAAAACAATTAATAACTAAAGCATAGCATTAGCATTAGCAAAAAATAATACTAATATTAATCAATAATATCATTGCAGCATAAAATAAAAAATACAAAAATTTATTTATAACTTCTTATTAGAGCAATATAATGTTGTTGTTTTTTTTTTTTTTTGTCATAGAATAAAATTAATTTAAATCAATTGTCGCCAAAGTGTTTGATAGAATTCTCAAGAATCAATACATATTTGGAAGGTATGGATGTTGTATCAGGGTAGACTGGTAGGTAATTCAAAAATATTGACAACATTTATAAATATAATATATATTATATTTATTAAAAGTTTTAAAACTCTAATATATAACATACATAAATATGTATTATTGTTATTTTATTATTAAAATTAAATTTTAAATAATTATTTATCTCTCATATAATATTAAATATAATATGTAATGTTGAGAAGATTATCAAGAAAATATATAAATAAAAATATATAAAATGTGTAAACGTATTTTTTTTAATGTAAACAATTTCTGCCGTATGATACATAAAATACACATAGCTACCTATAAAGTAACAATTTTAAAACTAACATAAACGTATTTTTATTGTTCTTTTATAATTACTTAACAGTAAAATTGATGAGGGTCTGTAAAAGATCAAAAACACTCTTTAAGGGTTTCAATGATAAAAGAATTTTGGCGACCTCTGATTTAAAAATGATTTAAAGTCAAAAAAG
This sequence comes from Caerostris darwini, assembly GCA_021605075.1. NCBI lineage: Eukaryota > Metazoa > Arthropoda > Arachnida > Araneae > Araneidae > Caerostris > Caerostris darwini. The sequence continues at coordinate 60,868 of BPLQ01006153.1, forward strand.
AAAATACTCACCTTACTTACCTCTTCAGCAATGTCTTCTCATATTCATACCTGAAATTTCATTCATTTTTTTTTACCTCTTCAGCAATGCCTTCTCATATTTACAGATGAAACTTCATTAATCGTTTACCTCTCCAGCAATGTCTTCTCATATTCATACATGAAACTTCATTATTTTTTTTATTTCTTCAGCAATGTCTTCTCATATTCATATATGAAACATTAATTTTGACCTCTCAGTGTCTTCTCATATTCATATATGAAACATTAATTTTGACCTCTCAGTGTCTTCTCATATTTATACATGAAACTTCATTAATTTTTTAAGGCTCTTAAATGTTTGTAATATCAACAACTGTTAATAATTCCACTGGGTAATATCTACATTTACTAAATCTCTTTCAAAGACGAGCATGGAATGTTTTATTTACAAAAGTTGAAAGGGGAAATTTTTGATCATGATCAATACTGCTTTTTTGAATTGTTGTTTTTGGTAATGATAGAAAATTTTTTTAAATATGTAATAATTATTTGCTTTTAATAGATTTCTAACTTTTATTATTATTTATTTTTTTAAATTATGATTGTAATGAAACTTCATTAAATCTTTTACCTCTTCAGCAATGTCTTCTCATATTCATACGTAAAATATCAATTTTTTTCCTCTTCAGAAATGTCTTCTCATATTCGTTCGTAAAATATCAATTTTTTACCTCTTCAGCATTGTCTTCTCATATTCATACGTGAAATCTCAATTTTTTACCTCTTCAGCAATGTCTTCTCATATTCATACACGAAATTTCATTAAATTTTTTAAAGTTCTTGAATGTTTGTAATATCAACAATTGTTGATAATCCCAGTAAGTTTTTCAAGATTAGTATGAGATATTATATTTACAAAAGTTGAAGAGAGTAATTTTTGATCATACTCTTCGAATATTGACATGTTTTTTTAATAACGTTACAGAATTTTCTTAAAAAATGTAATAATTATTCAGTTTTAATAAATTGCTAGTTTGTATAGTTATTTATTTTTTTAAATTATGATTATAATGAAACTTCATTAAATCTTGTACTTCTTCAGCAATGTCTTCTCATATTCATTCACGAAACTTCATTAAGTTTTTTAAGTTCTTGAATGTTTGTAACATCAACAACTATTGATAATTCCAGTGGGTAATACCTGCATTTAAGAGAACTTTTTCAACAATGAGTATGCGATATTTTATTTACAAAAGTTGAAGGGGGGTGGATTTTTATCATTAGCAATCGGGGTTTTTGATTATTAATTTTTTTTTTTTTTTTTTTTTTGATAATGTTACAAAATTTGCTTAAAATATGTAATAATCATTTAGTTTTAATATATCAATTGTCTTTTCATGTTCCTACATGAAACTTCATTAATTTGTTTACCTCTTCAGCAATGTCTTCTTATATTCATGCATGAAATTTCATTAAATTTTTATTTCTTCAATGTCTTCTCATATTCATACATGGAACTTTATTATTTTCTTTTTACTTCTTCAGCAATATCTTCTCATATTCATGCATGAAACCTCATTAATTTTTTTTAAGTTCTCGAATATTTGTAATATCAACAAATGTTGATAATTCCAGTGGGTACTATCTGTATTTACGAAATCTCTTTCTACAACGAATGGGGGTATTTTATTTACAAAAGTTGAAAGAATTTTTTGATTATAAACAATTGTTGTTGTTTTTTTTAATATTGATTTGTTTTTGGTAATGCAATAAAGTTTTCTTAAAATTTGTAATAATTATTTACTTTTAATAGATTTCTGGTTTTTATAATTATTTATTTTTTTAAAATTATAATTATAATGAAACTTCATTAAATCTTTTAATTCTTCAGCAATGTCTTCTCATATTCATACATGAAAATTCATCAATTTTTTTACTTCTTCAGCAATGTTTCATATTTATACATAAAACTTCATTAATTTTTTTAAGTCCTTAAATAGTTGTAATATCAACAATTGCTGAATAATTCCAGTGGGTTATATCTGTATTTACAAAATATTTTTCAAGACTACTATGGGATATTTTATTTACAAAAGTTGATGAGAGAAATTTTTGATTATAAGAAATCGTGTTTTTTGAATATTGTCTTGTTTTTGATAGTGCTACAATATTTTCTTAAAATATGTAATAATTATTTAGTTTTAATAAATTAGTAGTTTTTATAATTATTCATTTTTAAAATGTTCATTTATTTATTATTTATATTTAAAATGTTCATTTATTTAATATTTATTTTTTAAATGTTGAATAAATAGTTTGTAACGTAATAATATTCCTAGATTTAAATACTTTTTTTCATTCCTGAATCCATTTGTTGTGTTATAGAAGTGCAATACATAGATAATGTATACAATCTATTTTGTGTTGTATACCATTAAAATCATTGTGTTTATGCATGAGTTTTTGTTCATACCATTTTAAGTCTGTCTTTGTCTGATAATATATTCTTCTGAGTTAAATATATTCTTCTACAAAATATATTTAACAAAATATATTAGGAAAATAAGTCTTATAAATTCATATGCATCAAATATTAATGTCTCTTTTTTTACGTAGCAAATATTTAATTCTCGACATTTTTAGCTAGGCAATGCGTGTTTTGCATAATTATAGCCACGCTCTTTTTTGAAAAGTTATAAATATTTATGCAGTGCGAAAGTATTCATTTTTCAAAATATTGTTTTTTTTATAATCCTTTATTAATTAATCACCTAGTTTTAAAATGAAATTTCAGTCATGTATCGTATTAATATTGCAAATGGAGAAAAAAAAGTATGTATGGTAGATATTTTTTTTTATATATCGAGTTAATCTAAATAATAGAGTTACCTCTAATTTCTTATGAATTTTTTTTTATTTTTTGTAGAAAATAAAATTTGAAGTTTATGAAAATATTTTAAGTAACCTCTTAAAATGTATCAGTTTATGTTGAAGTACATAGCTGTTATTTTATTATACCATTACCAAGGAAACTTTTTTTTTTTTTCATAATTTTATTTTCAAAAATTCAAATGACAAATTTAAATAAATTCTTTTTAATAATAATTAAATTTGTAATATTAGAAAAGTATATTTGTTTATAGATATTAGAGATTTTATACAGATTATACTTATATACATCGTAGAATCATATTAAATGTTTGGTATAAGTACTTGTGAAAAAATTATTTTATGTTTGAGATTGTGATATCTTCAAAGTATTATTTTCTTTCCAATATTTTTTAAATCATTTGAATTTCAAATATTTTATTTCTTCACTTTAAAAAAATATTAGTAAATTTTTTAAATGTCATATTAAAAAGATGTTTCCAATTTTTTATGATGTATTCATAGATAATTGCAAGTTTAATAAGAAAAAAATTTTGCCTCATAAATGTTATTGTTTATTGTACAGAAAATTGATTAAAAGATACTATATATTAAAAAAATATTATTTTTAATCATTAATCTATTCTTTAAAACACTTCTTGTTTATATAATTCTATAATATATACATGAATGTTTTCACCCACAATAAATTTTTGAATAACCTTATTATATCTTTTTTTTTGTGGAATCATAATATCATTGCAATATCATATGTGAGATTTTATTTGTCTGTTTCAGCAAATATGTTTATTTTTAAACGTAAAGACACATTTTTCCTTCAGAACATTTTTTGAACTATTTGAAAAATGCAAGTGTATAAAACACTTTATAAAAAACAGTTTCGATTCAATATGTCTTATAATACATCACGTATTTTTGATTGTATGTCATAGCTGAATTTTTAATTTCAATATGAAAAAAATTCATTGAATAATTGAAATGCCATGTTAAGCATTCATTATTTTATATTTTTAATACATTAATAAATAACTTATTTTTATTTGATAATTTTTTTTTTTTTTTTTTCTTCAATAAAAAACATTTTCACTACTAAACCTCTGTAAAAAAAGTTTTCCAATTTTTTTTCATTCAAATATTGAGCTAGTTAGTCGGTGTTGTGTTACTAGAGACCATATTAAATCACATTCTTGTAGAACTGTTTATTTTAATAAAAGAAAACTCACCAAAATGTATTTGCCCATAAAAGATAAATTCGTCAAAGATTTTTCAAAGTTTCCAGGTGAGAATGTATTCAATGAAAGTTTGTTTTCAGATAATTTCATATATTCATAGAATTTTCTATTCCATTTCATAGTTATTTGTCTGATAAAATTTTATAGCTTTGAAATAAATTTAATGACTTACTTATCAATTTATAGTTTTAGTAATGTTTCTATTTGGAATATTTTAGTGACTTACTTATGCATTTATAGTTCAAATAATGTGAGTATTTGGAATATTTTTAGTGATTTACTCATCCATTTATAATTTAAATAATATGTCTAATTGGAATATTTTGGTGACTTACTTAACCATTTGTTTAAATAATAGGGAGTTTTTGCACACCGTAAGTTAGTTACCGTAGGACGTCCGTTAGCATTTTTCTCCCTAGCACGCATGCTCAGTTTCCTATGAGCATGCGCGCTAGGGAGAAAAATGCTAACGGACGTCCTACGGTAACTAACTTACGGTATGCAAAAACTCCCTAATGTCTATTTGGAATATTTTTAGTGACTTATATATCCATTTACAATTTAAATAATGTCTATTTGGAATATTTTTAGTGATTTATTCATCTATTTGTAATTTAAATAATGTGTCTAATTGGAATATTTTGGTGACTTACATATCAATTTGTAGTTTAAATAATATGTCTACTTGGAATATTTTAATGACCTATTTATCCATTTATAATTTAAATAATATGTTTAGTTGGAATATTTTTAGTCACTTGCTTATCCATTCGTATTTTAGATAATGTGTCTATTTTGAATATTTTTAGTGACTTACGTATACATTTATAGTTTAATAATGTGACTATTTGGAATATTTTGATGATTTACGTATCCATTTGTAGTTAATCATGTCTATTTGGAATATTTTGATGATTTACGTATCCATTTGTAGTTAATCATGTCTATTTCAAATATTGTTAGCGACTTATCCATTTATATTTTAAATAGTGTCTATTCGGAATAATTTGTGACTACCCATTTCTTGTTTAAATAAGGTTTTTTTGGAATAGTTTATTGACTTGCATATCCGTTTGTTTAAACAAGTTGTCCATTTGGAATATTTTTAGTGACATACTTATCCATTTATAATTTAAATAACGTGTCTATTTGGAATATTTTAAATGACTTACTTATCAATTTATAATTTTTGTAATGTGTCTATTTGGAATAATTTAAGTGAATTACTTATCTATTTATAGTTTTACTGGTATTTCTATTTGAATGAATTTCAGAAACCTTATTTTTTTTACAACTTAATAAAAAAAATCCATAGCATAATAATGTAACTAAATGTATATTTATACATAGTTACTTTCCTTTTTATTGGTTATTAGTGCATATCAAAGCAATCCGATCATACTTTTTGCTTAAGAGAATATTTGTTAAGAAGTTAAGTTGAATAATAAAATTTTTGATAATATTTTGAGCGAAAGAAATTTCTACAATTTCAATAAATGTTGGAGAATTAAGATATGTGTACAGATTCTCTTTTGATCTCATATGTTTTTAAAAACTGATAAATCACTCTTTTTGTTACTTATTCAATTAACGTTGTTTTCATAGAATATATCAAAGAATCTCTTTTGATACCTTTAATTTGTAGTTTTAAAAATTTAATATATCACTCTTTCACTTATTGAATTAGTAAAAATGTGTTTTTGTTATTTGAACATTTAATTTTGGATAAAAATATTTTAATAGAAATGTATAAATATTTTAACTCTATTTTTTTTTATGCTATTAATTTATTAATAAATTAATATCATTAAGATTTAACACTATATTATCAAAATAATTAACCTATATGTCTTGATTAAATTTATAGATCTAATTATCAATTTGTAATTATATTACTTATAACACAGCCATTTATTGTGTTAAATAGTTAAATAAAATTTCTTGTAGTAGTTGTAAATATAATACGTATAAATTATTTTTTTATGTTACATATCACACAATTTAATATATCTATTCTCTAATATCTATTTTTTATAAACATTTAAGAACAATATTGCAGTTGTGTTAAACATTTTTAAAAATCTCTGCTTCATTGTGTATTTCTCATAAACTTGTAAGAATAATACTGCAGTTGTAACATTTTAAAAAATCAGTGATCCAATACCCATTTTTGGAAACCTTTTAGAATAATATTGTATTTGGGGTCAACATTTTAAAGTGCTCGAATATCCATTTTTCGTAAGCATTTGAGAATAATATTGCAATTGTGTCTAACATTTTAAAAAGTCATTGCTCCAATATCCATGTTCCGTAAACCTTTGAGAATAATATTGAAATCGTGTCAAACATTTTAAAAAGTCTCTGTACAATATCTACTTTTCATAAAATATTAATGTATAATATTGAAATTATGTCTAGAATTTTTAAAAGTCTGCATTCCAACATCTATTTTTCATAACCTTTTAAGAATAATATTGCAATTGCGTCTAACATTTTAAAAAGTCATTGCTCCAATACCCATTTTTCGTAAACATTTGAGAATAATATTGTAATTATGTCTTAAAAAAGTATCTGCATAAATGTCATAAGAATTATATTGCAATTATGTCTAAGCATTTTAAAATTGTGCATTCCAATACCTATCTTTTGTAAGTCTTTTAGAATAATATTGCATGTCTAACATTCTAAAAAGTTGGTGCTCCAATAAATATTTTTCGTAAACCTTTGAGAATAATATTGTAATTATGTCTTACATTTTAAAAAAGTCACTGCCCAATACCTACTTTTCGTAAAATGTTAAGAATAATATTGCTATTATGTCTAATATACATATATATTATAAACATATATTTTTCTTTTAATTTTAAAATAAAGCCTGTTTTACTATCAATACCTTTACATACATATATATAATATTTGTAGATTTTAAATTTGATGGTTAATTAATTTTAAACTCTGATTTTCAAAAAAATACACATTCAAGTATTAAAATATCGCACAACTTCATAGCTTCACATATTTAAAAATGTCTTAAAAGGATTCTTAAAATTATTCTTCACATATTTAATATCCATTTAAAAATATTCATTCTTTTATGTTATTTAAATTTAAACGAAATTATTTCCAAAGAATATTTTAGATAATTAAAGATTTTAACTTTAAAAAAAAACATTTTTAATATAACATTTAATTAAATAGTTTTTTTTAAATTTATTTTTTATTCATTCGTACTAAACTTTGAGATTTCACTAAACTCCATAACGAAAAAAACCACTCTATTGTGAGTTATGCTTTTACAAAATAAATTATTTTTAAATGAGTTTCTAGGTACGTTCATATTCCACCCTACAAAAAAAACTTTACTTCGAGCTCAAAAATATCCAACAAGTCTTTTTCAATTTACTCTACAACGAATAAAAACGAAAAAACGAAACACAACGACTCTACAAACCTCAAATCTTAGAACCCAGAAAAATTTAGTAAAAAAAAAAGCTCTAACTGGTAAAAAAAAATGCATGCATATAATCACATTTAACATTGTGAGTCTTAGCACATGTGAAACACTTATACTGCAGAAACGGCCATACTCTTTTAAAATATTCAATTCCATTTCCCCACATTTTCATACCTTTTCAGACGATTTTTCTCCCCTATACCTGAGCCTCAAAACATTATTATTTACATTACCCAACCCCCCCCCCGGAAAACTCTTTTCCCCCTGCATTTTATTCAACCCCCTCCCATTTCATTCCAATACAACCACCCCTTTTTTTTCCAATTTTTCTATTTCCCGAAAAATCCATTTTCAATCACAAATCTCGCGACCCTTTTCACACGGCGGAGCAAAATGGGGAGTTCTGCCGGAATATTTATAGCATGATATAATAATAATAAATAAATAAATAAATAATAAATAATAATAATAATAACATAAACGATCGATTTACAAGCCTCTAATCTCTCCGATGCTCGATATGAATTTTCTGGTAAAGGGAGAGAGAGAGATTGAGAAGTTTTGAGGGAGATTGAAGGGGGTAGGGGGACAGTAGGGTAGGAAATGGAATATTATTCAGATTTTCTCACTCCTTTTGGTGGGGGGAATTGAAAATGGTTCGGAAAATGAGAAATTTCTGAGGAAAATCGGTTGCGAAATGCGTGCTGGTTGGGCTGATGAGGATTTTAAATCCGCTGAAACTCAAAACTGGAGCACATCTTGAGTAGGGGGCAGGGGAAGGGAGGGAGAAGAAACTGGCAAAATGCTCATGGTTTCACAAGGTGCCAAGAAAAGAGGGAAATTTGGAATTCAGCCGGTTTTGGACAGGTTTGCAATTAAAAGGGCTCTCTTGCGCTGCAGGGAGAAGCTTTTGCAGTGCTTAGAAAAGGAAAGCGATACGATTATGTGAAGTGTTTACTGAAAGTTTTCACCGTAGGTCCCGTCCAAATGCACTGCGCCATTAAAGGTGCAGAAATCACTTGCAGTTTTAATACTTTCCTACAATATGCATTTAATTATTTCATAGGATTTTCCGATTGTAATGAATTACATTACAAAATTTGCATTTTTGCGTTGGTGTATTGTGTATTTAGCAGTTGATTTAAACAGGGCATTGGTTTATTTCAACTAAATCATTGCTTAAATCAGAGATTAATTAAACGAATGTTAATCAAAAGATTTTAATATTTAGTTAACGGATATCAATTGTGTGCATAATTACAATTATCTATTTATTTTACTACTTTTATACCGATTTTCTATAAAACTATGTCAAAAAAGCTGGGTTCACAGATTTGAGGTTTGCAGATTCGTTGTGTTTCGTTTTTTAGTCGTCGTAGAGTAAATTGAATGAGATTTGTTGGATATTTTTGTGTGGGGAGTAAAGTTTTTTTTTTGTGTGTGGTGAAATACAAGTTTTAAATGAGTTTCTATGTATGTTCTAATTTATTCTTTAAAAGCATTGGTGCATTTGCATTGTTAGTATTTGCATTGGTGTACTGCGCATTTAGCAGTTGATTTAAACAGTGCATTGGTTTATTCTAATAATTAAAGCATTGCTTAAATCAGATAATAATAAAGTTATTGTTATCAAAAAACTTTTAATATTTAGTTGATCAATGTCAGTTGTGTGCATATTTACAATTATTTATTTATTTATTTTACTAGTTTTATACCAATTTTCTATAAAATTATGCCACGAAAGCTTACGAAGCGAATTGACTAGTGCTCCGGAGCTCGTTGTCACAATTTTCAGGATCGAGTCCCGGCGGTGCTATCGATGTTTGTAGTAGTTCGAAATCCACTTTAAATCGTAGGTCCCAGTCTAATATGACCGTAGAGCGTTAGGCGTAAGGCTGACATCTCTACACCGTAAAAAGAAACATCTGTCTCGAAATCTGCCAGTAGGTAGACGGCGTTCCCCCTTGTAGTTTTAATGTTTCCTCAATATGCATTCAATTATTTCAAGTGATTTTCCGATTTATAATGAAACATACGACACAGTATTGGTGCATTTTCATTGTTGGTGTTTGCATCGGTGTATTGTGCATTTTAGCAGTTGATTTTAACAGAGCATTGGTTTATTTCAATAACTAAAGCATTGCTTAGATCCAAGATTAATAAAGCGATAGCCATAAAAAAATTTAATATTCAGTTAATAGATGTCAGTTGTGTGCATAATTAAAAATTTTATTTATTTTTATACTGATTTTATATAAAATTATGCCACGCAAGCTTAATTATTTGCTATTGGTGAAAGTTTAAAGAAATTATGATTTAAATACATGACATCATTTCATTATGTTTAGGAATAGAAATAAAAAAATATACTAATAGTAATACATTTATAATTATAAATGTTCTATTAGTATATCTTTATACCTATTTCCTCTTACACAAAAACTCGTATTAATCCTTAATAACTCGTGTATCGTGTGTGTGTTTTAAAATGAGTATTTTTCCATCTCTCATGAAATGCCTAGATAAAAGGTCAATTAGAGCCAAACACTAAAATATTTTTTTTTCTTGAAATTTTACAACGGAGCACTTTGATGTGTCTAAAATTTCACGTAATATTTTACATAGATTGAGATTTTTTTGGCAATATTTTATACAACTTCCACCGAGTTTATTTATTTAACAAAATACAGGCTATAGCACTCAAGCAGAAAGAATTACTAGTATTAGCATCTTTCTTTCAAAAACCATACATATTTTCAAATCTGGAAATATACTTTAATTATTTAAAAATCGAACAAAATTTTCTTCGTTGATTTGGCATGAACTGTATTAAACATTCACAAGCAAAACAATCCCAAAATCTATATAATCTAATTATATCTCAATCATAACAGTATGGGGCCAGGTGTTGACAAAAATGTTTCAAAAACTTTCCAAACAGCACAAAAGGAACTCATATCCAACTCGGCTAATTCAATTGATAAACAATGCAGAAGCAAGAAAAAAGTCACTACCGATGAACACAAAACCTCTGTAGACAAAAACAATAAAAAAAAAAAAAAAAGCCAAGCGTGTTGGAAACCCACATAATAACCTATTCAGTGTTTACAAGAAAAATAATTCCGTCTTAATTAGTATTCTTTTCCCGTCCACCATAATCTGCACTGACATTTACCACTTTCTGTCGCACTAGAACTTGCGAGGCTTCGGCGTGAAAACTAGAACAGACTTGTCTCAAAACTTTTGGAAGACGAATCTTTAACCTCGGGTTATTTTTCACAAGCGTGATTTGGCAACACTATGGATTTCCGAACTGCTTTTGTGGATGGATAAGGTCGATCTTATTGGCATCTCGACATATCGTGTTCGAAGTTTCTTAACTTTTAAAATTAAACGCGAGGGTTACAGTTTATCTTGCTGCAGTAATAATCCTCATAATTATGAATCGATCTATTAGTATTGATTTGAACCTATGCAAATAACTTAAAAGATTAAATTTTTCGGTTCAATATTTGTGCTAAGACGTTAAAGATTTTTTTTTAGATAATTGTTTTATTTTCACTTAAATTATTCATTTTAAATAAAAATTAGAAATATTATCAAAGAAATTTTGTTCTATAATTAAATATTTTTTATTTAAGTTTCAAATTATAATACTTTAAATATTTTGTCCTTTAATGGTGCTATATTTTAAATGTGCCAACAAGAAAAATGTTATATTTAAAATTCTGTATGTAAAATCGCTAGCTTAAAATGTAGAATTTTTAAAGCATTTGTTATTGATCTGTTTTTAACTGAAGCAATATATTTTAATGCATTAAAAGTTTTGATTACTACTATTACACTAATATTTTGACGTTATTATAACGTTTTAATTGCTACACAACGTTATAATTACTACTATTACATTACTATTTTTTAACCGATTTCCCTGTTATACCACTGGCTTAAAATGTAGAATTTTTATCACATTTGTTATTAATCTGTCTTTATTTGATGCAATATTTTTAAATGCATTAAACGTTTTGGTTACTACCATTTCATTATTATAACGTTTTAATTACTATTATTACAACACAATTTTTACATTAATATAATGTTGTGATTACTATTACAACATTTCTACAACGTTATAATTACTACTATTACATTACTATTTTTTAACTAATTTGCCTATTATATCAGTGGCTTAAAATGTAGAATTTTTATCACATTTATTTCTGACTTTATATGATGCAATATCTCTTAATATATTAAACGTTTTGGTTATTATCATATTACTATAACGTTTTATTACTACTATTACAACACATTTTTTACATTATTACAATGTTCGGTTACTATTTTTACCATTTTTACATTTCTGTAGCATTATAATTACTACTATTACATTATTATTTTTTAAATGATTTCCCTGTTATACCACTGGCTTAAAATATAGAGAAATTAATATAATAAATAAATTAACATTATAAATTAAAACTTAACTTTTTGGTAATATAATGTAATTGGGCTTTTTTAAGATTAAATTTTCCGTAATTAATAAATTTTATGTATCTTATGCGTTTATTCCGTTTAAAATAAAACATTTTATCAAGACTTTTCCCAGTGAAATACTTTGTTTTATTTAAATAAAATATGTGGCTTATACGATGTGTACGATTTAAAAAAATAAAATTTCACCTTTAATTTAATTTAATCAAGTTTTTCTCTTTTGAATCAATAGGATTATATTATAAAAAACACAATTATTTTTATTTGCGGTTCAATAATATATTATTATTCTATATTTGCGATTCAATAGTTTATACTCTTCTCCAAAAAAAAAGTAATATTTAATTGTATTATTTTTATATTTAATTTGCATTAATATTTTTATTATTTAAATATTTAATATTTATTCGATAATTAGTAAATTTTGTGTTATTTTATCCGTTAAAAACGCTGTCATTTTACTAAGAATATTTTTTTTTAAATAAAATTCATGATATCAATTTTGAAAAATAAAATCTCATCTTTTTAAAATTTTATTTCGTCGAGTTTATTTCATTTTAATAACAGTGTTATATTATAAACACTACACTTATTTTTATTTGCGATTCTATAGCTATTGGAATCAATAATATATATTCTTCAAAAAAGAAATAATATTTAATTATCAAATTTTGTGTTATTTTATCTATTAAAAATGCAGTAATTTTAATAAATTAACGCAGTCAATTTTTGTTCATAAGAATATAATTTTATTTTTTAAAAAAAATTTATGATATCAATTGTGAAAAATAAAATTTCATCTTTTCAAAATTTCATTTCATCGAATTTTTCTCTTTTTAATCAATAGGGTAATATTATAAAAAATTATAATTATTTTTGAGGTTCTATAACTATTCGATTCAATAATATATATTCTTTTCTAAAAAAATGGTATTTAATTATTAAATTTTATGTTATTTATCACTTAAAAAAGTCGTCAAAGACTTTTCTCATATGAATATAATTTCGTTCAAATAAAATTTGTGTATCAATTTCGAAAAATAAAATTTTAACTTTTAAAATTCTTACTAAAAATATTTTTATTATTTTTTCAAACAATAATATCTTAGCATAAAAAATTTTGTTTGCGAATCTATAGCTATTGGAATAAATAATATATATTTTTCTCCAAAAAGAAATAATATTTAATTATTAAATTTTGTGTTATTTTAACCGTTAAAAACGTGGTCATTTTAATGAATTTTCTCATAAGAATAGTCTAATTAGAATAGTTTAATTTTTATTAAATAAAATTTGTGATATCAATTTTGAAAAACAAAATTTTTAACTTTTAAAATTCTTACTGCATCGATTTTTATTTCTTATTTCAATCAGTAATGCTTTAATATATAAAAAAAAAAATATTTTTGTTTGCATTTCTATAGCTTTTGGGATCAGCAATTTATAATCTTACTAGGAAGAAAATAAAAGATTTTTCATTTTAAAATTTTTTATCATTTAGATCAACTAGAATAAATTGCATTTTCTAAATAAGATTAAATCTCTGATCATTTTTTACACCTAAAAACAAGCCATACATCATCCTAAATGAGCAAATTATTCTCACCCCCGTACAACAAAACAAATGCTTTCAAATTTAGCTGGAATGGTAAATTCAATTTAGCATGCACGTGCACGGAATATAGCTTTGTTATCAGACGGTGCTATTTTATGCTGTAGCATAAATTATGACGATTAAAAAGAATGTCATGACTATTTAAAAAAAAAAAGTGGTAAAGAATTCTTCAAAAACCCCCTCTCTGCATGCGTGCCAACGATTTAGAACATTATGGCCAACCCCTCATTAGATAGCCTCGTAAGGTTTGTTGCCATTCGTGTAAAACTAAATGTCAGTATCACGTAGCAAGTGTTAGACATTTAATGAATATTTATTTTGGCTTGACCACAACTCAACCGGAAAAAAAAAGTAGAGATTGATGGAATATGAACTAGTGAAAAAAAAAATTATTCGAACACAAATTTCGGTTTTTCTTTTTCAACGGTGGCAACAATATCAATTTTAGCCGATTTTTTTATTTTTCTGTTATTATTTCCCACTTTTATTTCTAAGCGCAAACCACTAAGCACATTTACACATCGAAACGAGGGGGGAAGAATCATAATAAATAATCCCGATAAATAAACGAACGGAAGGGAAAAATGGGGAAAAAAAGTCATAAGTTTAAGCTACATTTAACAGCAGGATTTTTCTTTTTTTTTGCCGCCATTTCTGTTGCAAGACACACTTGTCTTTTCGGGAAATCGTTTATCATTCGCATAACTGCATTAAGTTGACACCATTGCAAGTAATTCCTTTCTAGGTTTGTGTTCTTTTTTTATTGAAGGAATGGCTTTTTTTTTTCTCTTGTGTTTTAAGTTCACGCAGGCTAACCTTTTCAGTCGTGGTAGGCGGTGAGGTTTCTTTTATGAGAAGAACCGTGCTGTTGTTGTTGATGTTGCTTCTTTTTGCTTCTGGAACATTACGGGTTGGGACGTTTAGAAGCGAGATGTCCGTGATTTTTCCTAAAGATTGGTTTTTAATTTGTCGGAGATGAATGGGTGAGAATAAGTTATTGTTGTTGAAAGTGTGTTTGTTGGAACATATATAAAAAGTTGAATCACATTAGTGTGAGAGAAAAATGATCTTAGTATTGCTTTTTTTTAATCTTTTATGACTAATTATTCACAAATGCTATTAATTTTCTAAGGTTTGGTTTAGTTTAGTTTGTCACTCTACCATCATTTCTGGCACACTTTGGGCTAATTAGACGAGACCTACAGCTCAACGTGGATTACTACTACTACTACTACGCTACACTACACCACATCACACCGCCTAGGGTTGAGTTGCCGCTTTACAGTTTGGGAATGATGTGATTAAGAAATCTGACTGGGCTCCGTGACTCTCTACAGGCATATGAGAACGGGACCTACAACTTAAAGTGGATTCCAAACCATTAACAAACATCCATGCCACCTCCATGATTAAAAATTGAAGCCTGTGGTACCAAAGGCCAGAGTTCTGGCCAATTGGCCATCTCTAATTTTTTAAGGTTATTCAAGACCAAAATGGCCTTAGCACGTCTCATCTTCTGAAAAATTTCAATGGGGCCTGAAAGGCCGAATGTCTAAAGCTCTGGCTCTCGGTATCACAGGGTTCGAGCTCGAGTACCGGCGGGGCCGTTTATGTTTGTAGTGGTTCGGAATCCACTTTACACCGTAGGTCCCGGTCTAATCTAATCGTAGAGGTTTGTCTTGAGGTTTAGTCAGTCTTCAGCCCTCGTAATTCCTCGCTAAAGTGAAGCTGCATATTACAGTTAGCCAAGGACCTGCCATCTGCGACGGGGTCTATTATACCTGGTGTAGGCACTAGGGGGATTAATAAAAACAAAATTTCAATAATACATGATGGTTTTTTTTTTTTATCCTACTTGGTAGACAACAACATCTAGACCAAATCCAAGAACCCGTGTGGTCTCTTAGAAAGAGTTAAAGGGGAGGCAGATTATGTTGAAGCACCCGTTGGTAGAAGTCTGACTTGGCTCCGTGACGCTGACTTTTTACGGGGAGGGTTGTCAACACTACATCTAATGCTCTATAGTCATATTAGACCGGGACCTACGGTTTAAGCCTTACATCGAGTAACGAATAATATAAATAACTAAATAAATTATACATAATTTATTATTATATAACTATTAATACGTAATTATACATAACAAATAAACAAAAAATTAATGTATATATATTAAAATGAATTAACTACACTTTTTCGATGTCGCCACAGCCCCACCGTGGGCCAAGGCCGTCTACCTACTGGCAAATTTTGAGATAGGAGATGCTATCTTTTTACGGGGTTGGAGTTGTCAGCCTTACGCCTAAGGCTCTATATCCATATAAGACTGGGGCGTATGGATGGACGAATGGACTATAGACTGGTTTTACTTTTACAGACCTATGGACTGGTTTAAAGTGGATTCCGAACCACTACAAATATCCCTGCACTGCCAGAACTCGAACCTGAAACCTGTTGATTGACACCGATTGAACCTTCGGCCTAATGTTCACCAGCACCGCATGTTGTCATTGAGCCACAAGTCAGGCGGAGGTGGTGACAACTGTGAATATTGCATTTGCTTTAGGGGAGCCAGGTTCGAAACCTGGTTGAAATCTCTCATACTTATGGCTGATAAACCCTCAGGCTAGATGGTCGACGTTTGGAATTCCACGTACGCCATCTCTGGGGTATTCATTCAAAATTCCGCTGCAAAATATGTATGTAGCATCACAATGTTGGGCAACCTACACAACGCTGAATTTGCTACATATTTAGAGGCTCATGACTTTATGCAAAGTGTGCGTTGTTCAAAGATCTTACCGTGAATAAACACGTTATTTTATACATTAATTAGTTTATTTACACATTATTTTCATTACACCACAGCAATTTTAATTGCATAAAAGTTTCATTAATTACATTGACCCATCCTTATAAACTCATTTTCAAGCGAAACAAAAAATAATAAATATAATAAATAAATGCGTGCTGTTACGAAAGAAGGCAGCATAGCCCTAACTACCGTGCGATGTAGTGGTAGGTATTTAAGGCACATAAACGGGACCGAACAATTAAAAACCCATTACCTCGCTTGCCTACAACTAATAACTCCATTATGAGCAGTTGGACGACGGCGTGCTGCTATTGTCTGGCCGCGTCCTGCCGATCCTATTGGACGACGGACCGTTTCGGCCTAATTTCGTCATCAAGGACGCCACTCAGCGTTTGGCAAATAAATTGAAACGATGCGCAGTTGGCAGATACGCAGGAGCATGGTTGCGTTTCATCATCTGGGATGTTGGTTGCAAAACTTGTGAAATGAAATCCATACAAATGAACAAATGTTGTATTACATATATATTTTTTTTTCTATATTTGTTCGACTAATTAGTTTAATCATCAAGTTTTTAAAAATGATTGTATTAATATCGGGAAACGATAGAACAATAAACAATATGCAAAGACAAAATGTTTGAGATACAATTTAGGAAGTATAAAGTTTTTGTTGTAGTTCGCCTGATATTACATTAAGAAATGGGATTTTAAATGTTTTATGATATATGAAAAAAATATCATGTTATATGAAAAATATGTTTTATGATATTTTTCATATAATGTGATATTCTTTTCACATATGTTTATATAACGCTATACTTAGTAAGTCAATCATCGAACTTTTAATCTTAAATTCGTTAATAAATTAAGAATATTAGTTTCCATAATAAAACATACTTACTTTATTGAAAGATTTTCACGTATTGCATATATAACCAGCTATTTATTGTCTCTTATTATTTTTTTAGACTGAGATTGTAATACATCTAAATTTCATTACATTTTTAGAACATAAACGAATAGAGAATAACATTGCGACTAGTTAGATAAATTTCTGGGCTTAAAATAAATTTATTTCTTTTAAAGCTGGGCATCATAGATCTTTAGACTGGAGAATCTTTTCGTTGAGCTATAGGAGATGACAGAGTGTGACACTGACATTAGTACAGATACTATTACAACCCCCCTAGCAGACCCTTCGTGGAGCCCCCTGATTAATGTTGAATTTGCGATTATTGTAGCTAATGTTATCAAATCAACATGCTAAATTATCAAAAACATAAATCTTTTGCCTTTGGAAAATGAGTGCATTTGAAGAAAATTCTTTGGTAGTAACGAACAAAATAGACAGAGACTATATTATTTATTTTTGAAAACCTAATAATTTTGAAAAATCCATCGAAAGATGGATTAAATGGAACATCGAAAGAATTACACTGAGTTAATTTTAGAGAATGGCATCGAAAACTTTTGTCTTTGGAAAAATGAGTGTATTAGAAGAAAATTCATTGGTAGTAACACAAAATAGACAGAGAAGGAGCTCGATTGTTTATTTTGAAAATCTAATACTTTTAAAAAATCCATCGAAATTATCAAATGAAACATCGAAAGAGATCCGCCGAGTTAATTTTAAAGAATAGCTTCAAAAACTGTACCAGTGAAAAATGAGTGCATTAGAAGAAAATTCATTTGTAGTAACAAACAAAATAGACAAAGAAGAAACTCGATTGTTTATTTTTGAAAGTCTAATACTTTTGGTATTTCATTTAATTCTTTTTTCGACAGATTTTACAAAAGAAATTTTATAGAATGACTTCAATAGCTTTTGCCTTTCGAAAAATTAATTGGTTGTAACGAACAAAATAGATAGGAAAAAAACTCGATTGTTTAACTTTGAAAATCTAATACTTTTGAAAAATCCATGGAAAGAAATCGAGTTAATTTTAGAGAATGGCATCGAAAACCTGTGCCTTTGGAAAAACGAGAGCATTAGAAGAAAATTGATTGGTAGTAATGTACAAAATAGACAGAGAAGAATCTCGATTGTTTTAATTTTTTTTTTAATTTAATACACTTGAAATATCCATGGAAAGAATCAAATGAAACATCGAAAGAAATCCGCCGAGTTAGTTTAAGAGAATGATAGCAAAAACTCTTGCCAATTTAAATTGATTGCATTAGAAGGAAATTTATTGGCAATAATGAACAAAATAGACAAAGAAGAAACTCGACCGTTCATTTTGAAAATCTAATACATTTGAAAAATTCATCGAAAGAAATCCGCTGATTTAATTTTACAGAATGACATTAAAAACTTGTGCCAATATAAAATGAATGCATTAGAAAGAAATTCAATGGTCGTAACGAACAAAATAGACTGGAGCAAAATAACCTATAAGTTTTCTTTCCTAAACCTGTTCTTCCAGAAATGAAACTTATGGTTATTTTCAAGCAGTGAAATTTCAACAGGAAAAATGATTAACCAAAGTTAGAAAACTTTTGAAAGAAAATCTTTATGGTGTATTTTTTAGAGGTTGGCCATCCATTCATGAGATTCTGAAGCAACTGTGGAAGAACTTTTGAAAAGATCATGTTGGCTATGCATATGGTTAGACAACAATATTCCAATCCAAAAACAAAGATAAGATTGTTTTTCAGGCTGTTCAACGTAATTTGAAGATAACCTTGATAACAGATTATGATTTCTTATCGTCTCCAGTGGCTCATGATATTTATGCTGAGTTTAAAGCAATGGCATTTCAAGAAAAGCTTATTCTTCCGTTAATTTCCTTCTTTAGTGTAACTTCCGCCTCAGTTTTTGAGAATATCAAAAAGAAGTGCATAAGCTTTAGGTCTCGGTTACAATGTCTAATAGAAAATAATTTCAAAAGTCTCCCCAAAACTGACACAAAAGCACGTAATGTTTTTGAAAATGACACATATTTGCCTTGTGAAGTAATTCTCTCTTCTAATCCAGCTTTATTCTGTTTTATTTGTTCGTTTGTTTGTTTTTTACCACTCTGTGGTGACCTCGAAAAGGTTTTTCCTCAAACATCTATGAAAACTGAAAAGCAGTTCTACTGCGGAATTCTCAAAATCTTTTCTATATTTTATTTCGAATTTGTTAAATTTTTGCTAATATTTTATTATAAAATTCCGCTTTATTTATAATAACTTCAACAATTAGAATTAAAAATTCCCTTTTAACCAACTGAATGGATTATGGTTCTAGTTATTATAAGGTATTTATTTTTCGACACACTCTTGCAAATAAAATATTTCATTTGAATTTTTTTTTTTTTTTTTTTTGTTATATATAAAGACATTTATTGTGTACAAAAATATGAAGTTGGGAATATGGAAAATATATTATTCATTTTGTTAATGGTTCTAATGCTGTATAAAGGGGCCTGATGGCAGAGTGATTACCGTTCTGGCGCTTAATGCTACACTTTCGGTTTTGAGTTACGGCGGTGCCATGGGTGTTTCTAGTAATTCGGAAACCACTATAAACCGTAGGTAACTGTCTCATATGACTATTGGGAGTAGAGCTGACGACCCTATCCCGTACAAAGAAAACATCTTATATTTCAAAATCTACCAGTAGGCAGATGGCCTTGACCCACCATGGGGCAGTTGCACTATTGAAGAAGAATGCTAAATCATGTTATATTTTAATGACTCACTCCATAATAACTTATTCTAATCTGTTGATATTTAAATGACAAATCTATTTCACTCAGCATATAGGTTTGGCTTGATTTATCGCTCTACAGTTATTTTGTGCACACTTTAGGTTAATTAGACCGGGTCTTACAGTTTAACGTGGATTCCAAACCTCTAACAAACATCGATGCTACCGCCAAGGTTCGAACCTGAAGCCTGTTATACCAAAGGCCTGAGCGCTAGCGAATTGGCCATCAGGTCGCACACTCATCATATAGATGTTTTTTATCTCACTTGGTTGACATCTAAACCAAGCCCACGAACCCGTATGGACTCGGGGTTGAAATGATAAGGGGTCAGCTTCTGTTGTGATGCGACACCCGTAGGTAGAAGTCTGACTTGGCTCCGTCCCGCACTTAAAGAAATATGAAACCGGACCTACGACTTAAAATGGATTTCGAACCACTACAAACATCCTATGCACTGCCGGGACTCGAATCCAAAACCTGTGGCACAGAGCGCCAGACACTCGGCAATTCAGGCCCTCGTATAGGTTTGGCTTGGTTTATCGCTCTGCGGTCATTTTTTACACATATTAGGCCGGGAGTTACAGCCTTAAAGTTGATTCCAAACATCCAAGCTACAGCCAAGATTCGACCCTGTAGTCTGTGGTACCAATGGCCAGAGCGCTGGCCATCGGGCCACACATTAATCATATAGTTCATCAATATATATCTGGATTTAAGAGTCCAAATACCGGTTGTATTCTTAAAGATATTTTTTCGTGTTTGTTATCAAATGCCTGCCTCATTTTGTTCTTTAGTTTGTCGCTCTGCGGTCATTCTGTGCATACTTTAGGCTAATTAGACCAGGAGCTACAGTTTAACGTGGATTCCAAATTCCTAACAAACATCCACGCCACGGCCAGGATTCGAGTCTGTGGTACCAAAGACCAGAGCTCTAACCATTTGGCTATAAGCTTGCCCACTCATCCTATAGTTTATCCATATATATTTGGGCTTGACGAGAGTACAAATCCTCATTGCTATTGTTTGTAATCGCAAGCAGCAATTTTAAAGACATTTATTCACTGTTTTAATTAAAGAATTCCCATTCATAATACTTACCAAAAAAATAATTATTGAAATTTCCTCAGGCGCTCAACCAAACTTAAAGAGAAAACTGGAGTAAAAAAAAAATTCCAACAATTATTGCATACCGAAAACATTAAAAACAATAACAGACCGAAAAGAGTTGTCTCACACTTATTACATACATTATTATAGATTTTACACTTTTTATAGATTCTCACTTATATTATTATATTATATATATACTCCCGCCAAGATACAAACCTGAAGCCTGTGCTACGAAAGGCAAGGCAAGAGACAAAGCGCTAGACAATTGGCCATCAGGCCGCCATATATCATTATTTTCATCGTTATCATTATTTTTTTCATAGATCATTTTTTTATCACATCTATCAACAATGTTTAAAAAGGCTACCTAATAGGAACAAAATAATTTAAAATTTGATTTTCTGTAGTCATAATCGCAGGAAAGTCATTCCGACGACATATTTCTTCACTGTTTTAATTAAAAAATTCCCATTTATAATATTTACTCACGCGCTCAACCAAACTTAATGAGAAAACTAGAATTAAAAAAAATCCAACAATTATTACGTACCGAAAACATTAACAAACCCGAAAAGATTGGCTCACACCTATATAAAACAATATATATATTAATAATAAAAATTTCGGATAAAATATTTCCACCTTACTGGCAACTCGTTCACCCAAATGACAAATAACTTCGGCGTTCAAAAACCTTTTCCTTCTTGAAAAGCCACCGCTAAAAGGCCAAAATAGCGCAAAAACATGACCATTCTGGAAATACTGGAAATAATAATAACTAGACTACCCAGTATGGTTTGGTTTGGTCGGTCTATGGTCATTTTTTGCACACCTTAGGCTAATTAGATAGGGATCTACAGTTTAAAATGGATTCCGAACCACTAACCAACATGCCTGCCTCCGCCAAAGTTGGAACCTGAAGCCTGTGTTACTAAAAGCCAGAGAGCTAGCCAATTGGTCGTCAGGCCGCACTCTCCTCATATAGTCCCTCTATAGTCATTTTGTGCACACTTTAGGCTAATTAGACAGGGATCTACAGTTTAACGTGGATTCCGAACCACTCACAAACATCCATGTCACCGCCAAGGTTCGAACCTTAACCCCGTGGTACTGAGTACCAGAGAGCTACACATTCTGCCATTCAGGCCCCATATTGTTCATCCATATATTTTTGGACTTAACGAGTGTTCAAATATCGGTTGTTTTCTTAAAGATACTTCATCAAATGACTGCCTTATTTTATTCTTTTGAGTTTTACATCTCAATATTTTAACTGGGCTATCCCGATGAACAAAATAATTTAAAGTTTCATCAAACTAACAAACCGTAATTCTAACGATATATTTATTCACTGTTTTAATTAAAGAACTCCCATTCATAATTCTTACCAAAAAAAAAAGGGGGATTGAAACTTCCTCACGCTCTCAGCCAAACTTAACGAGAAAACTGGAATAAAATAAAAAAAAATCCAACAATTATTGCGTACCGAAAACATTAACAACAATAACAAACCCGAAAAGATTGTCTCACACCTATATAAAACAATATATATAAATAATAAAAAAATTTAGGATAAAATATCTCCACCTTACTGGCAACTCATTCACCCAAATGACAAATAACTTCGGCGTTCAAAAACCTTTTCCTTCTTGAAAGGCCGCCGCTAAAAGGCCGAAATAGCGCAAAAACATGACCATTCCCACCTCCTACTGGAAATAATAATAATAATAATAAAATAAAAATAATAATAAAAATAATAAAAAATCGGAAAAAGAAAGCTACTCAGAAGTCCGCGAAATGCCGACAACCCAAAGAACTTGAAAAACTGGAAACTCGCTTTGGTTTTTCTTTTCTGCCTTTTTGCGTTTCCTTAAGACAGCACCCTTTTTTTACCATTCGAGAGCTATACCAGAGTGAGATTCCTACTCCAGATGCGTTTATGAGATCTTAATTTTTTTTTTTAATAACAGCAAACTCTGTGTTTGTGCGGCAAACCTTAAATAAATTATTTATGCATTAAATTAAAAAATATATGACTTAAAAGCACTTAGAAATCTTTTCGCATTGCGTTGTCACACCTCAAGAAGTTCTTCAAAAAACTAATTTTTTTAAATTAATATTATGGTTAAAAATTGGTTTTAATTTATCTGGTTTTTTTTAAAGGATTGCCATAAGCCATCGACACCTAATTAAGCAGCAATTCTGTTATTAGTATTACAATAGAATTTCAACTTAAAGAAACCAGAAGAAGATGCATGCATTAATTAATACATTCCTTGTTGTCGTCTTAAGACATTAACAGCTACTATGTATCTACAGCAATAAACCTTAAATAAATTATTTATGCATTAAATTAAAAAATATATAACTTAAAACTATTTAACACTCTTCTCATTGCGTTGCCCAAAGCTCAAAACTAATTCTTTTCTAATTAATATTAAGGTTAAAAATTGGTTTTAATTGATCTGTTTTTTAAAATGGATTGCCATAAGCCATCAACGCCTAATTAAGTAGCAATTCCATTATTGCTTATTTTATTATTATATTAAAATATATACCATACATATATGTATGTATCCCCGTCACATATTTTTTGTGTCTAGGGTCAAACCTTAAATAAATTATTTATGCATTAATTTAAAAATATATGATTTAAAATCACTTAGAACTTTCTTCGCAATGCGTTGCCCAAAGCTGGGGAGTCTTTTTAAAAAATAATTCTTTTTAATTAATATTACGGTTAAAAAATGGATTGCCATAATTAAGTAACATTTCCATTATTGTTTCTTTTACTATTACGATATAATAGTAATATAAAAATTTCTATACAAAAATATAATTTACAGGAAAAATTTTACTCCTCTAACTATATAAACATAAATTATCAATTAATTTATCTGTTTTTAAAATGAATTGCCATAAGCCATCAACTCCTAATGAAGTAGCAAATCCATTATTGCCACTTTTATTATTATTATAAAATCTATACCAGCGAGAAATTACTACCCCAGATGCGTTTGCTGTATTAAAAAAAAATTAAGATCTCTTAAACTCTATTTCCCGTCAAATATCTCTTGGGTCTTGTTGACAAATCCTAAATAAATTATTCATGCATTAAACTAAGAATATATGACTTAAAACTCTTCGCTTGCGTTGCCCAAACTTTGTGGAGTCTTTTTAAAAATTAATTATTTATGATTAATATTACGGTTAAAAATTGGTTTTAATTAATTTGTTTTTTTAAAATGGATTGCCATAAGCTTTTAATTAGGCAGCAATTCCGTTATTGATTTTTTTTAGTATTGCAATAGAATTTCAATTTAAAGAAACCAAAAGAAGATGTATGCATCAATTGTTGTCTTAAGACATTATTGCTGTAGATACATAGTAGCAAAAATTGCCATAAGCTATCAACGCCGAATTAAGTAGCAATTTCATTATTGCTTCTTTTATTATTACAATGGAATTTCGAATTAAAAAAAAAAAACGAAGAAGATGCATGCATCAATTGATTCCTTGTTATCTTCATAAGACATCATTGCTGTAGATATATAGTAGCAGAAAAATATAAATTATGACAATCAATTTCAAAAAAAAGATTAATTAATTGATAATTTATGTTTATATAGTTTGGGAAGTAAAATTTTTCCTGTACGTTATATTTTTTTGTTACTATATATCTGCAGAAATAATGTCTTCCCAAATTATATAAACATAAATTATCAATTAATTTACCTGTTTTAAAAATGAATTGCCATAAGCTATAAATGCCTAATTAAGTAGCAATTCCGTTATTGCTTTTTGTAGTATTGCAATAGAATTTCGATTTTTAAAAAATTAGAAGATGAATGCATCAATTGATTCTTCCTTCATAAGACATTATTGCATGAATTCGGTTTGAACATTGCGGGTTTTTATTTAAATTGAATAATAATTTTTTAATATTACATACAATTTTTAAACATAAATAAAATTTCAGTTTTTTAAGTTTCTGCTTAAATTTTCCAACGATTAATGAGGGAAAATATTTTTTGGTTAGGTGTCTAAGTGGATTCTAGTTACATTGCTAAAACACCAACCGTATCTTATTTGAGATTAAATTAAAACGTTGGCGAATTAATACCCTGCCAAGTCGGATGAATTCAAATAGAACGCATAATAGTAAAGAAAGATATTTTCCGAGGGGATTTTGTTTATGCAAATCTTTTTCTATGTGGTTATATTAGAATATTTTGGCAACATTTATTTTTTATTATTTGATATCCTCTTAAAATTTTCTCAATAACTACCGACCTTTTTTCTTTCAGAACTGCTTTGCGATATATGACTAGAACACCTAATAAGTGATATATTAGTCTGTTGCGCTTTTAAAATAGATGCTTACCTCCCACTGGGTCCAACCAAGTAGCTCTGTTGAATACTCATTGACACCTGAGATTTTGCAATGTCAAGAATTGTCGAGAGCTCTCACTTTCATCATCGTTCTTCAGTGGGTGCCTGGCAATTGTGGTCTTTGTGGCAATGAACAAGCGGACTTCCTTGCATAAAGAGGTGCCAGCTTACTACAACATCCTAATACAGCCATTCCTTATTGGAGGATTAATCTGCTTTTAAAACATTTATTTACATCTGATTTCTTGTGGGATCTTCAGACTCGTACAGCCCTAAAAAACTGGCGAAGGGTAAGCCCTTCTCTTATTCTCGATAGACCAAGAAGCAAAGCAGTGGCTGTCTGCTGGACACGATTACCTTGGTGCCCATCTACATGGCATAGACATTTCAACCGATCCTGTATGTTCACTTTATGACTCTGAAAAAGTAATGGACAGGGAACATTTGATCCGATGTAGGGCTGTCCGTGGACCTACAGAGGAGTCGAGATATTGGGAAGCAAGTTCGCTCATTAGGCAATGATTCTGGCCATCTTTTTGTTCTTAGTTCTTGATAGTTCTTTTATTCTATGTAGCTTTTTGCCTGGCCATTGGAAATATAAAAAAAAACACCTTTCCACACAATCAATGTTCGAATTATTATAACCAAGTCTCTACAAATTGCACCATGTATTGGCAGATGTACATTTAAAACTAATTAGTTATAAAGGTGGGATAAATATTACTAATTACTTTTATTAAATAGTTGTGAAAAAGAAATAAAAGATTTTTAATGCACTGGATTATCACATAGAGAACTATTTACAATCCCTCAACAATTGAGACAAAGACTATCGACACTGATGATGTTGTGTTCAGTGCTTTTTTAAGTATATTAAAGTCCATTTAAGCTGATTAGTTAAAGAGGTAGAATAAGCTTTACTAATTACTTTTAATAAATAGTTGTAAAAAGGATGATGAAGTAAAATGTATTTAATGTACTGGATCATTTCTTGGGATCCATTTACAATACCTGAACAACTGAGACAAGGATTGTCAGTACTGATGATGTTGTGCTCAGTGCTTTTTAAATATTGTAATGTCCCTTTAAAGCAAATTAGTTAAATTGGTAGAAAAAACATCACTAATTATTTTTATTTAACAGTTGTAAAAAAGAAGAATAAATAAAGGTATTTAATGTGCTGGATCATATCATCGAGAACCATTTAGAATAACCTCAACAACTGCGACAAAGACTGTCAGTACTGACGATATTTAGTTCAGTGCTTTTTTAGTATTGTGATGTTAAACTGTATACGATATTTTAAAAAAATGTAAACTAAAAAATTCATCCAAATTGTTAAGAAAAAAAAAGCACGATCTTGTTTATTTGTGAAAATAATGACCAGTATGTCCGGAATCTCTCCATATGTAATGGGCAATTAAGTCTGAATGGTCACATAAAAGGATATAACTATTTATTTTTTCCTAGCATACTGTATTCTTATTCACAATAAAAAATAAAAAAGAATTAAAGAAAAAAAAATCATTTTTTCATATTTTTTAATTTTACCTAACTATATCATTTTGAATTTATTTTATTGTATATCAGGATGTATTTATTTTATTTATTGCTTTTTTTTTTAAGTATGCTTATATATATATATATATATATATATATATATATATATATATATATATTATTGCACTTTGTGAAATAAAATATTTTCGGTTTCATCTCCGTTTAATATCAAACAATCATTCTGCCCGTCTCAAATTTATGACTATCAAAAGTAATTGTCGGACAATACAGCTGGATGTATTTACACAAGTTAGTAATATAATTAACTAGAAAACTCTACCGCTATTGCTGAGAGCTTATATAGTATGAAAGATTAATAATATTTGTAAGAACATAGTTTGGCGCTCTGGCGATCGGTGTCACAGGTTTAGGGTTCGAGTCCCTGAGGCCCCATGGTTGTTTGTAGGGGTTCGGAATCCACTTTAAACCATAGGCAACCACGCAAAAGGAAAACATCCCCTGTCTCAAAATCCGCCAGTAGGCAGACGGCATTGATCCACCATGGAGCTGTTACGCCGATGATGATTGTTATAATAATAGTTTAATTTATTATTATAATGTAATATTACAAGCACCAATTTAAATAATTATTAGTTGAAATTGTGGTGCTAACAAAGCTCAAAGGAAACAACAGACCTTTTTGGCCTGAGTAAAAGAGTTATATATATACACATGTACTAATAAAACAAGCCGTACGAACACATATAACACAAGTTATATTTATTTTATAACATTTATATGTAAACGTGTACTAATAACACGTGCTATATATTACATGTGTGCATATAGATTGTGTTATTAGTACATGTGTATAGATAACTGTTATGAAATAAATATAACTTGTGCTATATGTGTTCATACGGCTTAAGCTATATTTATTTTATAATAGTTAGATTAAATGTACTAATAACACAAGGTGTACACACTTATATAACAAGCTATATGTATGCATGCAATATATAACGCAAATTATATTTATTTTATAACAGTTATATCTTATTATATTATATACAGTTATACACGTACTGCCTCATTTACGAAAAATATTCTATTGTATCAAATATTAATCTACATTTAACAATTTTTAATTTTTATTGAACTAAATTTAACTAAAAAAAAAAAGTTTTAAAATGCTTATAATCTCTAAAATTATTTGTTTTTTGTCATCAGATCAGAAATTAAAATGAGTTATTATTGTAAAACACTCGCCAAATTTTACATTATAGCGCAAAGCCTGTTGGCGCTTTAACCAAACAATAATCGTGCCACGTGCTACCAGAGGTCAAAACCTTAATTAATCACTCGCTTTTTAAAATAGCTTTAATTAACAGTTATTGGCGTCATGACGAAAAAAACGCCATTGACTACCGTAAAACGTGTTGGAAAACTGGTGTATTTACTCTCGATTTCAGTCCTATTTAGTTGGGTTTTTTTGTCTAGTTTATTGAATGTTCTTTTAATTTTTTATTTTGATTCATCGAAGTTATAATTCTCGTTATAAAAAAATTTTTTTTTTCTCTTTTCTTTCTTCGTAATAGTTATATCATTTAAATATGATTATGATTATTATATGAATTAATATCATTTAAATTTGATTAGAATTATTATAATCAATAAATATGACTAATATGTTTATGATTATTATTATCAAATGTAATTAATATGATTATGATTATTATTATTATTATTATCAAACAATAGGATTAATATGATGTTGAAATAGGTACACCATAATTTATTGCTTAAATTTTTTATGATAAGTTAGGATTTATATAAATGAAGTTTTATTAATTTTTTTATTTATTTATTTTTACTGCTATATCCTATTATTATTATGTACATTATTTTTTTTTTAGTGTTTTTTGGGTTTTTTTTACTTTAAAGAATTATAAACACTTATATCAATGTTTTTTTAATAGTTTAGTTTGTCACTCTACTGTCATTTTGTGCACAATTTAGGCTATTTAGACCGGAACTATAGTTTGAAGTGGATTCCGAACCACTAACGAACATCCCTGCCACCTCCAGAATTCAAACCTGAAGCCTGTGGTACGAAAGGCCAGCCAATTGGCCATCAGGCCACTTTTTTTAAATATGACAGATTTATAAAAACAATAAAAAAATTAAATATGCTTAAACTAAATATATATATATATATATTACTTTAAGGAATTATAAACACTAATATCAGTTTTTTTTAAAATATGGCTTGGTTTGTCGCTCCACTCCATTTTGTGCCCACTGTGGGTTAATTAGACCTACAGTTTAAAGTGGATTCCGAACCATTAACAAATATCCATACCACCGCCAGGATTCAAACCAAAGACTGTGGTACAAACGGTCAATATATATATACTTAACTCTTTATTACATATTATATAAACTATATATTATGATGCTTAAAGTATATATTTTTAACTTTAAAGAATTATAAATGCTTATATAAAGGTTTATTTTTTAAAAAGCAACAGATTTATAGAAACAAAAAAATTAAATATACCTAAAACTATATTAAATTTAATAAAA
The DNA here is from genome assembly GCA_021605075.1 of Caerostris darwini. Classification (NCBI taxonomy): domain Eukaryota; kingdom Metazoa; phylum Arthropoda; class Arachnida; order Araneae; family Araneidae; genus Caerostris; species Caerostris darwini. The sequence continues at coordinate 90,633 of BPLQ01006153.1, forward strand.
TTTATAAATAAATAATTTAAATATTCTTGAAATACGCCGAAATGTGTTAAAATATAAATTATTCATGCTGTTTTCCCTTTTAAATTGTTAAAACGCAGTTTTTCCCAATTTTAAAAACACATATTTTTATTTCTTTTTTTGCAACTTTAAGATTTATTTGTCATTCTCGTATATTTTTGCTAATTCCTCGTAATACCTATCATATTCGCATATAATTATAATATTATTGAATTAACACACACAAAAAACATTAAATCAATCTTTTTCGGGTTTTTTTCAATCGAAATATCAGGATTGGCATAATATTAAATAAATTTTGCGATAGATTCAAAAAAAAATTGCTTCAAACATCTGTATGCGTATCTCATAAAAAACACCTTCAACTTTAAAATCCTCTTTTAATATAAAATCATCCGCACTTTATAGGGACCACAAAACCTTGTAGACCGAAATCTAAACGGTTTTATGCACCCAAAATCACTTTCAAAACCCGATAGCGATCTATACAATTCCCATTTATGTCTCACTGGCAAACACCCCACCCCAAAAAACACCCCTCAAATGAAATAACATCCAATAACGCAAGCCATTGCGTCCGCGGAACTATTTTACTACGCGCCACCTCGGTATCGCACGTAATAGCCCGAGGCAGTGAGCGGCACCGCGGCTGGGACGGCACTCCGATCGTATGACACGCGGCGAGGGTTGCGGTGAGTGCCCGAGGAGATTGGATAGCTATTACCGGTAGTAAATACCGCCGTATTTATCGAAGGGGTCGGCTATTTTACCCGATAAACGCATCAGTTCGATACGGGAGGTTAGCTGCGTAATGTAGCCGTGATTGTTTAGGGGTTGTGGTGTATTCGTGCGCAACAACGCTCATGCGTGTAAGTGAACGTGGGTGCTTTTTTTACGAAAAGTAATTGAATACACAGATTTTAATAGGTTTCCTATTTAAAAGATTTGGACATTTTTTTTATTTAAATAAAGTGCCAATTTTCTTTAATTTTATAAATTGAAAAATGTGGAATAATTTTTTAATATAAGTTTAAATTCATTATATTGTTTGACCTAAATTAGAGAATTGATCGAACATAAAAAGAACCTTTTTTTAAAAAAAAACTGAAATGAATTATTAAAGATTGAAAATAAGTTAATTATGGTTTTGTTATTAAGTTTAAAAGTTAAAAAAAAGGTAATTTATACGGTTAATAAATATGTCTGGAGTATAATTTTATTTTTATTTAGCTCTCTCACAATTCCATGCATTTTTAAAAAAATATTATAGTTTGAAATCAAAACAAATAAATGTTTTAATTATAAATTTAATAAATATTTGAAACAAATAATTTAATATTGTTTCCGTGAATCCTTTTCGATCTCTACCTTTTATAAAATAATAAATAAAGTCTTTTATTTTCTTTATTTATTATTTTATAAAGTCTTATTTTCTTTATAAAATAATAAATAAAATCTTTTATTTTCTTTATAAAATAATAAATAAAGTTTTAATGTTAACATTTAAATATATAATTACTTAAAAATCGTAACATATTTTTTCTGATGCAATTATTAATTCATTTATTCTTTCAAAAATGTATCTATATTTAAAAATGGTGGATTTACTTTAAATAACAAAATTATTAATTTTTCTTTTAGAGTTGATTAATTTTAAATCTTGTTTTTAACTTAATAACAAAGGTTACCAATTTTTAATTATAATGAGAATTTCAAAAGGTGTTAAATCATTTTTAACCTCTAAACATAGTTTCAAAAGAGAAAATAATTAATGACGGAATAATTAATAATCAGTAAGTAATTCATAATTAAAAATATATTTATTAAAGATTTTGATAATTTTTTAACATGCAAAAACTTCAGCATGACAATTTATTTTAATTTAAAAGAAATAAGGATGATTTTAATGTATTTTAAGGAATAATTTAATTGTATTATTTTATTCTGATAAAATTTAATCCTCATTTTTTATAATAATTTAACAAAATGAAGTCATTTTTCTATTTCGATTATTTCATATTACATAAAAAATATATTATGTACGAAGCTGAATTAAAACAGTTTTTAAAAGATATTTATATTTTATTCGTTTTTGCTATTCGTTAAAAAAATTTAATAAATTATTTCCAAGATAAATAACAAAAAAAATGCTGAGAGGTAATACTGACATACTACACGAAGCGAATTATGCGTTTATGATAATCATCTTAATTAACATATTCCTTAAACTGACTTAAATTTATAACAAAATTAATTTTCTTTTTGTTAATGTCCACATCGAAAAACATAAAAAATTATTAAAATGATTTTATTTTAATATGGTTGAGAATATTTCTACTTAGGTAAAAAAATTTATAAATTGAAATTTATTTATTTTTAAAAAATATTTTCATAAAATAATTAATTTTATTTAAAAGGAGTTCTTTCAAAACCCAATAATCTTTTAGAAAAATATTAACTAATCAAAAATAACGTGTCTTATTACAATCTTCATTTTTTTTGTCACAAATATTTTGATTATAAATTTTATGCTATCTAAAAATTTTAATAAATTTGATGTACAAGAAAATACATAAATTTTTCTCATATTTGAAATAATTATTTATGCCCTTGAGAAAGTAATCTCTCTGTTTGCTTATTCTCCACGTTGTGTATTATTTTACAGCTCTCCTTTTATTGATAACATTTATTCAGTATTTAAGGTAAAACTTAACCTTTGAAATAATAATAAATAAGAGCATGTTTTATAAACGAAATAAATAATAATAATAATAATTTTATAAATATAATAAGAGAAAACTTTTATTTAGGAATGAAGGCAAAACTTACTAGCAATTGAAGTAATAATAAATAAGAGCACGATTTATAAATATAATAAATAATAAGTTTATATAATATATATGAGCAAACTTTTATTCATGGTTGAGGGCAAAACTTAATAACAGTTGAAATAATAGTAAATATGTTATTGATAAATATAATAAATAAGAACATGTAAATTAATTTCTATTTCTTTGCATTTTTTTACTAAAATATTTTATTAATAATAAAAATTTTAAAGCTAACAGAATTTTATGATGCCATTTTTATCATGTTAATTTAAATACTAAAAATTTTTACTTATCATTAAATATCATTTTTATATTTACTTGGAGTTAAAATATTTTTAGAAAATTCAATTAAAATATTATATTAATATAATAAATAATATATGTAATAATATATTGATATATAATAATAAATTGATTAAAATATTATGCATAAAATTTAATTAAAAATGTTGATAAACTATTATTGTACATCTTCCCATATATTTCCTAAATATAATTACTGCAAAATTTTCTAGCTTTATACCAATGATAAATATGTTTTGATAATCTTTGTAAAATAGATGCAATATTTATTTTTGTTTTAAGTACAATAATACAAATATAATTTCATAATATATTATTATATTCCCAAGCATGCAAAAGTATTTTTTTTTCTTAAAATGTTAACTAAGTTTTCTTGTTATCCCTCAGAAAACAATTGTTAAATTTTTATGGCAAAAATCGTGTTTTTATTTTTATTATTCAAATAATTAATTAAATATATTTGTTTCATGAAAACATTGTGATTTTTAATGACAGTCAGTAAAAATTAAAAATCGAAAATAATTCTACTAACAGCAAAACAAACATTTATTTTTAGTCATTTAAATTTTTAAAATATTGAATAATAATATAAAAAAATACTAGTAAAAGCGGATGTGCTTTATTTTTCTATCTGTATACTTTGACGAAAATAGAATTGTAAATATATGTACAAAGGTAGAAAGCATAACAAATAAATAAACTTACCATATTATCCACATTATATATTTATTTTTGCCATTTAAATATTATAAACAATAATATTACGATTGTTTAATTTAAGACTCCAGCTGTCAATGAAAACATTGGAAGTTTATTATAAATATATTTTAAATATATATTTATACTTTTATAAATAAATAATCACTTTCATCTGTATAAAAATATAAATTTTATTTAATTTAGTGTGTGAATAAAAGCAAATATTTACATTTATAAATATACTATGCACAATTTCCAATTGAGTTGTATAGAATTCAGCTGCCACGCGAGCAAACGATTTTTTTCTATCTATTTATTTATTATATTTATTATTTTTATTTTTTTCCCAATCGTGAAAAATTACCGGGTGGACCTCGAACGAAGGACGAAGTTCTCCCGTTAATTAACTTAGACGACGAACTCGCAACCGTGGAAGGGGTGTAGACCGAAGTTTAGAACACACCGTGCGATTACCTGAGCGACTGAACCCGGATATTTCACTTTAGAACGACTTCGCCCATCTTCCGAAATCGTCTGCTCCAATTGCTTTTTACGCGTTGCCAAATTTTTTTAAGCAAACTGTAAAAAGGGTGGCGAGAAAAATTATATATATAAAGTATTCTTTTTTTCGTTTGTTTCAAAGGTGTTTTCTCTACGATGACAATAATGTGCGAATTGATTTACGGTCGCAGTTAAAACGAGTCTTGTGCTGGAACCTTGAGATTCAAGGCTTTTTTGTTCTAAAATGCAGACGTTTCCGGCTTTGAGGGGAATATTTGAGAACTCAGACACGACGAAAAGCAATGACTTTCGACAACATAGTATCATCTTGTTGAAAGTTTTTTTTCGTTAAATTAGTGTTTGAATTTTAATGAAGTTCTAGTTTTATTCTCATGTCACGAAATTGCACTAATTTTTGAAAATATTTTTTTTTGACAAAAGCTACCGTGTTTTATAGTATATGAGATAATTCTAATATAATATGTAAAACTAAAAAAAAAATGACATGTTTATTATAAAAATATACGCTTTATTTATTTATTATATTCTTATTTATTATATTCTACATAAAATAATGAATTTTATCTTAAATAAAGATAAAATTCATTTCTTACTAAAATATATCATTCATTATTAATTATAATAATGAATGAATTAATTCATAATTCATTCATTCATTATTAATTATAAATTATTTTATTATATCATAATTATTATTTATTATACCTTTCTTATTATATTCTTACTTATAAAAAAATTTTAAAAAGCTTATTTCAATTCTCAAATTTAACTGTTAATTTTAACAATAATTATTTCATATAAAAAATATAATGACATGAGTTGCAAAATAATAAATTATTTTAATTAACTAATTACAAATTCATATATGAATTTTTAATTTTAAAATTAATGAAATTTTAATTATGTATTTATTTTATAGGGTTTATTTATTTTTATTTTTACTAGCGCTCGGTGCCACAGGTTTCGGGTTTGATTCCCGCCGGTGTCGTAGATGTTTGTAGTGGTTCGGAATCCACTTTAATCCGTAGGACCTGGTCTAAATGATCATAGAGCGTTGGGCGTAGTGCTGACAACCCTTCCCGTAAAAAGAAAACATCTATCTAGAAATCTGCCAGCAGGCAGACGGCCTTGGCCCACCATATGGCTGTTGCGCTACCAATGATGATTTATTTTATAAAAGTTTAAATATTTTTCTAAAAAAATTTAAAATAACTGTTTTTATAATAAATAAATGAAAAAGTTATTTAATGCAAAAATAAAAATTCATTATCTAAATTTAAATTATATCAAGCATTTGTTATTTTAAATTATTTAAACATAAAATTAGTTTACATTTCTTTTAAATTTAAAATAACTTTATGAAAATAAATTCACGGAATTTAATTTTCTTTGATATTTCCTGTTTCATTTGTTGATTATAAAATGTTAATTTAAAACGAAAACATTTTTTTAGCACTTAATATTTTATGTTTATTTAAAAAAAAAAAATAACATAAATAAAAAAAAAAATACTAAAGTAGCAGACAGTTATGATGGAAAAAACATATAATTTTTTTTAATCATGTATATTTATCTTCTTTAGATTTTTAATTAATTTATTTTTCTTTTAAATTAAAGCAAAATAATTTCTCTAGAGGCTAGATAGTGGTTTTTATATAGTTACCCTACAAAAATCTCATTATAAAAAAACTTTAAACAAACATCCTAAATCTAAAAACATGAGTTAAAATAAATAAGGAAAATCATCAAATAAACTATTTTCAATGCTTGCACGTGCATTTATTTAGAATTTTTTAATAGGATTTTCAAATTTAATTCTACGCCAAAATTCATTTTTAAATATCAAATAATAATAATAATAATAATTCAGAAAAATTATAAATGAAAAAACTTGAATGATATAATATAATTTCCTTTAATTAATTTTAAACCTCCACTATTTAGTTTGATTTAAAAGAAATATAAACACAATATCTAAATGTGTACTTTCAAATCAGCATAATATGCATTTGATATCTTGCAATTGTAGTTTAAATTAATCAATTATATAATTAAAATAAATATACGTCACATGTTAATATTATATGTAGGTAGATTATATATTATTACTAGCTCACTGGCCCCCACTGCCACAGGTTTCGGGTTCGAGTCCAGGCGTTGGCAGAACGACAGTAGAACATTAGGTGACAGTAGAACGTTCGAGCGTAGGTCTTGCATGGGCTGCATTGCCAGGAAGCTGATTAGTTGTGTATATATGTCTTTTTCTTCAATTGTGCAACAGCCCCGTGGTGGGTCAAGGCCGTCTGCTTACTGGCAGATTCGAAGCATGATAAGGTTTCTTTTTACAGTGTAGGTTTGACAGCCTTACGCCCAACGCTCTACTGTTATATGAGATAGAGATCTAAAGAAGATTCCGAACCACTACAAACACTGCCGGGACTCAAACCCGAAACCTGTGGCATTGAGAGCTAATCACTCGGCCCCTAGGGTCTGGTTTTCTCCCATGCAAAACGCAAATGGGAGACAATTACCCACAAAAACCCCTCGGAAAGGCACTGTCCTTCTGTCAGTGGAATTGATTGCACATATTACTTTAAACCTTCCACAATATAAATTAAGCAACAAAACAAGGTATCAATATGGATACGAATAAACATTTTAACTCAAAGAATTTTTACAAGAAAGTGAGGTTCCAGTACAGAAAATGCAGTAAACGTTTTATCATGAATCCTTTCTTTGAATAAGCAAAGCGATACGATGTCGACACGGATGGAATAAATATTTTAACTTAAATCATTCTAAGAACAAATAAAGGGACATTACAAAGCTTCTTCACAGCAAGAATAGCCGACGTGGAATCGAATGAACAATTTAGTTTAAAGAATCTTTTCCTGAAAAAAAACATTGTATAAACAAGATATCTAATGAAGATTTTTAGTTTAAAAAGCTTTTCCAGAAAAGGACATTGTATAAACAAAGAATGAAATGAGCATTTAACTTGAAAGATTCTTCACAGCAAGGGAAAGTCGACGTGGAAACGAATGAACATTTTTAGCTCGAAGCATTTTTTACAAGAAAAAGCAAAGTTCAGGAATATGCAATGTAATGAACATTTTATCTTGAACCATTCTTAGAACAAGCAAAGTGACACAATATGAACATGGATGGAATAAAATTCTTACCTTAAATTATTCTAAAATAAAAGTAAAGCGACATGGCATGTACATGGAATGGAATGAAGATTTAACCTCAAGCATTCTTCTCGGCAAATGAAGGCAACTTGGATCACATGAACATCTTGCTCAAAGAATCTTTACAAGAAAGTGAGGTTCAGGAACAGGAAATTTTATCTTAAATCATTCTTAGAGCAAGGACACATTTGACATGGACACGGATAGAATAAACATTTTACTTAAAAGATTCTTCTTAGCAAGTGAAACCGACTTGGAATAGAATGAACATTTTAGCTTAAAGAATCTTTTCCAAAAAAGAACATTGTATAAACAAGGAACAGAAAGTGAAGCCGACGTGGAATTGAATGAACATGTAAAAAAAAAAAAAAAAAAAAGATATTGTGTAAGCAAGGAATGGAATGAACATTTTATTTCAAATATTCTTCATAACAAGTGAAGCCGATGTGAAATCGAATGAACATTTTTAGTTTAAAGAATCTATTCTAGAAAATGACGTTGTCTAAACAAGGAATGGAATGAACATTTAACTTCAAAGATTCCTTACAGCAAGTGAAAACGACGTGGAATAGAATGAAAAATTTTAGCTGTTTTTATTTTTAGCTCATTTTTTTTAGCGCAATGTCCTTTTCTAGAAAAGGACATTGCATAAACAAGAAATAGAATGAATTTTTAATTATATAGATTCTTCACAACAAATAAAAACGATGTGGGATCGAAGGAACATTGTAGCTCAAAGAATCTTTACAAGAAAGCGAGTTTAAGGGAATATGACATGCAGTGAATATTTTATTTGAATCTTTCTTAGAAAACGCAAAGCGATATGACATGGACACGGATGGAATAAACATTTTAGTTTAAATTATTCTGAAAACAAGTAAAGCGACATGACATGAGTATGGAATGGAAATGAACATTTTACTTCAAAGATTCTTTACAGCAAGTGAAACCGATGTGGAATCGAATGCATAAGCCAAATAGAAAATCATCGTAATTTTTAGTTAAAAAAATGAAATGAACATTTACAAAAACACAGGAATGGAATAAATCAAAAGTTTAAAAAGATTCAAAACGGAATGGAAAAGATTCTTTACAGCAAGTGAAGTCGACGTGGAATCGAATGTACATTTTAGTTAAAAAAATCTTTTTTCAGAATATGACATTGTATAGCAAAGGAATTGAATGAACATTTAACTTCAAAGATCCTCCACGGCAATTGACGCCGAAGTGCAATCGTATGAACATATCCCATTTAGTTTAAAATCTTTTCCACGAAAGGACATTGCATAAACAAGAAATGGAATAAACTTTTTACCTCAAACAATCCTCACAGCCAGCGGAATGACACTAAGTTGCACAACATGTAACAAATCCTCTAGATAATCCACACATACCAAAACACTGAAAAAGAGAACAAGAAAAAGAAAGAACCCCAAAAACTCCAACCTTAATCATACCTATCAAAGTCCGCGGGCCCGAAGGCATTTAGGGAAGGTACAAAAGAACCGAACACGGCTCTCTCCAACACCTTTTTTCCCGATACAAATGATCCTTTTGCCTTTTAATGACTTTTTCTTCTTCCGCCCCCTCGATTGCCATTAACCCGGGGGCCAACAACAAAACGGCCGCCCCCTCTCGCATGCGCGGTCATTAGGGGCTGCGGGTCCCGACTCCGTGAGCTGGAAGGAGGCCGGGGCCCGCTTTTTTAACGACCTTCCTACGGCGTGTTCCCGGGACGCTTAATGAAAACTGAGCGGCTTTTTATGGGCTCTGGGAGGTTTCTGCGAGCATTGTTGGAGAACTCGTGTCGCGCACTCCTCGCCGCTTACAGAACAGTGGTTCGGCATAAATAATCCCGAAGATTCGGGCAATTAAAAGATCTTCACAGTTACAGCGAAGATGCCTTCCTTCCCTTGGACTTTGATATGTATTGCTTTGGGGGCCGTGGGCTTTCCCTTTGGGTCCATGGATTTTGATGGGTATGACTGTGGTTAATTTCTATGATTATGACTATGGTTAGTCGATGGTTAATTTCTTGAGGGAAAAAGGGCTGTTTTATAACTGTTGAAGAGCTTTGCAGAGTTTGCTAAAGATCTTACTTAGGTCGAGTGCTTCAGAACTTTGATTGGTTTGGTTTGTCGCTATACGATCATTTTTGGTGCGCACGAAAGCTAAGCAGCCCCGAACCTACAGTTTAAAGTGGATTCCAAACCACTCCATAACCACTCCCCACCACTCCATAAGCATCCATGCCACCACCAGGATTCAAACTCTTTTTGAAGTCACTATCACATAGGGAATAACAATTCTCCTCTTCTTCATTGGCGCAACACCACCACTTTTCTTTTATCTGCCTACTACCGCCATCTGCCTGTTCTTTCTTTTTACGAAGTTGGGTTGTCAGCACTACGTCAAACGCTCTTATAGGCATAGTAGGCAGGGACCTACGATTTAAAGTGGATTCCGAACTACTATAAACACCCACGGTCCCCCAGGTCTTCAACCCGAAGCCAGTGGCATCGAGCGTCAGAACGCTAGTGATTCGGCCATCAGGCCCCAATAACAATCTCCATCATCATCAGTGGTGTAATAGCCCCATGCTGGGCCAAGGCCGTCTGCCTGCTAGCAGATTATGAGACGATATTTTTCTTTCTACGGAGGTAGGGTTGTCAGTCCTACGTCCAACGCTCTTAATCATAGTAGACCGAGATTTATGGTTTAAAGTGGATTCCAAGTCACTATAAACACCCATGGCACAACCAGGGCTTGAACTCGAAGTTGTGGCACCTAGGGACCAGAGCGCTAGTCATTGGGCCAACAGGTCTCAAGGAACATTAACGATTTATTATTGATTGAATGTTACTTAGGATTCCTATTGAACTTCCGATCACAGAAGGAAAAATGTTCTATTTTTTAAAAATATAATTAATCTGTTGTTTCAGATATATTTCCCAATATTATTTGGACAAAATGTTTGCTTCGCTCTTTCAACAATTTCTGGAGAAAAAAAAATTATAAGTTTGTTGTTCGTTGAATCACATTTGTATTTTTTAAGAAGCTTTGGGATACTAGAGTGCACGATGTCTTGTAAACTATCGCAAAAGATGCGATGTTAATCAGATTATAATTAATCTTCAGCCTTGAGACATCTTGAAAATAACACAGGATTTCTGAATTAAGAAGAACAACTTTGGGGTTCAAAACCCAATAAGCTAAACCCGACTGAAAGTTATGTCTATTCCGGGAATGAGTACTATTGTTCTGTAAGGGTACAAAGTCTTTAGTTAGATACAAAAGGGAGGGTGCTAACCCCTAAATGCCACTCTTTAAAATAGCAGAATATGAAAAGTATTTTAACAATACAATTAAAGTGGTACCCCAAACATGTGTAGAAACGTTAATGCGTGTAGGCAGTATTTATTGCACAGTATTTTCTACAGAAAAAAAAGGTGCAATGAAAACTGCCTTGTATGTATTTGTCGTTGCATGGTGCTTATTGTCTTGTTGGCAAGTAAAACAAGACATTAAATATTAATAAAGTATACAAAAAATATTTTAGGTATAATCGATCAAACTATACTGTAAGTATTTTTAGTTTAGTTAAATATTTTTATGAAACAGTACAGTTTTTTGAGGCAGGGAGATATAATGAACAGCCTTAGTCAAAACTCTAATCGCCTGTTTTAAGTATTTGTAAAATGCATACTGACGTTTATAAATTGTACAAAAGCATTGCGTTACAAAATCCTTTTAAATTTTTATTATTTGAAAAATTGACGAAAAAACAAGAAATTTTTCCCAAAAATTTCCAATTATATATTTGTACACGATTGGATAATTAAAATTGTATCAATTACGTCATAAAATATTTAAATAATATTGAAGATATGAATATACAATGGAATGTAAAAATGTTGTTTAAAAATATGTTTTAGTGAATTTCGTGAAAGATGAATAGCTTTTTTTTTTTTTACAGCCTAATGTTAAGGTATTAAATCATTTTCTTCAATTGATTTTCAGTTAATTTTTTTTTAATATTTATTTTAAATATATAGAATTTTTGAAGAATACGAAGAAGTTAAAATATTGTAAAAAAAACTATTTGAACAAGATCAATGAAACAAAAATCATAACATGTTCGCAATTCATTTCTAAAATAACATTTTCAAATATATGAAAATTGTCTTCTTCAATAACGCACTTATCTAGAGTTTTCCTATTATTCTTTTATTCTACGCCTTACTTTACTTATATTTCTATAAATGTACGTCGGAATTTTTTAAATCTATTCATCGTTATTTATTTGGCATCCTCTGATTTCAACTGTTGTATCCCTATAGGGCTTTAAGTGGACATATGTGGTCAACTGATATAACGCTATATGGCTGGAAATGGAAGAACATATAATAAAATAAATTAAAATTAGCATATTTTTTAATATATATATATATATATTAGAAAGTTTTGAAATCTTATCAGCATTAAAATGCATAATACCTTACTTTTAAAAGTAAGGTATTGTGTATTTTAAAAAACGCTAATACGATTTCAAAGCTTTCTAAAACAGAACTTATTTAAGAGAAGCATTTGCTTTTATTTGCAAAAATTCCAATAAATAAGACTAATTCAGAAAAAAAAATAAGGCCTCCAACCATTTTTTTCCCCCACTATATCCATCTGCAATCCGGCATTGCTCGAGCCACAGCGGAAACTTTCACTCATGTGAACCGAGCACAGATATTTCTCTCCACCCCCCTCCCCCTCCCCTAGACCCCATCCAATTTTTTTTCCGTCCAATGATTCTCATTACAGACATGATGAGAATTCCCATTGTAGAGATTCGGGGATGGACACTGGCGATCAGTATTCTCCATCTGTTTCGATTTATCTTTTGAACCACCCTCGGTCCTGGCCGAACAAAAGATCCCGGGGGAGAAGAAGAGCCGGGGTGTTTGGATACCCCAAGAGATAATTCACTTCACGGGTTCATGGATTTTTTTTTTCCACCATCTTTTTCTCCTTCCCCCATCTATATATATTTTTTTTATTTATTTATTTCTTATTCCTTCCCTCTGTGTTCTATCCATTAATAAGTTCTTCTGAATATTCCTTTTTCCGGTGGAGGGGTTTGTTTGAGTGGAATTCTGGGAAATCGAACTTTTTTTTGGATAGCGGAATTTGATTGGAGGAGATCTTAAGGCAGTGATTGGTAAAAGAAAAAAATTGAAACATAATTTATAGGCTAAACTATTTCCTTTTCCTGTTATTGGCTCTACAAGTCTGAGAGGTTCATGGACTTAAATGATATGTACCTTCTTTACATGTGTTATATTAGTTATACAATTATTTCACATTAGATATCCATTGTTTTACATTTTTTTTTTCTAATGCAGCTGGTAATACAGAGACAGTTATCTTTATGCCAAAAGAAGGGTTGAATAGCCTCATTTAGCACTACCCAGGGGGGCATGTGTAGCTTTAAGATACGCTACGGTCGCGAGTAACACACGCTCTAAGATCCTATTAGACCGGGTTCTGCTGTTTAAAGTGGATTCCGAACCACTACAAATATCGATGGCACCGCCGGGACTCGAACCCGAAACCTATGGTACCGAGTGCCAGAGCTCTAGCCACCAGGTCATCTATCCCAAAGATACATATTTAGTGCGTTAAAATAAACTGATTTAATATTAAAAGTACCAAACAAACTAACTCATGAGGATCATCGTCATTGGCATAATAGCCTTATGGTGGGTCAAGGCCATCGGCCTACTGGCAGATTTCGAGACAGGGGTTTCTTATTTGTCGCTTTTGCGGTCCTACATCCAACGCTCTGTAGTGATATTAAACCGGCACCTACGTTTTAAAGTCCGCGCCTAGCTCCAGTATGCTAGTTACTCGGCCATTAGGCATCACAGATATTTAGTGCTACAAAATAATACCAAACTCATACATATACATATTTATGCTTTAAAATAAACCACTCATACGTATACATATTTATGCTTTAAAATAAACCACTCATACGTATACATATTTATGCTTTAAAATAAACCAGACTCATTTAATATTAAAAATACCAAACCAACCAACTGCATACACGAAAATATATATTTTCTGTTTTTATGACAGGAATACTTTTTCGAAAAAAAATTAAAAAATTTTTTAATCTGGATTAAACACTCAATTTTAAACTTACCATAATTTTATAAACTAGAAACTTACGGACATAAAATAAATTTTTACTTTTTAAACTACAAGCTCCAGAAGTTACAGAGTGTTAACAGTTTCTTACTAAAGACCAAACCAAATTTTTTAAAAAAAAGTAAAGAACCAATTTAAAAATAATTTCCAGTTACGAATTCCAGAAGACCACTATATAAAAAAAATTATCTGCAACTGCAATTTTTGCTTGTTCATTCCTGGAACATTTCAAAGGTTTCATGCCGACAAGCATGATTTAATATTGCTGGAATGGGAGAGGGGGAAAGGAATCGGGGCACCCAATCAAAAACTATTTGTGATCACGTGACAGAGTGTGGAATTCATACCCCCCCCAAAGAACCCCTGATGACTGATTCCCAGTCATTCAGTCAATGTAATACCATGAACCATGACAACTCATCAGCTATGATAGGATTCATCACTAAATCACTCAATAATAAAAAAAAAGAGGAATAATTTGCTTCACACATCTTTGAGAAACACGCAATAAGGATATTACAAATCTGACATTTTACTAATAATGTGGTTTTTTTTTTTTTTTTTTTTTTTTTTAAATCCAATTTATCGATGCTGTAGGATACTAACCTGTTGGCTCAAAATTTTCGTTGAAAAAAAACTTTTTCTGATATTTAAATTTTAACATGCAATATAACATGTACGGGCCTGAATGGCCGAGTGGCTAGCGCTGTGGCGCTCGGCACCACAGGTTTCGGGTTCGAATCCCGGCGGTGCCATGGATGTTTGTAGTGGTTCAGAATCCACTTTAAACAGTAGGTCCCGGTCTAATAGGATCGTAGAGCGTTGCGGGGGCATTGTTGCTCCGCGTCCGTGGTTTATCTTCAAGTTACACGCCCCCCTGGTTAATGCAAAGTGAGTAACGTCTGTGCAGCGCTTGCCTTAAGGCATCCAAGACCAAGCTGTCTAAGTGTTTGCCAGCTGCATTAGAAAGAAAAAAAATATAACATGCATTTTCTGTGAATTCCTCCTTTAATTTCTGTAATCTTACATCTATAAGAAAATGACAAAACATGATCTATTTGACAAACATGATCAAAACATGACTTTCGACACGACATGCAAAGATTCTTTTTTAATCCACCGATTCTTTGGCTGTCTGATGGCCAATGGCCAATTGATCTAGTGCTCTGGCCTTCCGTATTACAAGCTTCAAGATCGAATCCTGGCGGTGGCTCGGATGGTTGTTAGCTGTTCGGAATCTACGTTAAACTGTAGGTTCCGATCTAATTAGCCTAAAGTATGCACAAAATTACCGTAGAGAGACAAACCAAACAATAAAATGAAGCAGGCGTTTGATAACAAAAACCAAAAAGTATCTTTAAGAATACAACCGGTATTTGGACAATCTTAAGCCCAAATACGGACAAAGTGTGCAGCCTGATGGCCAATTGACTAGAGCTCTGTCATTTGGTACCGCAGACTTCAGGTTCAATTCCTGGCGGTGGTATGGATGTTCGTTAGAGGTTCTGAACCCCGTTAAACTGTAGGTCCCGGTCTAATTAGCTCAAAATGTGCACAAAATGACAGTAGGGTGACAAACCAAACCCCTGCTTCTTATTACTACTCAAATCTGCCTCACCAATGCGAAAATAAAATTCACTGATACTTTCTACAATTGTACAATGGGTTCTCGCCATTTGCGCCAAATTCATGTCTCATAATTTGTTTTGAAGTACATAATAACAATAATACAATAACCAACAGTCAATATACTTAATACCAAAAAACTTAAAGATTATTATTGATTAAAAAAAGCTAAAAAGTCAGCATAATTTAAATTCTTCAGATACGAGTTTTTTTTATGGTGAGAAAAAAAATGGTTTAATTTTTTTGTTTTATTACGATTTATTCATTTTATATTGATAGGAATAGGACCTGAATGGCCGAGTGGCTAACGCTCTGGCGCTCGGTATCACAGGTTCCGGGTTCGAGTCCCGGCGGGGCCATGGATGTTTGTAGTGTTTCGGAACCAACTTTAAACCGTAGGTCCCGGTCTAATAGGATCGTAGAGCATTGCGGGGGCATTGTGACTCCGCGTCCGTGGCTTATCTTCAAGTTACACGTGCCCCTTGGGTAATGCAAAGTGAGTAATGTCTGTGCAGCGCTTGCCTTAAGGCATCCAAGACCAAGTGTCTAAGTGTTTGCCAGCTGCATTAGAAAAAAAAAATATTGATAGGAATTCAAATAGCGAAAAATGAGGAAAAAAAATCATAACACCCACATTTGTGACGGTTGAGAGTTAATGGTAATTTATAAGTAAAACGATTTTATACATTCCGGGCATAAATTATTAATTATTATTTCGTGAGTTAATTATTTTAACTAAATATATTTAATATTAGTATTATTTCTATCAAATATCAACGATTTGTTAAAATAATCCAACAATACTGACAACCGAAACACTACATTACGCTTTTTCCATATTCCTACTGTACATCGTAAATACGATTATCAGTGCAGCTAAACCATAAGATTTGTATTTTTCTTGTAGATAATAATATTCGTGATATTCTTGTTTTTCTTGTAGTGAATAATCTATTATAAAATTTTTATTTTTATTAATGACAGAAATTATAATTATAAAAAAAGCTAAATGTTAACATATGTTGCTAAGGCCGTCAAGAGGGCAATTAGATCGCTATTGATGTGTATATAATTTCGCAAAGATAAGCCACGAAAAAAATGAATATATTCTTCAAGTTACTAAACATATCAAATACAGAAAACAGGTTATGATTTCACGCAAATTCTTATTTAAGTTATCATTTTATTTTTTGGATGGGTGTTCGCAGAACATGCCCACATAAAAGTAATGATTTATCACTCCAGTTTTCACGCATCACAAGTGATTTTAAGAAAATCTTCGTTGAAATACACGTTAAACTGTAGATTCCGGTCTGTTTAGCCCAAAGTGTGCACATGATGACCGTAGAGCGACAAACCAAACCAAATCACTGAAATACATCTAATTTCGCATATGAGTTTGCACACTCAGCCAGAGACATCATCATGCTGTATCCATCCATCTCCAAGTACTTGTTAGTAAAATACTTGCTAACAGGTCATGATTTCAACAGAAAACAGTTTATGATTTCAAGCAAATTCTAATTTAAGTAAGCATCTGATTTTTTCTTGGGTATACGCAGAGCATGCCTACATAAAAGTAATGATATCGCTCCAGTTTCCCCACATCACAGCGATTTTAAGCAAATCCTTACTGATAATACATATACATTTCGCATGTGAGTTTGCACTCTAGGCCAGAGCCAACATCGTGCATTATCCATGCATCTCCAAGTATAAAATACTTGTTAACAGGTTATGATTTCAACAGAAAACAGAATTTGATTTCAAGCAAATTGCTATTTAAGTAATCATCTGATTTCATATGGGTGGGTGTTCACAGAACATACCCATATAAAAGCAATGATTTTTCACTAAAGTTTCTACGCATCACAGTGATTTTAAGCAAATCCTTACTGAAATACATCTAATTTCGCATGTTAACAGATTATAATTTCAGCAGAAAACAGCTTATGATTTCAAGCAAATTCTTACTTATGTAAGCATCTGATTTAACTCTTATTTAAGTAAGCATTATCGTGCATTATCCCTCCCTTTTCAAGCATAAAATACTTGTTAACAGGTAATGATTTCAACAAAAGACAGCCTATGATTTCATGCATATCCCTATTTAAGTTAGCCTCTGATTTCCAATCGGTGTTGGCTGAACATGCCCATATAAAAGTAATGATTTAACGCTCCAGTTTCCGCGCATCACAGCGATTTTAAGCAAACACTTACATATACATCTAATTTCGCATGCGAGTTTGCCCTCTGCGCCGAGACAGAGTGCATGATCCCTCTATCTCCAAATAAAAACTTGTTAACCTATCATGATTTCAACAAAAAACAGTTTACGATTTCAACAAAAGACACTTTACGATTTCTACGATTTCAACAGAAAACAGGTTATGATTTCAAGCAAATTCTTATTTAACTAACCATCTGATTTCGCATGGGTATTCCCAGAACATGCTTATATAAAAGTAATGATTTATCACTCCAGTTTCCACGCATCACAGCAAATCTTTACTGAAACGCATCTAATTTCGCATGCGAGTTTGCACTCTGCGCCGAGACAGGCACGGCGCTTTGTCTCTGCGCCAGAGCCATCATCGTGCATTATCCATCCATCTCTCAAGTATAAAATATTTGTTAAGAGGTTATGATTTCAACAGAAAACAGGTTATGACTTCAACAAAAAAAGGATTATGATTTCAAACAAATTCTTATCTAAGCAAGCATCTGATTTCGCAATGGTGTTTGCAGAACATGCCTACATAAAAGTAATGATTTACCACTCCAGTTTCAAAGTTTAACAGGCAATTTTAATCAAATCCTTACAGAAATACGTTTAATCTCGCACGTGAGTTTGCACTCTGCGCAAGGGCCGTCATCATGCATTATCCCTCCATCTCCAAATACTTGTTAATATACTTGTTAAAATACTTGTAAACAGGTTAAGATTTCATTCCTATTTAAGTAAAATTAGATTAAATCTCTATTTTTTGCATGGGTGTACGCAGAACATGAGTGCATAAAAGTAACGATTTATCACTCCAGTTTCCACGCATCGCAGCAAATCCACATCTAATTTCGCATGTGAGTTTGCACTCCTGCGCCGAGACGCTTTGTCTCTGCGCCAGAGCCATCATCGTGCATTATCCATCCATCTCCAAAGCATAAAATACTTGTTAATGCAAGCGCCGAAGGCACGAAAAAAGGCTTGCAAGCACAGGAAGAAGCCGATGCATGTGGGCCAAAGTGGGAAGACCCCCTCATCATCACGACAGGGACATTTCCTGCTGCTGTCCCGGCATTTGCATAATGCATATGGCTGGTGCTTCCAAAGCACCCTCCATCTTCGCAAGCCCATCCTTGGTGCAGGAAACGGCACGAAGATGCCTCTCCATGAATAGAAAATGCGGTACAACCCCCACTAATGCACTCTGCGAGAGCCTCTACCCCCTCCCTACCCCCTACACATCTCCTTCATCCAATACTCTCTCTCCTTTTCTCCTTTTTCTCGACCTTCCCCCCCTTCGCTAAGTGCCTGCGAGTCCTCAGCTGCCATCTGTCGAAGAAAATCTCTTAAAAGTCTTCAGGAAGAAGAAGAAGAAGTGTCTTCTCCACCATAGATGTATGGACGGATATATATAGATAGATGCATGGATATTTTATAAATTTTTAAGATGGTACTAAACGCTCGACGATTTTGTTTTCTTCTCTTAATCTTTTAAGAGGGTTTGTCGTCTGGGGGGGTGGGGGATCATCTTGGGGGAGGGAAGGGAAAAAGAAGAAGATCTCGATGCTGCACAACCGGAGAAGGTCGTGGCTGATATGTTAGATTTTGCAGGGAAAGGTTTTCGTTTTTTTTATTATTATTTTTTTTTTTATGTGACTCAAGTGTTTCGAATTCGATTTCTCGAACGAATATCCAAAGATTTTCGATGATGTCCCTTTTCCGGTAAAAGGAATTAGATATTTGGTTGTAAAATATTGACTCTTCGAAAAAGAACAAGGTGTGTTTAATGTTCTAAAAATCGGTATTATAAGGTAAAGGGAATTTAAAGGATTGCATATATTTATAAGAACTTCGTTAAATAAAAAAATACACGTCATTTATTTTTATTAAACTAATACCTTGGAATTGATGAATTTCATAGCTAATTCTCGCATCATTTTTGCATTAGAGAGGTTTTGCTTTGGTTCGTCGCTCTACCGTCATTTTCTGCATACTTTGTGGTAATTAGACCAGGACCTATAATTTAACATAGATTCCGAGCCATTAGCAAATATCCATGCCACAGTCAGGATTAGATTCTGAAGCCTGTGGTACCAAAGGCCAGAGCGTTAACCAATTGGCCAACAGGCCGCTTTTGCATTAAAGGATATAGAATTGTAAGAAAAAAAAAATATGTCACTCTTTCAAACCTAACGGAAATCCTTTTCCGAACTAATATATATCACAATTCTTTGCAACTACAACAAAAATTCATAAATTGAAATGCTTAAAATATATATATACATACAATAATAATTATAAAATGAAGATTTATGTTATTTAACAATATATAGTTAGTCGACTTTATTTTTTAAATTTTTCTCCGTAAAATTATTAATAGTTCCTCAACTTAAAGCGGCCTGATGGCCAATTGGCTAGTCTCATGACAAACCAAACTACAAAAAGTTAACTTAAGGGATGTAAATTTAAATCCCAACTTCTTTCTCAAATTATTTTTAAATTTAGGTTTGGTTTGTCGCCCTACAATCATCTTTTGCACACTTTGGAATAATTAAACCATAAACTTAACGTGGATTATAAATTTAGCGTGGATAAAAATAAGGATCATAAATTTACCATAACCATAAATTTAACGTGGATTCCGAACCACTAACAAGCATCCATGCCCCAGTCAGGATTCGAACCTGAAGCTTATAGTATCAAAGGCCAGAGGCTAGCCAATTGGCCATTAGGAAGCTAAATTTTCGTAGTCAAGAAATCCAATTAAAAATCCATTTATTTATTTATTTTTGTTTTTTAATAAATCCATTTTTTTATTTTAAATGTAGAAAAAGTTTGATTCCTTTTATAAATTTAACCATTCATACGAAAAGCAAACATTTCTAAGTAATACGTAATACTAAAAAATAAGTAATCGAGTTTTTTCGTCAAATTCAAAATTTAATTACTATTAATATTTTAAAATTCAATTTTAATTTATACAAAGTGATTTTTTATTAAAAGAAAAAAAGAATTGTATAATTAATAGGAAAATCATTCGGATCAACAGTTTTTCAAAATAACATTTAAATTTTATATGACAGCCGAAAATAGTATTAATTAGCATTTGAATAATTTATAATTATAAAACAAATTTTTTTAAATTGAAATTTAAAAAAACGTTTTAACGAAAGCACTAAAATTAAAATATATATATATATTGATAACACTTCTAAAATTGTAAGCATAGGATCGTTAAAAATTATAAAAACGTAATCGTTGAAACATATTATTTAAAGATACTTCAATCTTTGAATAATTAGAATACTGAATCCTTACCGATGAATAATTTATACTGCAATATTAATTAAGTAAGCCACTTCAAGCAAATTTTTCATCGATTTTTCGTTCATAAGCTCATCTAGTTCATTGAAAAACACAATCATCAGCGACAATGGCGATGGTAGTTATTAAAATTAACTACGGAACGTATTTTTCGAAATCAATCAATGATATCAAGATGACGATATTCTTTCAGAATGATAATAATAATAATAAAAAGTTCTCATTATCGATGAAGAATACGATAACGATACTGTGAATCACTTCTTGTTCACGCATCACGAACTGCGAACAAATCTACGGATCGTCTGCTCTTTCATTGAAACAAATAAATCTCAAACCAGAGACTCACGAAGAATTTTGATGAACCAATCAACGTTCTTTATTTAACAAGCAGACGATTAAAGCCCCAACAGAATGAATTCGATTCTTTAATTTTGTATTCTTTATAAGTTGTGCCGTACTGGAATCATGATTAACTTTTGGAATAAGAATTTATTCCACAGCTGCAATAATAATAAAAAAAAAAAGAATAAGAATAAAATAAAATAAATAAATAAAAGCCTTCTGAGATAATTAAAATTGTAGTTCTGATCAGACGATAAAGGAATGGATTTATTTAGCTTTTTATTTTTGGAGTTCGGGATTAAGAAGAATTTAATTAAAACCTCGAACAGATCGTTCGCAAATAGAATAACCCAATTCAATGCGGATTCGGAATTTTTTAAATAAAAGTTGACTTATAAGTTTGTCTTCCTTCTGAAATTCTGTATCTACATTCTTCAAATAAAAGGAATTAAAAAAAAATATGTAAGTAACTTAGATTAATTGTGTAATTTCGACTAACAAAACGAAAAGTATTTAATAATGGATCGTAATAATACTATTATTTCGCATTTTAATCACTAACATGAGTTAATTTTTTTATCCTAATTGTAATATATTTAAATATCAACATTTTATTAACAAGTAACTTTTTAAATTAAAAGAAATATGTGGCAATGGATTGTTAATTTAAAGCAATGTAAAATTAAATACGAAATACTAATTTATTTTAAATATTTAATTTTTAAAAATAAAAATATGTGGCAATGGATTATTAATTTAAAGCAATATAAAATAAAATATGAAATACTAATTTATTTTAAATACTTAATTTAAAAAAAATAGAACTGTTGCGAATGAATTGTGAGTATTTATTTAGTTTAAGAAAAACTTAAGTTATTTTGTATTATAATTTATAATTCTAAAATTTAAGTACAAATAACTTTTTTAAATTAATTAAAAAACTTAAGAAAAAGTAAAGTTAATTTAAGTATAATTTGCTTTATTTTTTTAAAAATTAAGTAAGAAAAAAAATTTTTTTTTACTTAATTTTTTTCAAATTAAGTATTAATTTAGTAATTAAATTTATGAATAGATAACTTAATATTTTTTCATTCAATTTTCAGAATTCTATTATACTAGCAAAGTAATAAATTTGCTAAACACATAATATTTATTTAGTTCAAAATATTTTAGCCTAAAAAATTTTGAATTTGAAAAAATATATATTAAATTTGTAGAAAAAAAGTTATACATAGCTTAAAATGTTTTTTTTAAGTGCATTTTAATCTCCGAATTAATTTGATACTTTTACTTACATTTAGTTAGCAAAATTTCCAAATTTTTTATTATTTTTAACGATAAATCTAATTGATTAGTTCAACGATATGGTGTCGAATAATGGTGTGATTGGTTTGGTTTGTCGCTCTATGCTCATTTTTTGCACACTTTATGCTAATTAGATCAGGACCTACTGTCTAACGTAGATTCCGAACCACTAACAAACATCCATGCTACCGCTTAGACTCGAACCTGAAGCCCGTGATGCTAAAGGGCAGAGAGCTAGCCAATTAGCCAACAGGCTACATTTTCATTAGAGGATATAGAATTGTAAGGGGGAAAAAAGTCACTGCTTTAAAACCTTAAAAAATCCTTTACCGAACAACTAATATATATCACAAATCTCTGCAAATACAACGAAAATTCATGAATCCATAGCCAATTGGCCATCAGGCCACGAATATTCATGTGAGAAATTGTGGCAAATTATAAAAGTTGATCAGTTGATTGGTTGCTTTACATTTCATGACGTTCTCACATGAGAAATTACATCAAACGATAAATATGGAACACACAGCTTGGAAAAGTTACGTTCTCAAACAAAAGAGAAAGATTTTCTCATGATTTTTATCGAAAGAAAAAAAACAAAAAAACAATTTTTTCTTTCTTTTGCGGAGTACTTCAGACCTTTTCTAATTGTTTTTCTATTTAGGCAGGGAACTATTGTTTAACGTGGACTCCAAACCACTAACAAACATCATACTACCGTTAAGTCTCGAACTTGAAGCCCGTGATACCAAAACCCACAGCTCTAACCAATTGGCCATCATACCACTAATACTGATGTGAGAAATTGTGGCAAACGATAAAATTTGATTGGTTACTTTAAATGTCATGACGTTCTCACATGAGAAATTACATCAAACGATAAATATAAAACACACAGCTTGGAAAAGTTACGCTCTCAAACAAAAGAGAAAGATTTTCTCATGTTTTTTTATCGAAAGAAAAGACAAAAAAAAAATTTTTCTTTTGCTGAACTAATATAAAAAAAGGTTCATCTTATCTCAGCATATCCCGATAAAACTATATCCGGAACCCTGCCACATCCCTTCCCGTCTACCAATCACATCCACAAGTCTGAACATGCCCGACCTATCTCCGTTCTTCTCCCGTCCCTAAAAACCACACCGATTTGAAACAAATGGTCTTGACTTAATAATAATAATAAAAAAAAAGAATCCCTCTCCATCCTAAACCCCATATAACACCCAATCACCACCCTGATTTTATCAGGGGCTGGATTTCGCGGGAGCAGGGGGGGAGGAGGAGAATCACCCAATAATGAGCTTCTCTCCCTTCTCAGTCCCCGACCTCCTTGATCGAATCAGAAACGGCAGACGATATTTGAGGCCCGATGTCAGCTTGGACGTCTTCCAGAGCGACTACAAAGGGGACATCTTAGGGTCTTCGGGGTGTAGTATGAGGATTCTAATAAATAATAATGTGGGCACCATGCCACGCCAAAAAAGCTGCCAACTGGGCGACGCGATTTCATTGTCTTCATCTCTCGAACAAGAATGACTTCCCGTTCTAAGAATGGCTGGTAGTACTATGATTGCGCTTACTATAGGACGCGAGTAGTACAATCGGTTGTAAATGCCCACTCTAGGGTGATCAAGGTCGAATTAAGTGGCTTCATAGAAGGATTGGGGTTTGGAAATGCGCCAATGGGTGCAACGCTTTGAAACGGTTCCATTTCATTTGGCGTTATCTTATTGGCCATTGTTGCTTTCGACTCGGTTTATAGTGCGTTATATATATAGTTAAGACATCAGTATTAAAACATTAATATATTCAGTGAATTTTTCTTTTAATTCACTGGTCTAGAACACTATGCTGGCAATGTTAACCGAGGTTTAAGGTCGTGAATCGAGCTTTTTGTTGTAGACACGCCCAATGTCAAACTTTATAAAGAAAATGTCCAGAATGATTGAAGCGATGTTATATTATATCTTTTTGGTTTTTTTTTAATTTTTGGAGAAATATTTTAGATATTAAGTAAAAATGTAACTTAAAGTAATATTTTAAACTTTTTTTCAAATCTTTTTTGAGTATTTTATTCATAAAAATTTACCATTTGATTAGGTGAAAAATAAATCGGCTATAAATGAATTATAACAAAAATATTTTTTTAATTAATTTATCAGTTATAATAAAATGGCCATTAACACTATAACCAAGATATATATATATATAAAGTCACGTGTGAAGCGAACATATTAGCATTGTTTAATAAGGGACAAATATATATTTAATAATAAAAAAAAAGTAATCTTTTTTTCAAGTATCCCCGCTAATCAAAATAATACTTAAAATTATTTTTATTTATTAATAAAAATAATCCTAAGTATGCATTATTAAATAATCTTAATAATACTTTGATTTATAATAATAATCATTTAAATTTATTTATTTATTTATTATAATCGTATACATTTTATTAAAAGTACACTTATACTTTTTTTTATACCTTAAAAATAATCTTAAGTATACTTTTAACAATAATCTTAAGTATATTTTTTCTAATATTAATTTGATTTGAATTTGTGTAAAAATAGTACTGGAATAATAAAAATAAATTAAAACTGATATAGTAAACATATTAAAAACTTTTGATCAACAAATGTATATCCTGCTTTTTTGTAAGTATTGTTACTTAGAAAAGCCACAAAGTTTTTCGGATTCATTTATTAAAAAAGAAATATATTTGAAATACTATTTATAATTTCTTAAATATGGAAAAATATTTATCTGTTTTCTGTACCACATATTTTAATTTTTAATATAAAAATTTAAGAGTGAAAAGTTAGAATTTTTGAAAAGAAGAAAGAGTTAGAATTTTTATTCATTTATTTATTTATTTTCCATTACTTCGAAGGCTCCTATATTTTGTTGTTTAACGTTATTTCTTTTTTAAAAAATATTACAAATAAAAAGAACATATAATATAAAAAATATTTAAAACATTACATACTTTACCTAAAATAACATTAATTTCTTAAAACCGGAGACAATTTAAACGATCGCTAAATAATATTATGAAATTAAAGTTAAAAAGTGATGAATAAAATGGTGGGTTCTTTCTTTTAAGTTTATTTAATATTTTAAAAATAGAGGTAAAATAAACTAATTAATAATAAGTAATAAGACTAATTAAAAAATTATTTACTTAAGTGCTCCAACAGTTTACTGTTTTGCGCTATTTCTTTTTTTCTTTTAAATTTATTACAATAAAAAGAACATGTAATATAAAAATTATATAAAACATTACATACTTTACCTAAAATAACATCAATTTCTTACAACAAGAGACAATTTAAAATTTCGCTAAATAAAATTATAAAACTACCGTTAAAATATGACGAATAAAATGCTGGGCGCTTTCTTTTAAGTTTATTTAATATTTTAAAAATATAGGTACTAAATGGAAAAAAATTAATTTAGAATGCCAACATTATTATTTCAACTCATTATCTTGTTAAAAAAATTAATTAATATATAAAATTCGCAAATGAACAAATAAAACCACTAATACTAATAAGTGAATAAATAAATAAAACCACCAATACTAATAAATGAATAAACAAAACTCGCAAATGAATAAATAAAATCACTCATACTAATAAATAAATAAATAAAACCACTAATACTAATAAAAGAATAAACAAAACTCTCAAATGAATAAATAAAACCACCAATACTAATGAATGAATAAACAAAACTCGCAAATGAATAAATAAAACCACCGATACTAATAAATGGACAAAAAAAGCCACTAATACTAATAATTGAATTAAAACCACTAATATTGTACTTCCTTACAACTGGTATCTCTTGATGAAATATACTGTAGTAAAAGTGTCAAGTTACATTTCAAAGCAACAGTTAAAAGCTATTTTCATATAAAAGAGATAGCAAATTGAGAGCAACACATAAAACTCCTTTAAGAGAGCTAAAACGGTCAACTTCTTTATATGACTGCAACCGCATTACAGATCACTACAAAGCTACAATTCACTACTATTTCCATATAACAGAGATAACAAATTGAGAGTTGCACATAAAACTCCTTTAAAATGTTCAATGTCTTTATACGACTGAAACCACATTTGAGATCACATTTTCACTAGAAAGCTACAATTCAATGCTACTTATATATAAAAAAAAGGTAACGGATTGAAAGGCAAGGTATAATAATCCTTATAATTAATGATTAAATAAGTTATGTTCCGGAAATCTTAACCATTGTACAACAGTTGTTGAAAAAGCTATCTGCTTTCAATGTCACTATTCTGTGGCTATCTTTTTCAACTGCTTATGTGTCAAGAATGATCCTCGAGGTAGGGCGACCTAGTTTGCTACAGACCCTTTCTGAGATCTTGTCCTTTTGTTAAACACCCCTGGGACTGTAGGATATAATAAATCACCACAAGGTAGCTTTGGTAATGACATGACCTTGATTCATTCCAGGTAAAGAAACTTCAAGGACAAGACATACCTTTAGACCAAACGGGCCGCCTACTAGGCAGTTAACGAACACCTGGACACAGGTGCCAAGAGAGTGGACACATATTCCTTTTGCCAGCTATCCATTAGCAAAGGACGGGTCAAAGTTGACACTGACCCCTATCTCTTACAATAGGAAGGTATCCGTCTCACTCAAGGGGAGAGACCCCGTGGAGCCAAATTCTTTTAAGTGATTTATTAACATGTCACGGTCCTTCCAAGGCAATTTTGCCAATGGCTCAATTCGCACGCTTTAGGTGGACAAAGAAAAACTAAGTCTAACTTTTACCTAGAAATTCTATAGCACAATCCAATGTACTTTGTTTTCCAATAATAGTTAAGCCACTACATTTCTTTTTGGATAATAATATGAGAATATAAACATTTTTTGTGAGATTTTTCTTTAAAGTTACATAGCAACTCCGACATTGGTATGTCCGTTGCCATAATCTAATTTAAATGTACTGCGAATGAGCAATCTCGAATAGATTATTTGTGAACTGCTTCTTAATGCAAGGAAGTGTAAGAACTTGCTTGTTTGTGCATGTGGATACAGGGTGTCTTCTAAAAGAACAGACGGTTTTCAAAAAGGAACAACGGGTAAAAAGTTATAATGCAAAAAATGATGACTATAGTGTTTTTATATAAAACCTAATGTAAATCGTCTTTAAGTAAAGTTGTTTTATTTAAAGAAATATATGAAACAAATTGTATAAAATCAGGTGAATTCAGATCTAAGCATAAGTGATCCGTAAAATACTAAATTAGCTAAACAGATTTTTATATGAAAGACTTAAGCTGTTTAAATTAAAAATAATTCTACCAGAATATTGGGAAATTAATCAATTTTCCGATTCCTAAATTTTCTTTTTAATAATATATATATTTTAAAAAATAAATTTCTTTTTCATATTATGATTAAACATTGTACATAATAATTGCACACATTTCAAAAACCAGGAGATCCAATGGCGATTATGACAACGAATAAATGTTAATAATAATTTATACACAAAAATGTGTGCAAATTATTATTAACATTTAACTTGTTATATTTGTAGAGAATTGCACACATTTCTAATAATGTAAGAAACCAACTGTATTAAATAAATGCATAATTTAAAATTACCAGTTCTTGTAATCAATAAACCCGAAGTCTGTGTAGAAGTTATTGCCTTCTGGATGGACTTTTAGAAGTAATTGTTCCTTATTTGCGTGCCCTACGAAAGAAGCTTCCATCAAGCAGCCTGATTTCGATACAAATGCTCTACACTCGTTGTCATAATCACCTTTGAATCTCCTGGTTTTTGAAAACAACGACTACGACGAATGCCATCAGCGGATTCGAACCTTTCTCCTTGCATGTTAGTTATGCCTTTTAAGCCTACAAATTAGACCATTTATTATATTTGTAAACACTTTTGTTTAAATCAATGTTTGTTTAGCTACAGTTTATCTAAATTAGATGATGCTTTAAATATAAATTTTTGATGCTCATTTTTTTTAATCCTAAACAATCTATAGGAAATCTTTAATTAATAAATTTATTAATTAAAGCGAATGCAGTGGTTCCAAGTTAGCTAGGATTTTAAAATCACAATCCAGTCTATTTACTGTATTTGTAAACACTTTTTTTTTAAATCAACGTTTGTTTAGCTACAGTTTATCTAAATTAGACGATTCTATAAATATAAATTTTAATAATTTTTTTTAAAATCAAACAATCTAAATGAAATCATTCGTTAATTAATAGCTTCATTTAATTAATGCAGATTCGAACATGAGTCCTGCATGCTAGCTATAATTTTAAGACCACAATCTAATCCAATCAATGTATTTGTAAGCGCTTTTTTTTCAACCAACATTTGTTTAGCTAGAGTTTACCTAAATTAGGCTATTTTAGCAATCTCAAGTACTATATACGAAACCTTTATTAATACAGAGTACTTAAATAGTATTTAAGGAAAAATAAGAAATACGAAGATATAATAAAGTAAATATATTATTTACACTGAAACTTTTTGAATTACGTGTTCTGAATTAGAAATACGTGAATTAGAAATATGTGAATTACGCATTCTGTATTAGAAATAGGTTTTCGCAATTTAACTGAAAAGGTTAAAATTTTCATTGCTCTATGTAGTGGTTAATTGAATATAAAATAGAATACTTTAATGCTTAACCTTACTGAGTAACTAAAACAGATGTTCAAAATCTACAACTCAAATATTAAAATGTTTGCGAAATTGTAGTCTTTTAGAAAAATATAAATTATTTAAACAAATGAATTTTTAGTAAACTAAATACATAAACATCACTTATTACACTCTAGGTTTATTATTTTCTAGGCATATTTTAAACAAGCATATTCTATGTACAATTTTAAAAGAGCATATTTAAACAAACATTTTATAAAAGACCGTAAAAGTTTTAATTTTACAAATATTCCTTTAAACAGGACCGTGGTATTTTTAAAAACACTGTATTAATAAGAAATGAAAATCATATTTTATTAAAAGATTATCCTTTAACAAATTTATTACCAGAAAATCATGATTAAAAACCAAAAAAAAAAAAAAAAAAAAAAAAAAAAAAAAAATTATTAATATTACTGATTGATGTTAATATTATATTCATAAATAAGATATGTATATAAAGGAAATAGATAAAGCTCATATAGAAATGTTTGAAAAATAAATCAGAAAAAAGTATTGCAGAAAATTTAAAAAATATATATATATATATTTATTACATAGATTTGAATTATTTAATTTTAAATTAAATACCACATAATATATCATAAGTTGGCAAATAGTTTTGAAAACTAGTATCGAAATTTTAACACTTTAAATTATAAATACACGCATATTAAATCATTAAGTTTTCCTTTTTTTATTTTTTTCCGTTTTTGACATTTATAGAATAAAAATATATCAGTTTTAATCTAATCATAAATTTTAATAATTATTGGATATGAATAAATAGTTATAATTTACAAGATATTTGGGCATAATAACATACATCATAACAAAAAGCTGCTCTATGAAAAGTATTTCAATTGTTTTTCCTCCTAAATTTCACACGCTAAATTGTATGTACCGGTCTAATTAGCCTAAAGTGTGCGAAAAAAGACAGTAGAGCGACAAACCAAACCTAAACATCACATTATAATCATGACTTAAGAACCTTTTGATAAATTATAATATTTTATTAATAATTAAATATAATATTAATTTTTTTTCAAATTTGTTAAAATTATTTTGGCTTAAAATGGTTGTTTAAAATTCGTCTTTATGTTTGTATTAAAATGTTCATGATTTGCACGTTCTTTAAAGAATAGCGATGTTTAATAAAATATGAGTTCAAATACATATTTCAAGTTCTTATATTAAAAAAAAATACACACTTATTAATTCTTACACAAAAGAAATATGGTCATTATTATTTGAACTAAACTGAAAACAGAACATCTAACAAATTATACAGCTCCACTGATTAAATCCTACCTATTCTTGAATTTATTGTACTACTTAGAACGACAGCGATTTTTGGATGTCGCATTTCACAAATCTTGGACGTTTAAAAGAATAAGTTGAAAATTTTGTTGAAAGAGTATATAAAGATAATAAGCGGAAATAAATACATATAAACACTTAAAAAAAATCATTTTCAAATATGACATTTAATAATACAAGAAAATCAAATAAACTAAAGTACATCTAATGAAATGTTACATTCCCAATAGTTTCAATGTTTCAGACTTTATATTACATTTCTTTATGCTACGCACAATGATAAAAATTTAAATTCTTATTTCTAATAGCATTGAATCTAAAATTGTGAATCAAATATGTTATATTTTCCAATTGGGTAATTGAATTCGTAAATTGTTTTATCATTTAAAAAAATAATTCCAAATTCGCTTTAAGTTTGATGATTTTCAGCGAAATATTTGATTAGCTTTTGCCCTAATATACTGCAATTAGAATAACATTTCTCTAAGCGATATTATTTTTACTGAATTACGCGATTTTGAAGAATTCCGGGTTTTATAAATTTCCTAGTTTTGAAAGTTGAAGAAAATTAAAAAGCAAGTATTAGTGACTGGAAATGCAGTATCTTTTTTTTTCATCATATTGACAATTGTGGTTCAGAAATTTCCCAGTAAGAAGTCAGTATTAGCACAACTGCGAACTCATAGTTGAAGCTGATAACAATTTTAACTGTGGCAAAAATTGTAGAAATAGTTCAAAGTCATTCGCACCTTTTCATAAATATAATAAAACCTATTTACCGATTTAGTATCATAAAACGCTAACTGCTAATTTTTAACACTAACTAATTTTCTTCGTATGTTTTTGTTATAACTGCTTACTGGAAATCCCATTAAAATATATACAGTAAACAAAAAAGAGGCAAATGATTTTTTTATAACATTGACAACTGTAATTGTGGGCAGAAAATGTTCAGTAAGAAATCAGTATTAACATTGCGAACTCATAGTTGAAGCCGATAACAATCTTAACTGCTTCGAAGCTTATAGAAATAGTCATTTACTCCTTTTCAGTAATATAATAAAATCTACTTACTGATTTAGTTCTATGTTTTGTTTTGTTTTTTAATTTTCGTAACAAAAACGCTAATTACTAATTTTTAACCAACGCTAACTAAATTTCTTTTTTTAAATGCTTTTGTCATGCCTGCTTAATGGAAATTAATGGAAAATTAAACAAAAAAGAAGTAAACAATTAAAGAAACTATCTTATCTCATAGAAAACTGTAATTGTGGGCAAAAAATTATCAGTAAGAAATTAGTATCAACACAACTGCGATCTCATAGTTGAAGTTGATAACTAGCGTAATTGTGACAGAACTTATAGAAATCATTCGATCCTTTTCAGAAATATAATAAAACCTGCTTACTGATATTTAGTACCATTATTTTTTTTCCAATTTTCATTTCAAAAATTCTAACAAGTTTTTGTTATGACTGCTTAATGAAAATCCCAATAAAATATATACAGAAAACAAAATAGAGGCAAACAATTTTTTTATCGCATTGACAATTGTGATTATGAACAAAAAATTCTCAGTAAGAAATTTGTATACAACTGCAACTGAAGCTGACAATCTCAACCGTGGCAAAACTTATAGTAGTTCAAAGCCATTCACTCCTTTTCAGAAATATAATAAAACTTACTTCCTGATTTAGTGCCATGAATTTTTTTTTCCAATTTTCGCTATAAAAATGCTAACTGCGAATTTTTAACTAACGCTAACTAATTTTCTTATTTTTTTTTTTTTTTTTTTATGTTTTTGTTATGACTGTTTAATGGAAAACCCATTATAAAAATATATACAGAAAACAAAAAAGAGGCAAACAATTCTCAGTAAGAAATCAGTATTAACAAAACTACGAACTGACAGTTGAAGCTAATGGCAATCGTAACTGTGGCAAAAATTACAGAAGTAATTCACAGTCATTCGCTCCTTTTCAGATATATAATAAAACCTTCTTATTCATTTAGTACCATGATTGTTTTTCAATTTTCGTTACAAAACCGTTAACTAATTTTTCATATATTTTTGTTATAATGGAAATCCCCTTTAACTACATACAGAAAACAAAAAAATAAGAGGTGAATCTTTTCTACAACACTTTCCACGGAATAACTACCATCTTCCACCAGTGTTTCACGCAAAGCTATTGTTAGACAGCATTATATTTAGCGTAACGACGTCTGCCCCGCAAAAACAAAAAACCAATCAAGCAGATGATTTTTATACGTCCCTTTGCCCCCCTATCCGAAAGGACATCTTTATTCCTCCCATCACAGTGCAGTACTTAAGTTAACCGTCCAATAGAGAATAAGATTTAATTTACTAAGAACCCTACAAAACACTCAAATAAATTGACTGCGAACTGGCCGTCTGCCTTCCCGCTATCGTATCGCGTTCGAGTGTTATTACGGGGCCGATAAGCATGGTGACACGCAAGACCCCCGCTAATGTACAAAGCTAACGGCTCATAAAATTGCTGGAGGAACCGTTACGGTTGTTCGATTGCACGGTATTAGCTCGTACGGGTTTTACTACAGGTGTTTTCGTCTAATTTGTAACATCTGTTGATGAGGAAACAGAAGAGATGGTTTAGGAAATGACTTGATGATGTGTAAGGAAGAAAAAAGTCTGAAAGTCGATTTAGTAAAAGTCACAACGGCGAATTGATTTATTATTACTTATGCTTTAACTTATTAAATTAATTAAGGTTTAGTTTAAGGTGTAGGTTCCATATTTTATTGAAAATTGCTAATCATTATCATGCCGACTAATTTTATGATTCGTTATTATATTATTAATGACAATAATAAATTTTGAGAAGACAATGTCTCGTAAAATAGGTATAAGAGTTATAATATATAGGTATATATTATTAATTCTTATAAGTAGGTATAAGAGTTATACATACGTAAGGTGTAGTCTGTGTATTTTATTTAAAAACTCGGATGATGAAAATTGCTAATCATTACAATACTGACTAATTTATTTTTAGTTATTATATTATTAATAATAATAAATATAAGGAGAAAATGTCTCATAAAATAACTAACGTTGTTACTATTACATTGTAACGTTGTTACTATTCTTACACGCTATACAAGAGTACATACAAGTACTAGTACAAGTATAAGACATACTAGTACAAGAGTTATATTTTAGTATATACGTAAGGTATAGTCTCCATATTTTAAAGAAAAAAGCGGATGATAAAAATTACTAATCATTATCATAACTAATTTTTTGATTAGTTGTTATATTAATAATAATAAATTTTGAGGAGAAAATGTCTTATAAAATAGCTAATGTTGTTACTATTCAGTTAGAAAATGTATAGGTATACCAGTTATACATGAATACATACGTATTTAATTTGTAAAGTCTTTTAAAGTCTGTGAAGTAGTTATTGAAAAAAAATGGGTTGTGGTTGAAGTTGATTAAGAAAAAAATATAAATTAAAACTTTCATTTTTAAACTTATATATATAAATTTAAGATATGATGATATCCATTGGAAAAAATAAATGACTAATAAATTGTTTCATTAGAAAATTGAGTTTATTTTATTCGAGAATATTGAAAATTGTAAAAATTTTACTGATATATGAATATCCCGACGTTTTAAACTATCACATCAATGCTTCATAAATTGTAGTTTTTTAAATATTTTTGCTATGAAACTTTTTACTAAATAAGTATCAATGCAATAGGTAGTTTCTCAATTCTGTTTATCGTTGTATTTAATTTACTAATAAAATTTGAATATTTTGAATTGAATATATTGAATTGAATATATTGAATTTAATTTGAAAATAAATAACAAAATCTTTAAACATAAAGGATTTGTCTTGTTATACAAGCGATATAAATTATTGAATTCAATCGCTAATTTTAATACATTGCATTAAATTAACATGTATAATACACAAAACATTTCAAATTATTCAATGTGTATTTTGTTGTGATTAATTAAGATAAACTGAATGAAAAGCGAATAGATTTTTGATTCATAGTGTTTAGTATTAATTATATTTTGTTAAAGTGGGTTGATGTATTTTCGTTAAATTTAAACAAATCATAGTAATTTTTATGTTTTTGTATAAAGTTAATACATTGATCAGATTAATTAAGTTTTTGTCGCTTAAAAAGTAATTTGTTTTTAATTTAGTCAATAATCATTCGATTTTAGTATTTTAATATTTGTACAAAATTTTTGTAAGTTAAGTACACGCTAAAAGGATGCATCACTAAATTCAAGCATTATTTAAATTTTTAAAAAATAGTTACATTTTTTTATATACTTTATATTAAAAGATATAAATTTATAGTTTTTTCCTCAAATAAGATAATTTATTTTTCATACTATGACAAATGTATTAAAATAATATTTCATTTAATAAAATGATCTCGTTGTTTTTTAAATTAAACATGTTAATTCCCATATATTTTTTCTTAAACCTAATAATAAATTCTTTTTTCTTGCAATAATATTAACAAAACTTTGACTTATATTAAAAAAAATAATTGCTTAATTATAGCGTGCGCATAATTATGATAAATATAACATTTTAAAATCAATATATTCCAATTACAAACTAATCCAGAAAGGAATACTTGATGTTTTTACACGGCATAAATAAAATTTTGATTTATATTTTTTAATAAAAAACATAATTTAAATAAATAAGCTAACGTCCTAAAATTGGAGCAACCACATTAAATTTAGAATTTTTAAAAATAATATCAGTGTTTATTTACTCTTATGTGAAAAATAAATAAATGAAAAACTTTCCAGGAAAAATTAGGAAATTGCAAAAAGTGTTTATTCTTGGGAGTTTTTAAATGTAATAGCTATTTTTATTATATATATGAGCATATGTTTAATAATTTATTTTGTTTAATTTCTCTTATTTTTTTAATTCAAGATTGTAATGAGAAAGTTGATTAAAAAAGTTAAGGGAAACTAAACCATACGCAAATTCAGAGGAATTACTCAACTAATCGAGTCTTTCTCATTTTGAAATGAAAAATTTTCACTATTTATTCATTACGGAAAACTAGAAAAGTGACTGTTTTAAATAAAAATCATAAATGTGTTTAGAATTAGGAATTTTGCACACTGATTATTTCAACAATTTCTAATAAAAAAACTTAGTTCCATTATAGTTTTCCGTAAATGTATTTAATACTTCTTTAGTAAAACGTTTTAACTCAACATAAAATTACTGAAATTAGGAGATCAATATTTAGCAAATCTTAAACAAATTTAATTGCATTTTTCGTAATATTTTGAGATGTTTCGCAATAATTTGTGGAAAATTAATTTTTCGTAATACAATGTAACTTTTTAAGTATCGAATTTTAATTAACTAACTTAATTTAAATAAATACTTATTCTATTTATAAATTGAAAATTGCAGAAATTATTGTGAAAAAATATAAACCTGTTAAATATTCAATAATTTTTTCATTGGATTGTGAAATCTGACATTTTTGAATATGATTATACATGAAAAATAAAACCACTTCTTCAACTTTCGATAATACATTAATTATTTAGTATCATATTTTAATATAGATAAAACCTTATACTAATTCTTTGAAAATTGCAGAAATTATAGTGAAAAAATTATAAAGCTATTTAATATTCAATAACTCATTGGATAGTGAGCTCTAATATTTTTGGAACATGATTATATATAACAAAAAAATTTTCTGCAAATTTTTTCTTTTGTTTTTTATTCAACTTATAATAATACTTCAATTATTTACTAATATGTAATAGAAATTGTCATAGGTTTTATGTTCTGTGTGTTTTGCAAGAATTTTAATAATTGTTAATATTTAAAAAATGTCAATTGCCTTGTTGATAAATAAATATCTTAAAGAAACTATTTTATTTTATATGATGCATTATTTTTTATTAAAATCTATATCATAAAATTATCCTGTAATGATAAATTGTTAGATAACTGTGTTAATTATAACCTTATACATATTTTTTGCACCCGAAAGTTGAACAATTACCTTTAGTTAGTTTTTACTCTATACATGTTTTAAATTTCAAAAACAAATGGCAAAATCTGTTGTTTTTAATAAGTTCATTTCAAATTTTAAAAAGTTTGATTATTTTTTCATAATTAAAATTTCTAAAATTGTTTGAAATTTATTTGGTAGCTTTCATATTTCTAAACTCCTGGATGTATTCAAAGTTTCTTGTATATATATCACTGATATTCAAAGCTCGAAATTGACTTGACTTTTGTCATTAATTAAAAAGTGTATTAATTTTTCTAAAGACTTTTGCTTAAATATCTGATTCATGGCATATTATCAAAGAATGGAGAAAAAAAAGTTTAATTAAATAAGTAAAAAAAAGACTAATGAATCTCAAACACAAATGAAAAAACAAAAGATTACTGCAGGATTTTTTTTTTTATTATTTTTCAGTATGTTGACTACTAAATGAATCTTTTGAAAATGTGCTTTATGCAAGATGATTAAAGATACATCTGTCTTGCGCGGGCACTATGTACAAAAAATGATTACCACGCATAAAACAGTTTACTTCTTTTTTTATGAATGGCAATTATTTACAAATGATTCGCAACAAAAAACAGTTTTGTGAATGAAATCATTTACAAATGATCCTTCAAACATAACACTTTTTTTTTTGTGAATGGTCATATTTACAAAATTAAAGAAAAAACATGATTCAACTACGCCACTGCAAAATAAGGCCATTTGGATGCAATTATTACGCGAGATTTTGTTATTAGATTACATATTACGCGAGATTTTGTTATTAGATTACCTATTACGCGAGACTGTTATAAAAATCTAAAAAGAGCAATTAAAATATAGTACAAGGCATTTAAATAACTTGTCTTCTTAAGGCAATTTGAGTCTAAAAATACCTTTAAAAAATTTAAAAGGAATTTTTTACCAAACATATGCATCTAAAATTATATACATATGCTTTATACAAACATATACAAGTATAAAATTTAATAAGCTCCACTAGAAGTTTATTTAAATTGATCAGTAAAATCCTTTTAATAATATAAAATAATGACATAAAATCGTTCATTTAAAATCTTATAGTTGGAATTTCAGATTTTTTTTTTCTTGGGTATTTTAATTATCAATTTTTAGACTAATTAGGGAAAGGAAGTACTTGTTGAAATATTAATTTAATAGTTGAAACATGTAAAATACTGGCTGAATACAGGAGTAGAGTAGATAGTTTAAAATGCAAGTTTTCTATTCTGTCTACTAACAAAATAAAGCCACGAATATGCAATATTTCAATAAAATTAATCTTTCCTAAAATATATTCGTAGTAAATCATACAAATTTCAGAAGATTAAACAACAATAAAAAAAAAACTTTTTTTTTATTGCACTGGAAGCCTAATAAAAAAGAATAAAAATTTATTTTCATTTACGTTTTTACGATTTTCTTTAATAAAATTATTTAAAATGAAAATAAATATCCAATGACTTTCCAAACTTCACCCTATTTTGCAGGAACGCAGTTAAAAATGGGGGGAAATCACATTAAGTGCAAGAAATTGTCTCAACACTTTATATACACATAATTCACTGGCCGACCAGTTTTATGTAATACACAATACACAAAAACAGCCTTGAAACAGTTCATAAAAGATTGATCGTTGCATTTTAAATTTAGATATCAATTAAACAGCTATTTTGAAGCAAGTATACTATTGG
The DNA here is from genome assembly GCA_021605075.1 of Caerostris darwini. Taxonomy (NCBI): domain Eukaryota; kingdom Metazoa; phylum Arthropoda; class Arachnida; order Araneae; family Araneidae; genus Caerostris; species Caerostris darwini. The sequence continues at coordinate 129,036 of BPLQ01006153.1, forward strand.
ATATAAAAGTAACATTCATAATATAAATATAATAAATGTGGTTTTTGCAAATTTGCTTGCAGTAGAAAATGAACAAATGATAACATAACAATTATCTATCCAGGTATTTTGACAATGAGATCTTCCTAAATTATTCTATAGTAGCCAAAGCCAAAACAAACCAAAAAAATTAATCCACATTAATTTTTACTTTTTTTTTTATTATGAACAGCTTAAAACAGATGTTTTTTTTTTCTCTTCATGGTTACAAAGATAGGAAAAACTTTTTTTTTTTTTTTAAGAACTTTTTCTCTCTGATCAAAATGAAAAACACTTTTTTTTTTCCTCTTTGTTTTGTTTTAGATCGAGGCTAAATTCTATCTACACCTAAATTTTGCCTGTCGAAGCCGAAACAGCCCCCAATATTTTTTTCATTTTGTTATATAACTCTTTATTTCAAGTTTTTAGCTTAGAAATTGGAAAGTTTTTTGTAAGGCTACTTACGTGCCTCGCCGAGTCCTTCGTACACGTTGTTGTGGGTGAGTGAGTCCACATTTTGGGGATCAGTTCCCGAAGTGAGAGTCACAAGTGATTTTTGTAGGGGTGAGAGTCACACGAGTCTGTGTCACATTAGTCCGAGTCCCAGCATCACATGTGGGTGAGAGGCATAGTTCCTGACCCTAGTGATTCGACACCGCTGTAATGTGATTGCATCTGAAGTCGATTTTGTAGATTTGGATCGTTGGCGTCTCCTGGTAGGTACACTTGGATCATGTCTCTTAAGTCTGGGCCCGCGCAACCCCGCCTGGGTTGGGAAAGGGCCACCGGGGGCATGGAGCTAGGGCTACTCGTGCCGCTGGAGCTGGGCTCTGGCTTGATGGAGTTTCCCATGGACTGCATGGATGGATAGGATGTCATCGGCACGGAGTAACTTGAACCTCCATTCATGTAGGGCACCGACATTGAAGATGAGACTGTGGTCATGGGACTATGCATGCCGCTCATGTCGTATCGCGGGTACAGTCCGCTGTTGGACATCTGGCTGGTGTAGCTGGCGGCATGTTGAGAGTATGCATGTGCAGCTTCGTGCATCATGCTGGGATACCCATTCGGCATGTAGCCGTTCATCTGGTACATGTCGCTTCGGACCTGGGGCACGGCGGCGCTCGAGGATCGGGTGTCTCCTTGCAGGAGGCCCCCGGCCATGGGGTACTTGTCCTTCTTCAAGAGAGTTTTGGTCTTCCTCCTCGGTCGGTACTTGTAGTCGGGGTGCTCCTTCATGTGCACCGCCCTCAGTCGCTTCGCCTCGTCGATGAAGGGCCGCTTCTCGGCCTCCGAAAGCAGCTTCCACTCGGCCCCGAGCCTCTTGCTGATCTCGGAGTTGTGCATCTTGGGGTTGTCCTGCGCCATCTTGCGCCGCTGACCCCTCGACCAGACCATGAAGGCGTTCATGGGTCTCTTGACCCTCTCGGTGTCCTTCTTGTTGCTGCCGGCGCTGTTGTTGCTGCCGCCGCCGCCGCTGCTGCCGTTGCTGGTCAGTGTCATGGACCCCTGATGTCCCTGGGAGTGATTGTTGCTCATCGAGCTGGGAGAGTGGTGATTGCTGGTCAGGTGGTGGTGCTGCGAGTGGGCTGTGTGGGAGTGGTGCTGAGGAACCATCCCTCCGCCGCCGACTTTCAGCTCGGAGGGGTCGAGGCCTCCTGAGTGGGGCACCCCGAAGTGGTAGGCGCTGTAATCGCGTTCCATGACCGCAGCTGCCAGGGGGCTGGCCGCCGTCGCTTGCTGGTCCAGCGAGTGCGAATTGAAGCACTGCTGGCAGGAACAGGCACTGCTGGGCCGAATGGTGGAGCTGGGATCCGTTGTGGGAGAAATCGAGTTGCAGCCGTACGTCGCCCTGCCTTCGCCGATAAAAACCTGTTGCTATATCGCTGTGGTAAAAGTCCAAAGTCCGCTGATACTCAAGTACAAAACAAAAGTCCTAGTTTAAAATCCTGGTGGTCCGGGGTATTCAATAACACGAGCACGCGGGAGAGCTTCAGGAAGGTAAACACAACACAGCGAACAAGCAGACGATCGCACACCATTCAAAAGTCGCTCCTATCTGCTAGCTTACACAAGGAACAACTGAATCCACTGTGGGCAAGAGAAGCTATTGATTGACGTAGACACGTAGAGGCGGTCCTATTAACGCCAGCTCCGAGCAGCTCTCCGATTCGTCCAGCGCAGCTGACGTCACGTTACGTAGAGGACGGAGGCGTGACTCTAGAACCTGATGCGGTCGCAACGAGAGGGTCTGTTCCTTCTCGCATTTTTCCTACCCCTCCCCTCCTTTTCGGGTCGTTTGGTAGGTCCCCTTTCCCTAACCCCCTGTGCACCCCCCTCCCTCCGCGTCCTTTTCTCCGTTCCTGGCTTTTTGTGTGATTGAAAAATTTTCTTATGCTAGAAAGAGAGAGAGAGAGAGAAATATTGCGGTCGATTTTGGCGATTGTAGTTTTCTAATTTTATTAATTTGTTTGTTTTGAAATTTTTCTAAGAATCATTCAAGTGATTATTTTTATTTATACACATATATATATATATTAGTCTCTTGGAATAAATTTTATAGACAGGTTACATTTTTTTTTTTTTTTTTCTTTTTATTAGTGATAGGAAAAATTTTATGTTTGAGTTTTTGAAGAAAGGAGGACAAATAATAGCTGTTTGAAATCTTTGAGAGCTGGGTTTTTTTTATGAGGCAACTATTCTTTTTTTTTTATTCTTTTTTGAACAAATATTATGGATGCAAGATATTTTATTTTTAATACCCGAACAATTAAATTTATGTTTGCTATGAATTAAACTGTTAGAAATTTTTTATAATAGATATAAAAAGTAAATTCAAAACTTAATTGTTCTTTTTTGTGTGTGCGTGTGTGCGTTTAAAATTAAATAAATACAATGTCGTCAAGAAAATAAAAAAAATTATTATTAATATTATTATTATTATTTTTTTTAAAAAATAATTTATCTTTAATTTTAATATTAATATCTTACATTTATTTATAGAAATCTTCATCATTTAGATAGTTAATATTAAATAGTTTATTTAGGAATGATAAATATACTTAACTCATGTGTTTCAGGTTGTCATGTTTTAAAATTGTTAATTAGAACGCAAAATAAAAAAGTAATATCTAAAATAAAAAAAAAAATTTGAGATTGAAATATTAAAAAAAATTATGCTTTGATCCTACATTAAATCAAATATTTTTTTCTCGATTTGATCTGATTTTGAATAACAATGCATGTTTTGAAATGCAACTTAAAAACTTCAACTTCAAAATATTTCGTTCTTGTCAGAAGCAAAAAGATATATATTCTTTTTTTGAAGTATTTTAAAAGATTAAATAAATCTATATGCAATTAAATGATTTATTATATAGACGTTTATATAGACGACGATATTAACATGATTCAAAAGTATATATTTTTGAAAGGAACTTAATTTAATAATTGCAATTTCTTTTAATGAATAAAGATTGCAACTAATAAGAATGTTTGGCGGAATGATTACATTAAAATCTATAGATTAAATGATTAGATTAAATTAAATGATTAGATTAAAATATGAATGCACAAATATTAAAAAACACAGGGCAGTTTGATGGCCAATGGGCTAGCGCTCTGGTGTTTGGTACTATAGGGTTCAGGCTCGAATCCTGGGGGGTAGTATGGGTGTTTGTTAGTGGTTCTGAATCCACGTTAAACTGTAGGTTCCGGTCTAACTAACCTAAAGCGTGCAAAAAATAACCGAACCTCAGAAACATAGGTTTTAACAAAAGGAATTTAGCGGTCGGAGTATTCTGACATTTAGAAATTTGGCAAACAAAACCGAAAGATTTCGTATATATGCCAGCAATAGGTACGATTAAACTGTGACCAAGAGATTAAGAACCTCCGACGACACGTGTTTGGTGAAAATTTCGATGGCAAAACGTGCAGTGTCGTAATGCACCCTATTCTAGTACCAAGTAATTTCAGATCAAAATGTCTAGCATTCAGAAACATTTTATACGAGATTTCAAAACGAGCGAGAGCTTTTTATGTTGATTTATTATGAAAATAATAAATAATATATTATAAATCATAAAGACGGTATATACATTTGGATATAAAATATAAGTTAGCTTATTTAGTTTAATGTAATATTTATATTTTTCTTTAATTGAAAAGATTTTCAATTAGTTAAAATATTTTATTGTACTATATCAAACTTTTAGAAGAACTATACATTTTATTTCTATTATAAATATTCCTAATATTAAAATAGAACATTAATCTATATAGCACTTTTCAAATAATCTGGCATTGTTGTAGAATAAACCTACAGAATTAGAAATTGAGATTTAGCGAAAATAAATGTAGCCAAATCTTCATTACAGTCACAAATTCTGTCGATATATTTTAATTGTGCGCGTGTTTTGTACGCGCTATGTTTAATGTATAGAATTTAAAAGCAATATTTTAATACATTTTTGTCAAGTTTAATTAATATTCATGTTTAAAAATCGGAATTTATAGCATTAACACAAAAGAAAGGCATATTCTAATTGAACAGTGAATTGCGACTATGATATGCAAGATTTATATTAATCGTAAATTGCGACTATTAAATCGTAAATTGTAAAGTGCGACTGTATTGTGACAATATATTTTGATTGCATGTGTGTTAAAAGCCATATTTTAATTACATATTTTATCAAGTTTAATTAATATTTATGTTAAAAAATCGGAATTTATAGCATTAATACAAAAAAGGCATATTATAATTTGAAGAATCAATTACGACTAGGATATGCAAGATTTATATAAATCGTAAGTCGCGACTATTAAAATCGTAAATTGCGATTAGTAAATTTCTAAATTGTAATTTGAGACTATTAAAATCCTAAATTGTAACTTGCGACTATTCAAATGCCAAATTGCGACTGTAGTTTCACATCATTTTAAATCGGATTGTATTTCAATTGCGAAATGAAATGACATCTACTCATGTTTTTCATAAATTTCATAATTTTCAATAAATGTTTTGCTGGGTTTTTTTTTTAATCTTTCTAGAATAATATTAATAACAGACTTTAGAATAGAATAGAATACGCTGTATGCAATTTTAAATAATATTAAGGTGAAACATTTTATCTACTATGTAAGAAACGTGTTTCTATATTTGATGCATAAGACTACTACAAGGCAACATACTTTGTAAAGGAAAGCAACAGGTCTTGTTGCGGACTCAACGAAAACTGACTTAAGTCGCCAAAAAGTTGTACACGCGACTTTCCATTCATAAAAAAAGAAAAAGGAAGGCAATTCGAAATCTTGAATGGAAATTTTTCAACAAACGTAGTGACGAAAAATTGTGTAAGCGACCACAAAAGAGACCTCAAAGGCTTTCAGCTCTTCTTGTTTAAGGCCTTCTATCTATCCTATCCATCTATTTTTATTATTATTTTTTTTTTTTTTTATTCCTTTCCAACAAAATGGTGACACCCAAAAAGTCAAGTGCATCTCCCCCCCTTTTTTTTTACCATAATGTGGCCATTTGCAAACAAATTCCTCTCGTTTTAAATAGCAACAAAGGGCGCGTGTGATTTTTCCAACAACTGGCTGTTTGGGAAGTATAGTAGAAGAAGAAGAGATGTAAGTATTGCATAAAAGCGAACAGAAAACTCGCCAAAGAAAAGACTCGTGTGTTGGAAAGGCTAACTCGGGAAAAGCCTCTTCTATTCACGAACTGTGTGTGTTTATTAGCAGTCTGGTCCTTTTGTAGTGGCACAGTTTAGGTCTACTTTATAAGTCGTTTCAGTCACAGCGGCCTGACAATGGTAGCGCACACAAATGCCCGATTCAAACAACTTAAAGGGAGGATTTTCAATAGGAGAGGAGAAACTCAAGTTTTCTAAAGAGGAGAGAAAAAGGGATGCGCGCGCCATCTAGCGCCGGCTCCGCACACCACTCGCCAGAGGAGAGAAGGTGATGCCAGAGATGGAAGGGATCGTTTGAAGGATGGTGATTGGTTCGCTGTGGCCCACACCCCGGTTTTCGAAACACGTGCGTGGGGGGTGTTTTCTGAGAGGTAAATATTCCAACCCGAATATATATATTTATATATTTTTATGTGTGTTTTTGTGTGAAATAAAATATGTATATAAATGTCTAAAATGTTTTGAATCAAAAGAGGAAACAATTTTTTTTTTTTTTTTTTTGATTGTAATTTAAAAAAAAAAAAAAAAAAAAAAAATGTAAGTTTTAAAAATCATTAAAAAAGTGTTTAAATTCGATTTAAAATGATTAAATTTTAGCATTTAAGCATTAAATTTTAAAGCATTTAAGTTTTAAAACAGACATTTTTAAAGAGTGACTGGAAAAAATATTCACGAATTTTGTGATTTAAAATGATTAATTTTACTTTTAAGCATTTAAGCATTAAATTTTAAAGCCTTTAAGTTTTAAAACAGACATTTTCAAAGAGTGACTTTAAAAAAAATATTCACGAATTTTGCGATTTAAAATGATTAACTTTACTTTTAAGCATTAAGTTTTAAAACAGACATATTCAAAGAATGAGTATTTTCTGATTTAAAAAAATATATTCACGAATTTTGCGATTTAAAATGATTAATTTTACTTTTAAGCATTTAAGCATTAAATTTTAAAGCATTTAAGTTTTAAAACAGACATTTTCAAAGAGTGACTTTAAAAAAAATATTCACGAATTTTGAGATTTAAAAGGATTAATTTTACTTTTTACAATGCTTTTCGATTATAATTCAGGTGCAATTTAATTAAAGGGACAAAAAAAAAAAATTTAATACTATTTTAGTATATTTTGTACTATATACTATGTTTTTAGTACGTATTATTAAAAATTCAGTACTATACTAAAAAAAATTTAGTGCAGTTTGCGGATTTAAATTAATTATTATGCAAAGTCAACTTAACATACATTAATTAATATTTATTACTATACATTATTATAATTAATAAATTATTTATTAATATTTATATTGATATATATATAAAGTATAATAGTGATATTAGTATTTATTATTACACATTATTAATATTTTACTTCTCATGCATTTTATGTTTGAAATAATTTGAATAAACTGTAACTGTTGAAATGATTTGCGAATAGGAGTATTAAGGCTCATTCTTTCCTGTTGTATAATGATTTAGTTATTTTAACATTTATTTGTAGTTTTAGTAATAATTATTTTGATGCTTTATGAAAATCATTGATTCAAAGATTTGTTTCAACTCATTTTGTGTTATAGAAGGACATATTTAAAAAAATACTCATATTTCGCGCAAAAACAATTTATTTTAGAAAGGATTTTTACTATAAACTTTTTCATAGTACTATAAAAAATAAAATTGCATATTATTTATCGTGTTTTATATATATTTAAAATGTCCTAAAAGGAAAGAAATCTTTAGTATATAAATGTTGCACCTAACCAATAATCTAATAATCTAAATAATCCAATAATCTAATCTATAGTTAACCCTAACCTAAACCAATAATCTAATGAAAGGAAAAAGAAAATGATGTTTATTGATCATTGGGAAGATTTTAAACAATGAATAATTTCTGTTATAAGTACTAAAATGTACATAAAACTTTATATTTTTGCTAAGATGATAGAAATTCTCTTAATTTTCAATTAAAAGATTAAGGAGTATGATTTTATATCAAGATGTTAATACAATAAAATGAAAACAGGGAAGTTAAACTTTAAACGCTGTATAATCAAACACATCTTTTTCTATTTATTAAATAAAATACATCTACATGTAATTTAGATCTATAAACTTTGAAACATTTTTATGATGTTTAAGAAATAAAATTTGTTGATATTCAAAACTGAATCAAGATTTTTTAATAAATCAATAAGAATTACAGAAATTTTCAATGACGCCAAATCAGATTATTATTTTTAATAAAAAGTATTATTAAAAAGGAACAAATTTAATAAGGGCTTTCATATTATTTAATTACTAAAAACCATTAAATTAAAACATTTACCAGATGATCTCCCAGTAATATAATTGATGAATTATTAAAATAAAAATCATCTTGTGTGATTCTCACACTAAAATGCAAAGATAACTCTCTAAAAAAAATGACTATTTTTAAAACGGGATATTTACCAATGAAAACTTAATTTATTCATAATGTGCAAGTTCACATAGCAAAAAAAGTATTTTTATTATTATTTGATGTTTATCTTTTTATGTATAATTATTTTATTGATGAAAATATATTGTTGCCTGTCAAAATCTTTCTGTAAATAATAAAATTATTATCTAATAATTAATAATAAATAATAATTATTATTCCTATATCAATATTAAAATCAATAAAACAATGCCTCAATTTTATTACTTACATAAAGAATTTGCTAAGAGACCTCTTATAACATAAAAGGCATCAATAATTGAGTTCAAATTATATACATATAATAAAATATATTACTTGTTATATATATGTGTATATATATAAGTAATAGACTTTAATAAATCCATAACTTATAAAAACTTATTTATTATACTTTTTAACAAATTTTAACTTATTTTAAATTATAAATGTTAATACATATAATATAATAAAATAAAGTATAAATACATAAATCTTATATGGGCTTCCTTTCAATATAATATTGATTTAAAATTTAAAATTAAAGCAAAATAAAAAAAATATGGCGCTAAAGACGAAATTTATTTAACAAGTTATGGTCTTTAATAAATCCATAACTTGTTTCTTGTTTTAAAGTCCATAAATTGTTAAACACAATATAACTAAATTTTGTCTTTAGCGCAATATTTTTTTTTATTTTGCTTTAATTTTAAATTTTAATTCAATATTATATTAAAATGCAGCCCATATAAGATTTTCGTAAATATATTTAGAAAAGAATACCATACATAAAATACTTAAGATAATTCATAACAATTCATAAACCTATTCTTTCTTGAATAAAAACAGAATAAAAAAAGTTATAATGATATTTAACACTTGAAAAGTAAAAGTGGTACGTAGAACTTATGCTAAATTGATAAATAACAATTTATCAATATAGCACAAATACCTAAATAAAAATTTATCAATATAGCACAATTAATTAAATAAAAATGTATCAATGTATCACAATTAACTAAATAACAATTTATCAAGGTAGCACAAATACCTAAATAACATCAATATGATATTAAATTAAATATAATTTGACATTAAATTAATTTTACAAACATGAAAAACAATTAATTAAAAAATCATGTAATTAAGCAAGTACTTTCTATTGCACATTCAAAATAATATAACCTTTAACCTACGCATGTAATATATATTGGAAAACGCATTGGGTTTTATGGTTTATGTGATAACCCGAGTTCTTTGTCCGCCACGTCCGTAGTTTAGCTCCGTTTGACGGGAAACAAATCCACGCTCTGCCGCCGATCGGTCGATGTGGACGGGAAGGAAGCTCGGGAGTTGTCGGTGAACAACACGTACGGAAACGACTAAAGGCTATTAGATTTTTATCTACCTCATAAGCTTGAAAAAGTTATTTGGTCGACAAATTATTTAAGATAACCAAAAAATTGCATTTTTTAAAATAATAACATTAAATTTTTTTAGAATTTCGTTAAAAAAACATCGAATTTTGTTTTTGATCGTTATTTTTTAACTAAGCAATATTATTCGTTATTTTTAACTAAGCAATATTATTCGTTATTTTTAACTAAGCAATATTACTCGTTATTTTTAATTAAATAATATTATTCGTTATTTTTAACTAAGCAATATTATTCTTTATTTTTTAACTGAACAATATTATTCGTTATTTTTTAACTAAGCAATATTACTCGTTATTTTTAATTAAGCAATATTATTCGTTAATTTTAACTAAGCAATATTTAAATGCATGGAAAAAATGCCAATAAGTTAAAAAATACTTGTCTGGAATTTATTTAATGTACAATTTTTATTAAACATATTAAAACATGTATACAACAATTTAAAAATGTCGTTATTGCTTACTAATCTATGTAATTAAGTATACAATTCAAAATTTGAATGTAAATAATTAAACTTTTTATAATATTTCATACAATTAATTTAGACTTTTTAAATAAAATTAGTTATAAAACTTTAAATCAAGTTTATTTATTAATTTCCCATGTTTATTTAAAAAAATTTCATTATACTTTTACTATAAAAATATTTAGTATTATATCTGTAGCTTTAAATCAAACATTTATAAAATTAAACTCATGTAATATTTAGTTAAATTTTTAAATGCAAGCAAATATAAAAATTATTTCACATAAATATAATAAAATTCAATTTTTAATTACAAAATTTAATATCTTAATTTACATACTTTCATAATAGGCAACTCCATACTATTCATCAAAATATATTTTCTAAACTATAATTAATTATTTAAACAGTATTTTGAACAATCTAAAATTTAATAAATTTGTACTGAATGCTATGAAATAAATATTGAAAAAAGGTGTTTTAATAAAATTTAAGTAGAAACAAATAACTGTTATTCAAATACTTTCCAAATTTTGAAAAAATCTGATTAAATAATTTGTGTTCGCCATAATCCTTTTTCCATATATCTGTAAAAGAAAGAAAAGAGGAAATTAAATAATTGTAGCAATAAAAATACATGAAAATGTAATAAATTAAAAAATTACGCTGTTAATTAATTATAAATGTCACTATTACCCGTTAAAATTATATATTACAATAAAAATATTATAAATTAATTATAACATTCCATTATTTATTTTATTAAGGAAAATATTTTATATATTACCTATAGCGTCTTTTTTTAGTTTCCGTTGCTTAGCAACGATTGAAATTTACTTTCCTGTAATTTGATTCGTTAAAACTTCAGAAAGCAAAATAATTAAATGTTAAACTAAGCTTTCATTGCTAATTTAGTCTGTATTTAACTATTTGCTTTGTGAATAAACCAATATTCATGCATTTTTCTTTTAAATTATAATTATATTGACATAACAAGGTGTAATATGTTAAAAAATGACATATATTTACAGTTATAATAGCATAATATATAAATTATTTGATAAGCGTTTTTTCATAAATTCAATAAAACTCTCTAAAAATGAAAAATAAGTAATTTCAGAAAATAAATACATAATATGTAATCTTTCTTTTTCATTTTTCTATTATAAATTGTTTTCCAAGATTTTGGAATCCATTTTTTTTTTTTTTTATTTCTGCTAACTTTTTATTATCCAATGTAAATATTACATAACACAAATAAAATATTAAATAATTTAAAATTAAAAATGATTTAAATACACAAAATATTTAATAGAACTGTAAAAAACATCTTATTGTTTATTTATGACAGTAAAATGATAAGAAATTTTTCAGACAATCGAGATTTTTCGTCCATATCAAGTATAAATCTTAAAAAAAAAGAGTATTCACTTGGCCCACGTAATGTTCTACTATATTATCCGATGAATTCAGTTGATAACATTGTCATTTTAACATTAATATTTATTTGTGTATTTGTACTTGTACAATAATTGGCCAACGGCCATACCATGCTGAATATACCGGTTCTCGTTAGATCACCGAAGTGAAGCATCATTGGGCGCGGTCAGTACTTGGGTGGGTGACCACCTGGGAACACCGCGTGCCGTTGGCAATTTGGGACCTGAATGGCCGAGTGTCTAGCGCTCTGGCGCTCGGTGCCACAGGTTTCGGTTCGAATCCCGGCGGTGCCATGGATGTTTGTAGTGGTTCGGAATCCACTTTAAGCCGTAGGTCCCGGTCTCCTATGACTGTAAGAGCGTCACGGAGCAAAAGTCAGGCTTCTACCTACGGGTGCTCCATCACAACAGAGGCTGCTTCCTTCCCCTTCAATCATGAGCACGTATGGGCTCGTGGGCTTGGCCAGCCAAGTGGGATAAGAAACAACAAAACAACAACAACAATAATTGTATGATAAAATTACTTTTTTTATATTTAAATGAAATCTTTAACACTCTAAGGTCATTCTAAAGTTTTCTGAGTTTTTTTAGATACAAAAGCATAATGTTTAAGTTTGTTTACTGTAATTCTGTATGGGTTTTAAATTGATTTTTAATTAAAAACCATTGATGAATCTTTTATCCAAAAATATTGTATTCAATACCTAAAATAGATAAGGATTATGTGTAATGTGGGTTTTTTTCTTAATAACGAGACATTTTATATCTAATTTAATTGATCTTGTGGATTTTTAACCATCTTAAAACAAAAAAGATTTAAATAAATTTCAAGAAAAATAATGATAAATGTGCATGAAAAAATAAAATTACCAGACATTTTTAATTGTAAATTTTGCTAACCACCAATTTTGTTAATTTTATTTCGTTTTACTTTATATGTAATTCTAAATGAGAATAATATAATATTATTTATTGTAACCATCACCAGTACGGTTTTAATCAAAATTATTGATAAATATTTCGATTTCTCCAACTATTTCTGGCATTTCAATCCGTTTTTAGAGCTTCAAAAGTGACAAGCAGCAAATATGTCAACAAGAATAATATTGCAACGTGAATATGCCAACAAGAAAAATTTCGCAACATGAATATGCCAACAAGAATAATTTCGCAACATGAATATGTCAACAAGAATAATTTCGCAACATGAATGTGTCAACAAGAATAATTTTGCAACATGAATGTGTCAGCAAGGATAATTTCGCAACATGAATATGTCAACAAGAATAATTCTGCAACATGAATGTGTCAACAAGAATAATTTTGCAACATGAATGTGTCAGAAAAGAATAATTTAGAGACCAGGACTTCAACATGAATATGTCAACAAGAATAATTCCGCAACATGAATATGCCAACAAGAATAATTTTGCAACATGAATGTGTCAGCAAGGATAATTTCGCTACATGAATGTTGTAGCCAAGTGAAATTACTATAAATCATGTAAATATTTCACTTTCGTTTTACATCAGAGTCCGACGTCATATGCCAAAGCCATAATGGGTCATGATATAACGTCGGGCACGGATGTATAAGTTGATAATCCCATTAAGTATTGCTAGCTTCATCCTCAGATAGAAGTGCATATCAGCTAACGCTGCCAATATACTCGTTAAAATCAAATTTGTTTTGTTGCATTGTTAGCTTTATGGGCGGCTGGCTTGCTGATATTTATTTGGAGAGATATATATGTTTAGATACTACAAGATATTTATTTTAAACCCAATATGTGGTTTGTAACTGTTTTATGTTAAATGTAATAAACTTTATTTGCTCAAACGAAATAACTGTAGTGATTCTTATAACACTCTACTAAAAAAAAAATTCCGTCGAATATGGCAACAAGGATAATTTCGCAACGTGAATATGTCAACAAGAATAATTTTGCTACAAGAATATGGCAACATGAATATGTCAACAAGAATAATTTCTTCAATGTTTTAAAACTAATTTCTGCATAGTCTTTTCGACGATTTGATTTATCTATGAAACATATTCTACGTTGAAACTGCTTCTATATCAGAGAAAAGGGAAAAGGCCTGCGCGACAGGGAACCAAATTTATCTTCCGTACCTACTGCCATCGGACAATTTTGCAGGTGCATTTTGTTTACTGCGAAAGGGGCATTTTGCCTGGCTGGTCTAACGAGACTTACCCCCCCTCCTTTATTGAAAGGTTACCATTCAAGGAATGGATTGGGGGGGTGCTAGAACTGGATGACCGTCCGTCGTTTTTCACATTACTCGCCCGAACGATTTTTTCCCAAATCTTCATCTCCCCTTGTCCTCTCCCCCCTTTCCTCTTTTTCTTTTCTTTTGTAGAATTCGGAAGCCGGTAGCTTTCGCCGAGATTACGTCGAGATTTTATTTCGCTGGGGGAAAGTGTTGGGTGGCACTGCAGTGGCACGCCTGCCAGTTTTGCGATTTTCAACAGTAAAAAAAATTTACAGCAATTTGCGTAACGTTATTAGCATTATCCGCATTAAAAATCTGAATAATGTTTATTATAAATAAACGAGAATGATAAATATACGAAAGACTGCATCTATATTTTAATTTGCAGGAAAGATGGACATTTTTGGTGGCACCTTGATGGTATACTTACCACCTTTTGCGAATTTCAACATTAAAAATAAAAAAATATTGCAATTTGAGTAACGTTATAAACATTATTAACGGTAAATACAGCAATAAAATTTATTATGAATGAACGAGAATGATAAATACGCGAAAGATTGTGTCAATATTTTATTTTGCTGCTTGCTTAAAAAGGAAAGCTGGACATTCTTGGTGGCACTTTAATAACATACCTACCAACTTTTGCGAATTTCAACAGTAAAAATGTTTTACCGCAATTTGCGTAACGTTATTAACATTATCAGCATTAAAGACTGTAATATTGTTTATTATAAATAAACGAAAATGATAAATTTGCAAATGATTGCATCTATATTTAATTTTGTTGCTTGTTTAAAAAGGAAAGCTGCTCGTTTTTGATGGCATTTGAATGGCATACCCGTCAACTTTTGAGAATTTCAATAATGAACATTTTTTACCGCAATCTGAGTAACATTATTAACATTATCAACGTTAAAAATCTGAATTATATTTATTATAAATAAACGAGAACGATTGTAAGTTACCGATTTTAAGGATTTGCCGACAATGCACGTCATTGTTTCTTAGAAAACAATGTATGAGTATATAGTAAATAGAATAATCAATTCTACGAAATAGCAACTCGGAAGAAAAAGAATTTTCTGCTCTTTATAGCTTAGATAATGCTATAGATAGAGAACGATCGAGTTGTCTAAAGCAAAAACAATCAAAACAAACTTTTTCAATGCATAATATTTTTAATTTTAAGGTTGTTTCGGAATTATTTTGATTTTTTATTGTAGTACATAATATAACTTTTAAGTTGCAAATAAACATGTTTATTACAACTGTAACTTGAATTTTTATTTATTTAACACAAAATAAGTTAGAAAGAATCTAGACCTCTACAAGTCGAATATTTCCTTACAAAATCCGCGTAAGTCGAAATCCTCCATAAGTCGAAAACTCTATAACTCGAATTATTTGGCGTCTCCCTTGAAGTTCGACTTACGGAGGTTCTACTGCATATTACATCAATAGATTTTTATCAACATTAGAAAGTTTTTTTTAAAAAATCTTTTGGACAAGAATATTACACAAATAAATTGAAAAGAGAACACGCGATAGCTATTTAAATATTCTTTCTCGCACATTACCAAAGTTTACTTTCATCTACTTTTTTTTTTTTTTTTTTTTTCAAAACGCTTCCTCTCGTATTAAATAGGACTGGAAACAGGACAAAGGTTTCGAGCGCAGTGCAGCCAACAAAGGACACAAAGCGCAGTTGACGGACTATGTTGCCACAACGGTATGCTTTAATTCAATGTGCTTACAAAAGGACAATTTCATGGTAGCGTTACGTGAATAGATCATTCGGCAAAAAGCAGAACTTCTATCTTAAGGCGTTATCCCATTCTTTGGGCACAATATGCCTACAAACTGTTTTGAAGCTTATGGATTGAAAGAGTCAATGGGCTAATGTGTTGTTACAAGTTAACCAACGGTGAACCTTTTATTAAGATGAACAAGTTGTGGAAAAACTTTCGCTATTCACTGTCACTGGGTCAATGTCGGTTGTTAGTTATTCTATTTTTTAAGTGCACTTTATAATGGATCATAGATGGCCAATTTGCTTATGTAGGAGATCGACTTTTTACACGAAAAAGGTGTTTATCTATAATATATGCATTTGTATGTGTTAGAAGTCAATTTGTATAAAAATATAGTCAATTTGTGTAAAAAAATGACTTTTGACATGAAAAGTTAGCACTTATCTGGATATCATCGATGGGCAATTTGTCTGTTTAGAAGATGAGTGGCCAATTTGCGTATATAAGAAATCGATGGCTAATTTGTCGGTGTAAGAGGCAAACTTTACGCATAAAATATTAGTCAGAATTTTTCAGATCAGATTTGAATTGTCATAGAAATTAGAAATCTGAATAATACAAAAGAGGTAAAAAAAAAAAAAAAAAAAATATGCTGAAAAGACTTGAAATGCATATGTTCATGCAACGCAGACATAAGAGCGATTTTGTATTTCTGACCTTTCATTTAAATATTAAAGTTTTAAGATTTTCCTTTGAGTTAGAATAAATTGAAAATCTGTAACGATAATATATACCTTTGTCATGTTATTATAATTAGAAAAAGACATTTATGTCTAACTCCTTTTTCATTAAATTGAAATTTGCCGAGCTTTTAGAAAATACTGGTTGTTACCAGTAAAGGTATAAATATATCTTTCAAACATTCAGCCCATATGTGGATATATAAATATAACATGTGTATAACACATGTATTTTACGTGTGCATTTAACGTATTTTAAAGTGTGTTATATGCGCGTACTTCATATGTATTTCCTCGTTGTAATAGCAGATGAGAAAAAACAGAGAAAATAAAATATAGAAATGCTTTTAAATCTTTACATTTCTTACTTCTTCTTTAAATTAAATTATCATTAGATTCCGTAATTGAAAGTAGGGTCCTAAACAAGTTTTTGATCCTATTTCAAAGTCAATATAAGTGATTGGAAATATTTTAAATAACTGAACTGGATTATTAAAATGTTCTTGTTATATCATATTGTTCTATATTTTGATGGCATTTTAAAGTCAATATAAGTGATTGGGAATACTTTAAATAACTGAACTGGATTATTAAAATGTTCTTGTTATATCATATTGTTCTATATTTTGATGGCATTTTAAAGTCAATATAAGTGATTGGGAATACTTTAAATAACTGAACTGGATTATTAAAATGTTCTTGTTATATCATATTGTTCTATATTTTGATGTCATTTTAAAGTCAATATAAGTGATTGGGAATACTTTAAATAACTGAACTGGATTATTAAAATGTTGATGGCATTTTGTTATATCATATTGTTCTATATTTTGATGGCATTTTAAAGTCAATATAAGTGATTGGGAATACTTCAAATAACTGAACTGGATTATTAAAATGTTCTTGTTATATCATAATGTTCTATTATACTATTACGGTAGCCCTAACGCTAATGTTAAATTTTATCTCTCACTGTGCATACGTTTACTTTAACTGAGCATACCAAATTAGAATATATAACATACGTCACTGTGATGAAAATGCAAAATTCCTCTCTTCTATATCTATATTGGAAGATGCACTTAGTTTAAATTCAATGTAAATTTATGCATCAACCATTGGTAAGAAATTTATGTATTTGAAGAAACGGCTTGGAATATTATTTTCGTCTATTTATAAAACTGTCACTTAAATAGTTAAAAGCAATATTTTTAATAACATTACTGATATCGGTCATTGTTGCACAATAAAAAAGATTGTTAAAGTTGAACGGATGAAGTTTTTCAAAGCAAAGTGCATCCAAAAGTGGCTCTAAAACGTGATGAAGTGTCTTTAAAAACATCCGGCTTTACTTTTTAAACGGGCAACAAAATAAAACGTAGACGCAATCTTTCGCACATTTATCATTTTCGTTTATTTATAATAAATGTTGCTCAAAACTTGAATGTTGATAATGTTACTAACATTACACAAATTGCGGTAAATGTTTTTTTTACTATTTAAATTCGAGAAAGATGGTAGGTATGCCATTAAAGTTTCACCAAAACGTCTAGCTTTTCTTTCTAAACATGCAGCAAAATAAAATATAGACTCAAGCTTTCACATATTTATCATTCTCGTTTATTTATAATAAACGTTATCATAGTGTTTACAGTTGACAATGTTAATAACGTTAAGCAAATTGCAGTAAAAATTTTTTTACTGTTGAAATTCACAAAAGGAAATTCACATTTTATTTAAAAAAAGATTTAATTTTTTCCGAAGCACTTGCAAATATCCATACGTTTAGTCCTTTTAATATTAAAGCTATTTTGATAATGTAACTTTTATTTATGTTTTTAATTCTTAATTAACTTTAGGGTATTCTTCTAAAAAATTATTACGATGATGTCGTTACAGGAATCGAAGACGAATTCATTGCCAGCCCTACGCCCAATGCTCTACTCTCATATTAGGTCGGTACCTACAGTATAAAGGGGATTCCGAACTACTACAAACATCCATGGCGTCGCAGAAACTCAAACCCGAAACCTGTGGCACCGAGCGCCAGTCACTCTGCCATCAGTCCCCGAATTTATTAATAGAGAGTTTTTGCATAACGCTTTTTTATCGTCCGAAATTTTTCTTCCAGCGGGCTTGCTCATCGGAATATTTCAGTAGTGCAGTATTACAGATACGCATGCGCAATAGGCACAATGTTTCCTATGAGCATGCGCGCTAGGAAGGAAAAAATATCGGACGATAAAAAAACGTTATGCAAAAACTCTCTAATATAAATACATATATATATATATAATTAAAAAATAATTGCAAAATAAACAATGAATAATAAATATAAACAAATAAATATATATATAAATAAGAAGGTAATTTGCACTAAGATGAGCTAATCTTTGCCATTTTTGAGAGCGTTTGTTTATTGAGTTATTCATTTAAAGTAAAAATTTTCAAGAATTGTTCTTAACAATTTTAAAATGATTTCGACTTAATCAGGGTCAATAATAAAAAATAAAAAAAATGCAAAATTTGTTGGAAATGATCTAAGAATTTTTAATACAAGGATGGACAATGAATTTTTAAATTTGAAACAAAAATAGTTTAAAAACCCCCAGATATTTAGAACACAGACTGTTTTAATAAAAGTAAAATCCTTTATAAAAGTAATAAATAATAATAAGAATTGCTGGCATAACTTGTGCAATTATCGTTTACCAATAGTTAATAACGAATTACGTCCAAGTTAGTATATTTTTCACAAATCACGTAAATAACATTAGTTTTGTTTATCGTAACCTAAAAATTGTCATTAAATGTGATGCCATGACAACAGAATTTAAATCTTCGTGAAGCGAAAGCGCAGATTTCATTTAAAATAAATAAATAAAAAACAAAAGCTTTTTTTTTTATACATTTTTGCTCCACATATTTTCTATCGATTAATTAGGTATTTTTTTTTCTTTCTAATGCAGCTTCTAGACAGCTTGCTCTTGGATGCCTTAAGGCAAGCGCTTCACAGACGTTACTCACTTTGCATTACCCAGACAAGTGATGATAATGATAATAAGTGTAACTTGAGACCCCAGATGTTGAGACCCCGTGTAACCCCAGATGATAATAAGTGTAACTTGAAGATAAGCCACGGACGTGGAATAACAATGCCCCCGCAACGCTCTACGATCCTATTAGACCGGGACCTACGGTTTAAAGTGGATTCCGAACCACTACAAACATCCATGGCACCGCCGGGACTCGAACCCGAAACCTGTGCTACCGAGCGCCAGAACGCTAGCCACTCGGCCATTCAGGCCCTTTAATTCGATATACAAACTAAAAACTAATTCAAGATATCACCTAGAACTTAATTCAATCAGTTCGTTAATTTTTTGTATGATTAACGATTCCATTAACAATTTAATAGTTACACATATCTACAGTTTTTCTACATTCTTTTTTTCCAAAATTAATTTGTCTAAATTGTATGAATAAAATAAACTACGATTTATTACCATGCTATCGTTGTTCAATTCAGATATTGCTTGTCTTTTCAATACAATTCAGATATTGCTAATCTTTTCAATACAATTCAGATATTGTTAATTTTTCTTCATTAATTGTTAATCTTTTTATATCATTAACTATTCTAACAACAATTTAATAATTATTCATATCTACAGTTTGTCTAAATTTTTTTTTCCAAAACTAATTTGCCTAAATTGTATGAATCAGCTTAATCTACGATTCGTTACCATGCTACTGTCTTTCAATTAAATCACTTTATTAATCTTTTTATATCATTCATCATTATTAACTTTTTAATGATTCCATCAACAATTTAATATTCATTAACATTAATCTACGTTATATCCAATAACATTAATATACATTATATTCTATTAACAATTTAATATACAATTGTCTACATTTTTTTTTCCAAAGTTACTTTGACTAAATTGTATGAATCAGCTTACACAACATAGTCTACGATTTGTTACCATACTATTGTTATTCAATTCAATCACTATTAAAGTGATTGAATTGAATAACAATAATGAATCGAATTGAATCTTTTTATGCCATTAACGATTCCATCAACAATATAATAGCTACATGTATCTACAGTTGTCCTCTTTTGTTTTTGCCAAAATTAATTTGTCTAAATAGTATGAATCAACTTATACTATAATCTACGATTTATTACCATACTACTGTTGTTCAATTCAATCACTTTGTTAACCTTTTTATATACGATTCCATCATCAATTTAATAGTTAAATATACCTACAGTTGTCTACATTTTCTTTTCCAAAACTAATTTGTCTAATTTATTTGAATCAGCTTACACAATATAATCTACGATTTATTACCATGCTATTGTTGTTCAATTCAATCACTTTGTTAATCTTTTTTATGTCATTAACGATTCCATCTACAATTTAATATCCATTAACATTAATCTACATTATATTTCATTAATTTAATCTACGATTGTCTGTATTTTTTTCCTCCAAAACTAATTTGTTTAAATTCTATGAATCAGCTTGCACAATATAATCTACAATTGTTCAGTTAATAACTAAGTTCAATAACTTAGTTAACCTTTTTATACCATGACGATTTCATAACAATTTAATAACATTAATCTACAAATGTATTAACATTAATCTACATTATATTTCATTAGCAATTTAATCTACACTTGTCTACATTTGTTTTTCCAAAACTAATTTGTCTAAATTATATGAATCAGTTTTCGCAATATAATCTACGATTTTTTACAATGCCATAGTTGTTAGCTCCTCATCTATTATTATCATGGGTTGTTGAAAAGTTTAAAATTTCATGTATATGTGTAAAATTAAAAATTCATGTATTTCATGTATATTAAATTTAACGATTCTGTTGAAATTAAAAATTTGGAGAATTACTAACGCCAATAATTTGTTTGATTATAAGTAGCTATATCATCAATACATTTACAGTGTATTGTATGTTATTATTATAAATCGTAAAGTCGAAAAAATACTTGATGCTTATTTATTTAATTTTTTTTTTTTGTCACTTATTTATCTCAATTGAAGGACGAATCTTAAGTGCCCCAACAATAACATGTAGATCCGAGATAGCGATTTCATCAACTCTTTTAATCTAATCCGTCCATTCACAAAAAGTGAAATGTCCTATCTACACTGAACCAAAGAGAGAGAGAGAGAGCGATATATCGCGATACCAAACGGGGGCCATGTTTGTTTGTCACCAAATTTCTTTCACTCAAACTCTCCTCCTACCTACCTACATGCAACATCTGCATGTGGGTTCCAAAATACGCGGGGGTATGGTTCGAAAGAGGGAGTGGGGTGGAAGGGGAGGGGGCGGTCGAGAATAATGGGACCATCCCCTTCCAACGTTCTCACAGTCCTCAACCCCCCTCTTCTAATTCCTCCCCCCCCATCCTCCGTCGAATGCCCAGGTGTGCAAAGCCGATGAAGAATTCGTCACCTCGCAGGGTCATCCGGAGACATGACAGGGGCTGCAGCAAACGATTTTCTTTTCCTTTTCCTTCTTTTTTATTTTTACTTCCACCTCCCAGCTTAAATACCGCACAAGATCGTTCGAAATGAGGTCTATGCCAAAGGAGGGGGGATCTATTGAAGGTACCCGCACGGTAACGCACTATGGAGGAAAAAATATCAAAAGGAATAGGGTCCTAGGTCCTATATATGCAGCCAAAAATTCATTTTTTTTTTCTTCTATATATTTTTGTTGGTGTCGCATGGATCCCTTTTTGCCACGAAGAGTTAGAGACAATTTTTTGATATCGGGGACCAGAGGTATTCTTATGTATTTCAATGGTCTGGTGTGCTGCTTTTTTTACTTTTGTGAAAGAGAGAGAAAAGAGAGTATTCGCTTTTGAAGTGTGTATCAATTGCTGAGTTTGCCTTCCTCTGACGACTATGGCATCTGATTTGAAGTTAATAGCATCAACAAGTTGCTCGGCGGTTGAGGGGAAATTATCAGTTTCCAAGCCACCACGATAAAAGGCTGTTCAGCCCTTTTTGAGACAGCGCGTGCATGGTTCACGTGTCTGTGAAAGAGGCACCACGCGCTAAACCTGCCGCTGTAGCCATTGAATGAATGCGTTTTTCAGATTATATCAAGTACCCAGTATTATTATTCACACAAGAAACCAACACGGCAGTCAGGTAGCGCAATTCATCACAAATAATTTTCAGGTTACTTTGAATAGGTGGCACTATTCCCAACAAAGATCAAACTGTTTAGAATTGTCTTGAGACACGACTTTTTAACAAAAACAAAACAAAAATTTTTGTAATTATTTAACATGATTTTTTTTTTTTTTTTTTTGCTGTTAAGTAGTGCCAAAAAATGTTTGTTTTTTTTTTTTAAATTATTTAATCGGATTTTTTTTTTTTTTTAAGTCAAGTCGTGCCAAAAACATTTTTTTTTAATTTATAAAGTATTAACTTATATAATCAGTGAAAATAATTTCATTTCGTCTGATTGTTGTTTAATTTTTTTTTTTTTCAGATTATTTTGTATAACTAACTGACACTATTTCCAGCAAAAATCAAACAATTTGGCATTATCTTCAAATACGACCACGACTATTTAATAATAATAAAAGAAAAAATTTCTTTTAGACTATTCAACAGGTTTTTTTTTTCTATTCAGTCGCGCCAAAAACTATTTTAGTTAAATGTATAAAATATTAACTTATATAATCAGTGAAAATAATTTCATGTCGTGTGATAGTTGTTTTATTTATTTTCTCAGATTACTTCGCATAACTGATGCTATTTCCAGAAAAAATGGAACTATTTAGCTTTTCAAAAATTAATAAAAATAATTTTTTGGAACTATTTAGCAGGATTTTTTCATAGTTTCAAAAACATTTTTTTTAATTAACAACTAACATAATGAACGAAAAAAATTTCATTTTGTGTATCGTTGTTTTATTTATTTTTTCAGATTACTTTAAAAGGGATTTATACAAAATCAGTAAAATGCTAATACTAAATGTTGCTTCTATAAAACACTTTTGAAAAGAATATAATCATAATGGCAGTTATAACCATTCATTATGCTTTAAGAGTATATCGAGTACAGTTTATATTAAGTTACTCATACTATAGACCAACACAATAGTCAAGTGGCTAATTGCTTACAAGCAACTTTCATATTACTTTGCATAGTTGACATGACTACTAGAAAAAAAAATGTTTTTTTTTTCGGAATGGTTCAATGGGATGAAAATACTGACAACTGTTTTTAACAGAATTTTTTTAAAATTTTTTTTTTTAATATGCCTGTTGGTATATTAGTGAGAACAATTATATGTAATCATCACTAAAGGTTTTTTTTTTTTTTTTTTGTAGATGTTGAAATTTGCCAAGCCTAATTTCTTAAGCCTAAGAATATAAGGATTCAAAACAAATTTTGATGATAACTATTAATAACGAAAACTAAATTTTTGTGATAAATAATCAAAAAAATAATGAATAACCA
Organism: Caerostris darwini; assembly: GCA_021605075.1. Taxonomy (NCBI): domain Eukaryota; kingdom Metazoa; phylum Arthropoda; class Arachnida; order Araneae; family Araneidae; genus Caerostris; species Caerostris darwini. The sequence continues at coordinate 152,791 of BPLQ01006153.1, forward strand.
TCACGCATTAATTTATAGAAACATCTAACGATTGAACATGCGACGATTCATAACAAACTCTCAAGACAACTATTCATACTTAAAGTTGCATAGGTTAGAGTTAAAAAATAATAGTGAACAACGATCGCGCATTGATGAGAGAAAATATATAAAGATACAATAATTCATAATAAAACAACTCCAATTATAATAGTTTAAAAAACATTTAAATGTTTACACAATTAAGACTTAATCATGAATAATAATCTTTAATAAATTGGATCATCTAAGGATACACCAATTTATGATAATTATTCATGACAAAAAATACACAATTAAATATCAAATGATTGTGGAGAACCAAAATTTATCTAAGTACGGTAATGGCAACGGGCGTACGAATTGTGGAGTAGCTATGTGATATTTAAGTTTCTAAATGAGTTAATACTATCAGAAAATCTTAGGAGGATGCAATTTAGTTCTTTTAACTATTTAAAAATTAATGGATTGAAAAATAATACTGTTTTTGATGTATATGTACAATGAAAGACTATATTAGAGATAAATAAAGAACTTACTTACATGTATGTATATATTTGTTCATGAAATTCCAAGAATCGCTTTTTCTCCGAGCTGTAGATTATCCAAATTTCATTATGCTTATCCAACTGTTATGGTTATCAGATTGAAAATTTTTAATCCACACATGTATATGATTATTTACACATATTCACGTTTTTATGAAAACTTAAACATGAATCTTTGCTCAACGATGGCAATTTTATCATTTTTAGAATGGTAACAAATGTAATCCCTTCTTTTTTCGTTGAATAAATTATCATATATTTAAATTCTGTTTCAATTATTTGAATAGATATGATTCATTTTCTCATTTCTTAATTTATATCACTTCATACTAAACCATTAGTGATACATTCTTTGATCTGATAATATGCTTTATATGATCTCGATACGATCTTTATACAATATTCGATCATTTTCACCATACTGAAGATTCACTTTATCAACAGGACTAGAAAATCTTGCGTAGACATCTCAACAGAACGCAGCAAATTGACATTTTGAATCAAATCTTGATGAAGATTCATTTTATCAACGTGACAAGAAAATCTTGCCTGGTCATCTCAACAGAACGCAGCAAATTAATATTTTGAATCGAACCTTGATGAAGATTCATTTTATCAACATGACAAGAAAATCTTGTCTGGTCATCTCAACAGAACGCAGCAAATTAACATTTTGAATCAAACCTTGATGAAGATTCATTTTATCAACATGACAAGAAAATCTTGTCCTACCATCTCAACAGAACACACCAAACTAACATTTTGAATCGAACCTTGATGACAATTCATTTTATCAACATGACAAGAGAATTCCTTGTCTGATCATTTTAACAGAACACAGAGAATATTTTGAATCAATCCTTGATGAAGTTTTCCTTTTTCAACATGACAAGAAAATCTTGCCTGGCCATCTCAACAGAACACACCAAACTAACATTTTGAAACAAACATTGATGAAATTTCGATTTGCAATAAAACCTAGACTATCACTACACTACAGCTACGACCTTTCTGGCTTCGGGAATATGGTCAAATGCGAGATTCTTGCGATTTAAAGAAATTCTTTCTATTTTATTTTTTAAAGAAATTGGGCCAATAGGGAAAAAGAGCAAACAATTTCAAGGAACATATGTATTGTTTGAAGAGAATAGCGACAGAGAAATCTGCGGGAGAGCCATGCTGAAAAGAGATAGTCTTTTAAAAGGGTATCTATAGAAATCCCTGCACATAAAGATGAAGTGTCAGAAAGTATTCAATAGCATTCTCCACGTTGAAAAATCTCTTTTATCGCCAGTTTCGCCCCCTGTATTTGTAAGTGGAATTATCATCATTTTCAATGCAGGCAAACGTTACAGACATTTGCTTTCTATAGATAAGAACCTGTTGTAGTGTGTATGAGAGCGGACTTATTCTTATTTTTAAATTATCAACAGATTTGTGTACGTGAGCTAGCGCAATGTTGACTTATCATCATTTTCAAATTACGTGAAAGAAAATGTTCAAATGATTTTTTTGTCAATAGATAATCTGTATTTATCCTTGTATTTATAAGTGAAATCTAAACGGAATCATCATTTTTAAGCTATCAATAAATATGAGCACTAAGAGCAGTGTTGAATTATCCTCATTTTCAAATTATTAATAAAATCGAATGCTGATAGTTCAAGTTTCTCATTCGATTGAACTTGAACAGTCATTCGAACATTCGTTCAAATGTTCAAGTGATTTGTTCAAGTGCTTCTGCTTCAATAGATAGAGTCTACATTTATTTTTGTTTATGTACGAGAAATCTAAACGAAATCATCATCGTTTATAAACTATCAAAGAATGTGAGTACTAAGCGCAGTATTGAATTATCATCATTTTCGAATTATCAATGTAATCTAATGTTCAAATGATTTTGCTGACAGTAGATAGAGTTTGTATTTATCCTTGTTTTTGTAAGCGAAATCTAAATGGAATCATCATTTTTAAACTATAAATAAATGCGTATATTAAGCGTGGTGTTGACTTATCATCATTGTCGAATTATCCAAGAAATCAAATGTTCAAGTGCTTTTGCTCCAATAGAGTCTGGATTTTTGTTTTTTTAAGAGAAATCTAAAAGGAATCATCATTATTTTTAAACTAGTAATGAAAATATAAGCATTAAATGCAACTTGTTCAGTTTTAAATTATCATCATTTTCAAAATATCAACGTTATTTTTGTAAGCCGAATTATCATAATTTTAAGCAACCAATGAATGTGAACATTAAATTATTACGAATTATGTGATTTTTAGCAAATAAATTGGATGATGCAATTTCTGCTCTCATCACTTTTTTGCGGTTTGATGGCCAATTGGCTAGCCCTCTGGCCTTTAGTACCACAGACTTCAGGTTCGAATCCTGGCTGTAGCATCAATGTTTGTTAGTAGTTCGGAAACCACGTTAAACAGTAGGTTTCGGTCTAATTAGCCTAAAGTGTGCAAAAAATGACCGTAGAGTGACAAACCAAACAAACAGTTCCGGTCTAATTAGCCTAAAGTGTGCACAAAATGACCCTAGAGCGACAAACCAAATAAGCCTTTTTTTTTTTTAAATTTATAGATAGATGTTATTTTTTAACAAATTAATTATTTTGGAAATATTAAGCTAAACAGTTTTAGAATGACAATAAATAGTTATGATAACGAAATCTTTTTCTATTTATTATAAAACTAATTTTATTTTATTTCACTGTTTTGTTTAGTATAAGAATTGCACAAGTAACAAATAACTAATATCCTTTTTTGTTAATGTTTCAAAACCATTATCACTATTATGAATATATATAGATATATAACATTAATAAGTAATCCCCCCCCCAAAAAAAAAGTAAAGTATTTATCTTTTGTAAATATGAATGATTTCATATCTTTAAACTTGATTTAGTTGGATAGGAAAAAAAGTGAGAAATAAAACAAGAATGGAACCAACCACCGCAATATTTTAAGTACAATTTTTTTCCCAAAGAAAAAAAAAAACATTATCCGATTTTTACCAAGAAGTTCTTCAAATATAAAAGATCAGGAAAAAAATTATAGAATAAATATGTCTCTGAATATGAATTTGAAGAAGACACATCACAATGTCCTTGCATAGTAGCCATCTAAATAAATCAGCGAAAATTCCAACATGCGGCCATGGTTTTCCGTGTTTACGAAGAGTAGGAAAAGAAAAAAAAAATCCCATTAAACATTTAAAAATAAAATAAAATAAAATAATCGTTTGCGCAGAGGAAGCGAGGGATCCTCAGGTAGCCCTTGGAAAGCACCCCCCGGCGGGGAGGACGAGGGGGAACGAATTCTAGGAGTGCCTATTCAGACGATTTTCGGGGGCCTGCGACATTGCCCTAAGTCCCATTGTCACCTATGCTTGTCACCGATGGAGGGACCGGTTCGAAAAAGGGATGGCTTTTGTTGAAGAAGGGGGGAACGGGAAATGCCCTACCCTCGGGAGGGGTGGAATGGGGAGCAGAATCGTCTGCACCTGGAAAAAGGTCCGAACGCAAGGATTTTGCGGACTTGTCAATTGAAAAACTTGATTGGTAGCTGCAGGGGAAGCTGGGGTGGTGGGGTCTGCAGATTTTTCTGTTGAGGGGTCATTTGCGAGAGCACCGAAACCACCCCCTGCGATCGTCTGTCAGTTTATTTTTTGTTTTCTTGTTTTTGTGCTATAAAAATATTCCTTTAAGGGTGTCGTCAAAAACATCGTCTGATTTTGACGAGACAAATCCGCGGTTTCTATGCTCGAAGTCCAACAGGGTCGTTGAAGGTACTAAAGTAATTCGCATTTATATTTCTTCGCATTTGGTAGAATAATTTTGGAAATGAAGATGCCTAGTTTCATTTGTTTCTAAAAGAAATCATTTGAATAACTGAAAATAAATTTGCACTAAATCATAATTAGGCTGAAAAATTAAATAAATTAGTAGGCTTGTAGAAATTTAGTGTAAAGAATCATATAACGCGGGTTTCATCAGCTAAATATTCATTTATTTATAATAAAACTTTTTTTCAGGTACATTAAGGATTTTTAAATGGATTTCTTCATAAATAAAAATTCGTAGTAAATATATACTAATACATACTACAACTAGTAAATAGTGCACATTAGTGCATAAAATAATATACTAGTATATAGTGCAATTATATATAATACATAGTGCATATAACTAGTAGATAGTACATGTAAAAGTATACAAATAGACAGTGCAAGTATATATAGTACATAGTGCTAGTTCTTGCTCTATATACTAGTAGATAGAGCATATTAGAGTATAAACTAAAATAGTGCATATAATAGTATACTAGTACATAGTGCCCGGAATCCATTTTAAACCGTAGGTCCCTGTCTAATATGTAGCTGTAGATAGTTCGTTGTAGGGCTGACAACCCTATCCCATAAAAAGAAAACATCTCATGTCTCGAAATCTGGCAGTAGGCAGACGGCCTTGGCCCACCATGGGGCCGTTGCGCCAATGAAGAACGAATACATAGTGCAAGTAATATTAGCGCATAGTACATATACTATCATTATGCAGTGTATGTAATATTACGCAGTATTATACATATCATTGTAAGTATTATAACATATTATTACGCAGCATTATACGTATCATTGGTATAATACGTAGCATTAGATCCATCCGTTTCTAAAAGAAACCATCTGAATAATTGAGAATAAATTTGCACTAAATCATAATTAAGGGAAAAACAACCTAAAAAATGAAATAATTAGTAGGCTTGTAAAAAATTAGAGTAAAGAATCATAAGACACGGTTTTCATCCGCTAAGTAACAATTTATTTATAATAAAACTTTTTCCATGTACATTAGGGAATTTTTAAATGGATTTCCTCAGAAATAAAAATTACTAGTAAATAGTACACATACTAATACATACTGCAAGTAAATATATTAGTAAGCAGTGCACACTAGGGCATAAAATAATATACTAGTATATAGTGCAATTATATGTAATACATAGTGCAAGTATTTAAACTAGTACATAATGATATTATTGGTACTATGTACTAGTGTACTCTAGTTCATATAGGAAATCAATAACTTTTCAGCATTAAAATGTGAGAGAAGTGCAAATACTAGTTCATATACTAATACTAGTACATAATAAGTGCCAAATTTGTCATGAAACTTCTGTAAGGACATATAAACATAAAAAGAAAAAAGAAATTCAGATAGTGCTTATAATAGTATATTAGTACACATTGGAAGTAATTATACTAATACATAATGCTAGTATTTATACTATGCATTAGTATGTTCCAGTACATATAAGAAATGAAATCAATATCTAACTTATTAATTTAAGATACTTAACTTTTCATCATTAAAATCGTGAGAGAAGAGTAAATACTAGTATATATAATAATACTAGTACATAATAACGTACATTCATAACAAATTTGTCATTCTCGGTCATGAAACTTCTATGGGGGCATATAAAAATTGAAAAAAAAAAGAGAAGAATTTTAGAGGACTAGATAATACTGGTGACTTTTGAATGTTATATTATTTAAAGAATGTCTAATAATATAGTGGATAACAAAAACAGTATTAGAGAATACATTTAGAGCAAACGGTATTATTTAACAGTGAATGTGAGACAATATTTTGAATGATAGGGTTGATCTTGGTGAAAGGACACGAAAATCTACACTATTTTTTTTTTCACTCGGTGACCACTTGGATATAGATAACACAGATACCAGTATGATAAGCTGTGGATGGTGCCTTGAAAAAATTATCAATAGCTTGACGTTTTCAAGCACAAAAGAATTGATAAAAAACCCATTTTATCAGTTATTGAACTGCAACTTTCTCGGGTACTTAAATTAGGTTATTTGATATATTTCCCTTGTCCATACAAAAACCTTCCATTGGATTTTTAAAAAATCTTTCTTATCTTCGTGGTTGGGTGTTATCTATAAAGGATGTAATTTAGACATCTCACGATAGAGATACTGCTGGCGCTATGCATATTCTTATCGAAATGTTTTATCATGAGAAGATGGATATGTTCACAACGATAGATAAGACATAAGCTGATGTTTTGCTTGTTAAATATTCCAGAACATGATATTTTCATGTTCGTGATCAGTGATTTAGTTCGCTGACCAACCAAAAAAAAAAAACTGTATGATTATCTCGAAGATCCTCTGTCAGTTAAACGGTCATCTTCAGATATGACTTATCTCAAAATCAATCTTGTTTTAAAGAGCATTTGTGAAATGGACGGTCATCTTCAGATATGACTTATCTCAAAATCAATCTTGTTTTAAAGAGCATTTGTGAAATGGACGGTCATCTTCAGATATAACTTATCTAAAAAAATGCCTTATTTTTAAATGGTGTCTATGTCATGAAAGAGTAATGTTGAAGTTATACTAGGTGCGTATAGTTCGATAACCAATGGCATGGTAAACTAGTAAGGGGCAAAGTCGAATGCATTAAAACTGAGAGGTGCAATAGAGGATAAAGTTAATTTCGGAGGGGGTTTAATTACAATAAAACTAATTTTAATTTTTAATAGTTAAATTTGAAAATTGAATGATAATAAAAAAAATAAGTACTACAGAACTGGATGTGGAAAATGTCCGTCTACCAACTGGCCGATTTTGAAGCAGGAGATGTTTTCTTTTTACGGGGTAGGGTCGTACACCCAAACGCCCAGCACTCTACAGCCATGTTACAACGGGATCTATGTTTTAAAATGGATTTCGAACCACTACAAACACCATGATGACGCCGGGACTCGAACCCGAAACCTGTGTCCCCGAGCACTAGTCACTCTGCCATTAGGCTCTATTAAAGAATATACATGATTCTCATTATTTAATTTGCTGCATCAAATACTCGATTTCAATTAATTGTCATGTTCGATACTAAATACTGTATCTTATCATACAATATTTAATAGCAACTAATCAAAACTATGCACGCAAAGTGAAAACAAAAATCATTTTGAAATAGATGATACCAACTGAACAACAAAAATTAATTAATATTAATAATATTTAATATTAATGTATAATATTATTTATTATTAATTAATCAGTAAACATCGTTTAAAGTACAAGTAATCAAAATGTTTTAACCAAACATATCTAGCAGCAACTATTTATCAAATTTATCTCAAAATACCTTTGAATGACTTCAACCATGTTGTTCAACCATTCTTTTTCAACGGAATCGCACACCATCTAGTGCAGGGGTCTCCAAACTAGGTTTTCTTTTATTCCGGTCCAAGGCAAATTAAAAGAAATATAAATTTATCATTATATATCCACTTTGATTAAAAATGTCTTCTTTTTTTTCAAAGAGCTGATGAACTTTTTACTTTCTATTTTTGTTCTACAAAAGTAAATCGACGGAAATTGCAAGCACAGCAGCTTTTCGGAAAAAAGTTCAATTAATTGAGAACTAAGAGTCAGAGTCAGCTGATATAATCCAAAGTTAGAGTCTTACAAATCTCTTTCAAATCAAAAAATAATTTTGTTGTTCCAACATGTGAACAAGTAATTTATGAATCTTAAAAAATGGACTGACAAATGCGCAGAAGATCTACCTGAACCCCGTGGTGAAATCTCATTTTGCCTGGTAACATATTTAAATTGTAATACTTTTTATTGTTTTTAAAATTTTAGCAAAATTTTTCTTGGCAAATTATTGTTAGTTTTTGATGAACTCTGTTTCAGCATGTTTTAGTTGTTTTTTTATTGTAGCTGTAGCCAGAAATGTAGAGCAGGAGTCATGAATAAGTTTTTCGTTGTTCTTTTTTTCGAGAACTGGAGTAACTGATATAATAATCTGCCATTTTAAAAAAAAATTTTGTTTTTCCAACAAGTAATTTATGTTAAAATTAAATATTAAGAAGACAATTCAATTGCATCCTTTAATTATAAAACCACTAGAAAATATATTACTGCTTTATCAGCATACCACGTCAGTTTTATTAAATTTTATCAACAATCATTTCAGGTCACAGTTGTAACTAAGCTTTTTTAAGAGTATGCATTAATGTCAACAAAATTTAACAGCCAGCCAAACGGGGCTTAACAAATCGTAGTTAACAAGACAACTGCTAACACACTGTTTGCTATAATGTGTATAATTAACTTCAATAAACAACACTTATTAATCAGTATACTTGGCATCAAACAAATTAATAAAGATGGTAGTCGATAGTTCTAGAAGATTTTAACCTATAATTCTCTAGTCAAGTCGGAGTTAACAATATACTGATTATGGCTCAGTTTGCTATAATCAATGTATCAATGTTAACTCCCAACGATATGGTTCACTTATTAATCTAATTAATCAGTATGCTTGACATCAAACAAATTAATGAAGATATTCTATAATATTTTAAACAATGATTCTCAAGTCAAGCCGAATTTAACAATACACTGATTCACAGCACAGTTTTTTATGATCAGTGTATTGTTAACCACGATATACTAAACTAATTAATCAGTATGCTTGGCATCAAACAAATTAATGAAGATGCTAGCCAGTAGTTTGAGTAGCAGCCAGTAGTAGATTGTAGTCAATAATTCTCAAGTTAAGTCAATTTGGTTTGTTGTTGTACGGTCATTTTTTTCACACTTTATGCTAATTAGATCGAGACCTACAGTTTAACGTGGATTCTGAACCAGATCCATGCCATCGCCAGGATTCGAACCTGATCGCCAGGCTTCGAACCAGAAAGCTGTGGTACCAAAGGCCAATTGGCCATCAGAGCACCAAGTCAACTCGCAGTTAACAATACAATGATTATAATAATTTCTATAATAAATGTATTGCTAACCACAATGTATTGCTACACTAATTAATTTAATTAATCAATATGCTTGACATCAAACAAGTAAATAAATATTTTTGCCAATAGATTATGAATCGCTATATATTTCCCCCAAACATATGTCACTCGATTTTTACCTTTACACAAATGAATGAACCTGGAATTTAATACCAAAATATGGGCAAGGATGTAATTTGAAGTTACGTATAAAAGTTTAATAGTAAAAACTTCAGAGACTGCTTCAATTCCCCCCCCCCAAAAAATGACAAAACTGCTTCAATTTCCCAAATAAAGTAGGCATATGGTATTAAACATAAAAACATAATAATGTTTAATACCATATGCCTACTTTATTTGGGAAATTGAAGCAAACATTACATTAAAAACAATTCAAATCCCGCAAATCATGACTAATGGTGCACAAGATTCATCCAAAGAGGCAATATACACGGACTTTTAAATAATATAATTGAAATATTTACTGTTGCTAGATAATCAGTATACTTGACACCAATCTCTTGATGCAGGAGGAAATATTGATGTATGACAATAATTTCGACACATCATCAAACATTGATGTATGACAGAATTTCGATGCATGATCAAACATTGACGTATGATAGCAATTTGGATGCATGATGTATATGACAGTAATTTCGATGCGTGATTAAACATTGATGTATGACAATAACCAATACATTGTAAGTGTTAATCGAAATGTTTATTACTTATGACCAGTATACTTGACATTAACTTGTTATATAATCTCTATTGTTATAGCCAGTGTTGTTATATGATATCTATTGTTATAGCCAGTGTTGTTATATGATCTCTATTGTTATAGCCAGTGGTGTTATATGATCTCTATTGTTATAGCCAGTGGTGTTATATGCCTATTGTTATAGCCAGTGGTGTTATATGATCTCTATTGTTATAGCCAGTGGTGTTATATGTGTTATATGATCTCTATTGTTATAGCCAGTGTTGTTATATGATCTCTATTGTTATAGCCAGTGTTGTTATATGATCTCTATTGTTATAGCCAGTGTTGTTATATGATCTCTATTGTTATAGCCAGTGGTGTTATATGATCTCTATTGTTATAGCCAGTGGTGTTATATGATCTCTATTGTTATAGCCAGTGTTGTTATATGATCTCTATTGTTATAGCCAGTGTTGTTATATGATCTCTATTGTTATAGCCAGTGGTGTTATATGATCTCTATTGTTATAGCCAGTGGTGTTATATGATCTCTATTGTTATAGCCAGTGGTGTTATATGATCTCTATTGTTATAGCCAGTGTTGTCTTTATTGTTAAAGCCAGTGTTGTTATATGATCTCTATTGTTACAGCCAGTGTTGTTTATTGTTATAGCCAGTGTTGTTATATGATCTCTATTGTTATAGCCAGTGTTGTTATATAATCTCTATTGTTATAGCCAATGTTGTTATATAATCTCTATTGTTATAGCCAGTGTCGTTATACAATCTCTGTTGTTACAGATGCCAGTGTTTGCAAAGATGCCGGGCCTCTCAGGATACTTGTTGTGATGCAAGAGAGGTCATCGTGTATCGATCTGGAGAACAGGAAGAAAGTCGACGCCCCAAAAAGGAGTGAAAAGAGGCATCTCTCCTGGCATTGTTGATTCGTATGCAGGAAATGGGCCCGACCCTCTAAGAGGGCCCAGGTACACCCGATAGCGCTGCTTCCGCCCTTTCAGCAAAGGGAGCCGAGTGAACAATGCGCGCGCGAAGGACATGAGTCCACAAATAAACACGCTCCGGAAAAAAGGAGTCCAAATACTTTCCCCCGGGAGTGAAAGCAAAGCTCAACGAGGGGTTTTTTTTGTTTGCGGATGAATTCGTACAGGGGTGGAGGAATTCTCTTAAGATTTAAGATTATAATCGCTGTATAGCAAGCTTGGTATATATTAAAACAGTAGGTTTTTTATGTTTTATTGTTTTATGCGAAAATATTTAATCTTCGATATTCTTTTGTTGTTGTTGTTGTTGTTGTTGTAACATTTATGTTTTTATATTCCAATGGGATATACCTGATCTTCATTATAAATCAGGATGTTAAATTATTGAAATATGTATTTAAAATTTTTGGTGTTATCTACATAAATACGATGTAATAATACAAACATTATAATTATGAGTAGGATTGGTTTGTCGCTCTACGGTCATTTTGTGCACATTTCAGGCTAATTAGACTAGGAACCACAGTTCACCTGGATTCCGAATCCCTTATAAACAACAATGCTACCGCCGGGATTCGAGTCTGACGCCTGTGGTACCAAAGCCTAGAGCGCTAGCCAATTGGCCATCAGGCCGCGATTATAAGTAGGAGTATGGGAGTCTGTCAAAAACATTCTGACTGCTGAATAGAACTTTTTATACTGACTCCTAACTTCTTATTCTGTATCTTAATTTTGCCGCCTGATGGCCAATTGGCTAGATCTCTGACCTTTGGAAACACAGGATTTAAGTTTAAATCCTGGTGACGGCATGTTTGTTTGTTAATGGATCGGAATCCACGTTAAACTGTGGGTTCCGGTCTAATTAGCCTAGAGAGTGCAAAAAATGACAGTATAGCGACAAACCAAACCAAATCTAACTGACGGAATTTTATTTACTATAATCTTTACTAATGGATTTAGAAAAAATTGTGATATAACTTCAGTGATTTTTTTATCGTATTCGTATGTTTATAAGAACATTTTCTGTAAGTAAAAGTATTTTCTACAACTTTAGAAGGGCATTATAATATTTCCACAAACTTAAAAGACATTTTTGTACTCTACATTTGCATACAAAAAATATATGTCCTTTAAAAATAACAATATTAAATTAACAGGCATCAAAGTATTATAGAATAGATTAAGGCAAGTGAAAGAAAATTGTACATTTTAATCACGAGGATGCTATACTTGTGACACATAAATCTTTTTTGTTCTTACTACTAAAATAGTTTTTACAAAATCTTTGGTGAACCAAGTTGTTGAATCTTCTGTTGAACCAAGATAGCTTTTTATAGCCTCCAGGACCAAGAAAGGTCTCCCAACCTTAAATTTTTTTGCTGATGAAGCAGTAATTGCCTATTCTACTAGTTGTATTACAGTAGAAATTGAATTGCATCCTTAACATATAATTTAAGCATTAATTCCTAGAGCATTGAAACAGAAATAATCGCAACTCCGACTCCCCAACTTTGATTATGATATTTCCAAGCATGGCATTTCTATACGTGTTTGTGCATGGGTGTGACTGAGATTTTTTGTGTCCATAAACTGTTCAGAGTAAATAAAGTCGAAGTGTTCGCCACCAGTGGATTTGTATATTCGATAGCTTGCTAATTAGCTAGCGTTCAGTTTATAAGGCAATATGTGAAACAATCTGGTTGTACCTGATAATTACAGCTGTCAAGTACATGTATACTTGACTACTGAGTACTTCTGACAAGTACATTTTAGATGGACAGAGCAATACAGTGGACAGTTCTTTGGATTTCCAAAGCACAGCCGTCGGATTTGAGACTAGAGATTTGTTTGGTTTGTCGTTCTATTATCCTCTTGTGTACACGAGGGCTAAACAGACAGGGACCTACAGTTTAACGTGGATTCCAAACCACCAACAAAAATCTACGCCACCGCCAGGATACGAACCTTAAGACTATGATACCAAAGGCCAGAATGCTAGCCAATTGCCCATCAGGCCGCTTGAGGCTAGAGAAGCCAACAGAAAGTTTACTTGTCTAGGATGAGGATGGGCACATTAGTTCTCAGGCTAGATAAATCTTCCAGTGTGTTCGAAGATGATTCATCCTCGGGGGTGTTCGCTCAAAAAATATGGTGGAACAACGTAGGTGCAGTGTAGCAAGGTTATACTGTGATACACTTGGGTAACATTGAATGCGTTAAATATCTATCTTCTGGCTTATGATTTAGAGAAGGAAACTTCATTCTGGAGAGATTTTAATTGTAATAAAATGAATTTTAATTTGATATGCTTCTTCTAAAACACTGGCAGGAGCGCCCCCCGTGAAGTTCAGGAGAAATAGTCAGTTGGCCTACAAGCTCTCACCCGGAGAGGAAATATATTTCGCTCACCCTACGTGTATTCGAGTTTCGGGTCTTCGGCTTAGAAGTGGAGATTTTCCACGAATCTACAATTATCTGTCTTTGCATGCATTAAATATTGTTAGTGTGTAATTGCAGGTGTGTGGTGGGGCCTGAATCGCCATGTATCTAGCGCACCGACGCTCGGTGAAATAGGTTTCGGGCTTGTGTTCCGGCGGTGCCATGGATGTTTGTAGTAGTTCGGAATCCACTTTAAACCGTTTGTCCCGGTATAATATGATCGTAGAGCACTGTCTTGAGTTTTAGTCAGTCTAAAGCCCTCGTAATTCCTCGCTAAAAGTGAAACTACATATCACCCTTAGCCATGGACATCGCCTGCGAAGGGGCCTTTGGATTTGATGTAGGCCTTCCTGCATCAGGGGAATGCAGGAAACACCAACAACATATGTGTGGTGGTTGTTCGTGTGTAAATAAAGCTGTGAGTTCTCATACCTGTGCCTCAAGTATCTCAACCCAACCACACCCAGTTACAATCTCCTCCCAAATGCAAACTACAAATTTTAAAAAACGAGAATTTTAGATTACTCGAAATTACATGAGAAAGTTCACACTAACTACCATTTATTTTCTTTCAAAGAAGCTTTGCGCCGCATACATCTGACTAGCACCCTTAAAAATTAATAGTTTAGTCTGTTTCCGCAGTCATACCGGATGCTACTCTATCCGTAGTCAGTCTATACACATATATATATATATTGAATGAAGACCACTTATGATTGTGAAAAATCTATTAACTATTTATCGATGACATATTTAATTTTTAATATTTATAGATCTTACATACGTAAATAAATAATTTTTTTTTCAAGTTTCGTATACACAAAAATTGGAGTTTCTTTCTTTTGCGTACTCAATAAGCACTTCCATGCTACCGTTTGCTTGAGAAGTGCCGCCAAACTCTACGCACTTTTGCAAAGGACCTCGCTAATTGTTGACAGTGGTAGAGTGTTTGGCCACTCTCAAGATCGCCAAGAGGCGGAAATGTTGATATTGTTTCTCAGACTAAAGTGGGCCGCGATGGGCTGTTGTTTGCTCAGTAACGTATCCTTGGCGCAGCACTTTGCCGAGAAAATGGGCCCACGGAGCCTTGGAGGGTTTTGTTTTTTCCCTCTTTCTTGTTAATGGGGACCTGGGGGGTTATATTTTGTTTTAGTTAGTGCAGGTTCTCTAGTAATAATTTAGCAGGTATTTATCACTTGTTCTTGTATAAAAAATGTACTTGTTGTCATTTAAATATCTATTATTATTATAAATTAGGATACAAAGATTCTATTAATGATATTTCTAAAGTTGAAATCGTTTCAACGAAGCTTATTTTTTTTATTTTATTATTCTTTCAATTAAGGCTGGAATAGCTTCATATATGATATGTTGGGTTTTCCAACTAGGAGTGCTGGATTTCAAAGTTGAAGTTGAATCCAATGCCTATGAGTGGGATAGATCCGTAGGCTGGAAAACTGCTGCCAGCCGGAAAGGATATACACTCAAGAGCCAAAACATTGTGACCACCCCTACATTTTGCAATGAACTCGCCTGGAGGACGTGGAAGGCACGTGATCAGGTGGAAGTGGTATTTAACTGGTATTAATCCACGCCAAGCGGGTTGAAGCTGTGCTGCTCGCCAAAGATGGGTCAACTCGTTATTGATAGATGGTCATAACGTTTTGGCTCTTGAGTATATATATATATATATATATATATATATATGGTGAGAAACAGAGAGATCGACACTAGCTCTCTGGAGCTCGGTGTCACAGGTTTCGGGTTCGAGACAAGATATGTTTTCTTTTTACCGGGTAGGATCGTCATGTCTTACTCCCTAGAGTCATATTATATTGGGACCTACTGTTTAAAGTGGTTAAGCCCTGGGATATAGCCGGGTGGAGTAAAATCAGACATCTTCCTTTGGGTGCCCCATGTCTTTTGCCGCGACGTCAAGTACAAAAAAAAACTGCATTTTTACCATTTAATATGACTAGTCGGTTTGAGAATTTTCATTGTCTTGGAATGAATTGTAATTGTTTGAGAACACACTTGCTCATGGACTTGATTTAGATGTTGCTGTCAACCAAGAAAAAATCATTGCTTCTCTCTACTCATAACATTAATGTGGCTCAATTCCTTTTAAGAATACTTACAATAAAACATTTCTACTAAATTCCAACTTGTAATACTTAAGTAGGTTTTCTACTTTACATACGGCACATTACTGTTTAAAGATATGACTGCCATTAAAAAAATATTCTTATTTTTATGAATAAAAAGCGTTTAATAATTATTTATTTAACCATCCCTTCATTCTTATCGTCATTATTATTATTTAAACATTTGAAGTTCGATAAATCTCACTTGTTGACTAATATCAAATAAGATGTTGCTATCTACTGAGTGGGATAATAAACAACACACTTTCTCTCTACTCATAACATTAATGTGGTTCAATTCCTTTTAAGAATACTTACAATAAAACATTTCTACTAAATTCCAACTTGTAATACTTAAGTAGGTTTTCTACTTTACATTTGGGGCATTAGTGTTTAAAGATATGATTAGCATTAAAAAAATATCCTTACTTTTATGAATAAAAAGCGTTTAGTAATTATTTATTAACTTATTTAAATTATATAATAAGCATCACATATAACTATATTAATAATGCTTATTTTATAATTTAAATAAGTATAAGTAATTATTATTATAGTTATTAACGTATAACTATATTAATAACGCGTCATATAACTTATTTAAATTATATAATAAAAGTTCATTATAATTTAAATTACAGTCAACGCTTATTTATAATTATTTATTAAATTTTTAAATTATATAATAAGTGTTATATATAATTATATTAATAAAGCTTATTATATAATTTAAATAAGTATACGTAATTATTATACATATTTGAATTTTATATTATAATTGAAATAAATATATAGTTATTAATATATAACATTAATAACGTTTTTATATAACGTATTTAAATTATAATTAACGTTTATTTATAATTATTTATTAACTTTTTAAATTATGTAATAAGTGTTATAGATAATTATATTAATAAAGCTTATTATATAATTTAAATAAGTATACGTAATTATTATACATATTTGAATTTTATATTATAATTGAAATAAATATATAGTTATTAATATATAACATTAATAACGTTTGTTATATAACGTATTTTAATTATAATTAACGGTTATTTATAATTATTTACTAATTTATAATTACTATTAATTTTTTATTAACGTTTATTTATTAATTATTAAATCTAGGATCATCCCTTGATTCCTATCATTGTTATTATTTAAACATTTGAAGTTAGATAAATCTCAGTTGTTGACTAATATTAAATAAATGAATAATTAAAAATTAAATTGAAATATTTATCATTTCTTACAAACATTTATTTAACGAAGCACAAGCAAGACGTGATGTTATTTGCCCAAAATCTATAAAAACTGTTTACAAGGGAAAGTTGATCTATTAAATTGATTGTTGAGCAATTTCTTTTGTGCAAGCTAAAAGAAAACAAACTAAAACCATCTCTTCTTTTAAAAATATTTCTCACAGGAGACAAATAAAAAAAAATTATTTTTTTAATTTTTATTTTATTTTTAGCAAAGGAGAAGATGAATTTAAAACATTTGAAATTTTATCATCCTGCATGCATAAAAACATTTTTTCTTTATGTCAATATTTGTTCTGTTTGATTTAAAAAAAAATAGTAATATTAATAATATTAATAAATAAATAAATAAAAAAGAATGAATATCGCAAGCGCAATTAATTTAAACAGAAATAAAACGCTCTTAAATATTTTTTGTACGATACTGTTTAAACAAAATTAATTAAATCAAACAAAATCAGAATATATTTTAAAGGAACAAATCGTTCTTCTTTCACATTGATGTAAATAAATAATTTTCTTATAAAAAGGATTTGTTTTTCCTCTTTAAATAACTGGCAGCAATAAAAGTAAATTCTTAAAATATATTTAAAAAAAATATTGCTAATAAAATTAAAATAAATAGAGATTTTCGCAGAGAATTAAAAATTAATATTCATTTAACAAATCGAATAATATGAGAATTTTTATCTAGCTTTTAAAAAAATTATTAAAAATAAATCTATTAAAATTATTAAAAATTCTAAATTTAATCTATTAATAGTTGGTAGCAATTAGCCACTTGATAGACAAGCGCTTCGGCGCTTAGTACCACAGGTTTTTAGGTTCGAATCCTGGTGGTTATATGGATGTCCGTGAGTGGTTCGGAATCCACGTAAAACTGCAGGTCCTGTTCTAATTTTAGCCTAAAATGTGGAGAAAATGATCGTAGAGCAACAAACCAAACTTGAGACTCGCTGTATCAGGTTTTTGGTTTGAGTCCCGGCTAGATGTTTGTAGTGGTTCGTAATCCACTTTAAACTGTGCAGCTTTGGGAGTAAGCTGACAACCCTACCACGTAAAAACAAATAATCTTCTGTCTCGAAAACAGCCAGTAGGCAGACCGCCTTTGCTCACCATGTTATATAACTTATTTAAATTATATAATAAGCGTTAATTATAAATTATTTAAATTACAATTAACACTTATTTATAATATTTATAATTATTTATTGATTAATATTAATTATTTATTAATGTTTACTTAATATTATGTATAATTATTTATTAATCAAGAATCATTTCTTGTTTCTTGTCATTATTATTATTTAAACATTTGAAGTTAGATAAACCTCAGTTGTTGACTAATATCAAATAAATAAATAAATAAAATTTTACAAAAATAACCAGATGCACACCTTATTTATAATTTCTTACAAATATTTATTTAACGAAACATAAGGGAGATGTGATGTTATTTGCACAAAATCTATAAAAAATGCTTACAAGTGAAAGTTGATCTAAGAAATTGATTGTTGAGCAAATTCTTTTGTGCGTGTTAAAAAAACAAACAAAAAATTTCGTATGTTAAAAATATTTCTCACAGGTGACAAATAAAAAAATTATTTTAATATTTATTTTTTATTTTTAGTGAAGGAGCACATGAATTTAAAACATTTGAAATTTTATCATCATGTACATAAAAACATTTTTTCTTTATGTCAATATTTGTTCTATTTGATTTTAATAAAAATAATAATATTAATAAATAAATAAATAAAAAAGAATAAATATCGCAAGCGCAATTAATTTAAACAGAAATAAAACGCTCTTAGATTTTTTTTTTCTACGATGCTGTTTAAACAAAATTAATTAAATCAAACAAAATCAGAGAATATTTTAAATGGAACAAATCATTCTTCTTTCGCATTGATGTAAATAAATAATTTTCTTATAAAAAGGATTTATTTTTCCTCTTTAAATAACGGGCGGCAAGAAAAATAAATTTTGAATATATATATATATATATAAAATGATGTTAATAAAATTAAAATAAACAAAGCTTTAAGTTGAGAATTAAAAATTAAATTTATTCATTTAGCAAATCAAATAATATCATAATTTTTATCTAGCTTTTAAAAAAATTATTAGAAATAAATCTATTAAAATTATTAAAAATTCTAAGAATAAATCTATTAAAATTATTAAAAATTCTAAGAATAAATCTATTAAAATTATTAAAAATTCTAAGATTAAAACTTTTAAAATTATTAAAAATTCAAAGAATAAATCTTAATTTGCAGAGAAGAGGCTATTAAGAAGAATTATTAATTAAGAGAAGAATTATTAAAAGTTCTAAGAATAAATCTATTAATAGTCGGTAACAATTAGCCACCTGATGGCCAATTGACTAGCTCCTTGGCTTTGATACCACAGACTTTAGGTTCGAATCCTGGCGGTGCCATGGATGTTTGTAATGGATGTAATGGACCCTTACCCCGTAGAAAGAAAACATCAACTGTCTCGATATCTGCCAGTAGGCAGACAGCCTTGACACACCATGGGACTGTTGTGGCAATGAGAAAGATCCAGTTGGTTTGGTTTGTCGTTCTACGGTCATCTTGTGCACACGAGGGTTAAACAGATCGGGATCTACAGTTTAAAGTGAATTCCGAACCCCTAACAAAAATCCATGAAGCTTTGATTAAAATTATTAACTGTTACAACATGTTTATAAATTATGTTACTAGTTTGAATAAAATTATAAATTAAAAAATATATTATTGTAATAATTGTTAAGTGTCAAATTTTTTAAAAGTTTTTTTTTTTTTAGTATTTATTAATAGTCCACAATAGCAGTAGTTGCATTTAATGTGTATGACAATTTTACGTTATCAGTAATTGGTTACTAAATTTCCTTTTGTGTGATTTTTTTTTTAATACACCAAGTTCTCGGTGTTCCACATTGTATTCCCCGAATATGATGTTTGATTGTCTTCAAAGAAGACTTTCAGATGCAATTGTCACTACATAAAACCTTTGTGTGTTGCATAAAATAAAACCAGAAAAAATCCTCCAAGAAATCTGATTATTACAATCGCCGTCCTTATTACTGATAGCAGAAATTTCAACGCATACACCCCACTAGTGAATTCAAACCTTCCCAGCTAGCAGCTTGTATTAATAATACTCCATGTATCAGGCATTACAAAACATAAAGTTAGAAAAACAATGTACTGTCTGCTCCATTTTTCATTTATAAGACCATTTAAACCAAAGTGATTGAAAATTTAAAAGTAATAATCTAAGCAATAGCCTATCAAGGGTAATCATTGGTTATCGAGACCAATTTAATCCAAAAGCAATAATTATAACAATATCCTTTCAAGATGAATCATACATTATCGAAATTTCTCTGTAAGCAGTTGAACTACACTCATGTCCATAAATTAAGGATAATTCAGAATCACACAGAAATTGAACTCTAAAATAAAAATTTCACCTGCAGAATTATCACACACATCTTGAAGAAGAATATGCAAATTACAGGAAACCACCAGATGGCGCGGATAGTACGCCACAAAGACGAGAATGTAAGAGAGGGGTATATAAGGAATGGTGGCAAAGAAGTAAAATTGTTCACAAGCGCTTTAAAAGCCTTTCAGTGCAATAACCGCATAGTTATGGCACAAAGGAAGCATTTGGAGGATTTTTTACGTGGTAGAATTATCGGACGACTGGAATGTGGACGTACCCAGCTGGAAGTATCCGAGGAACTTGGAATCGCCCAGAGTGTCATCTCCAGGCTTTGGCAACGATTCTAAGATGATGGTAATGGGAGTAGATGTTACAGCACAGGTCGCCCCCGAGTTACAACACCGAATGAGGACCGGTATTTAGCAGTTACTGCCAAAAGAAACAGACGGAGCACAGCATCAGACCTGCCTCGTCAGCTCTCTTCAGCTACCGGTACGACAGTTTCAAGGCAGACCGTGTACAGGCGCTTAGGGCACATTGGTCTATATGCTCGTAGACCTGTCAGATGTGTTCCACTTACCGCAACTCACTGTCGCCTGCGATTAACCTGGAGTAGACAGCATGCATTGTGGACACCGCAACAGTGGTCTGGTGTGATTTTTTCCGACGAGTCCAGGTTTAGTTTGCAGTCTGATTCTCGCCGGACTTTCATATGGAGAGCGCCAGGTACCCGTTACCACCAAGAGAACACCATTGAACGACACCGTTACGGTGGTGCAGGATGGCTCGTTTGGGGAGGAATTATTCTTGGTTCCAGAACTGATCTGCATGTTCAGAGTGTAACGATGACAGGCCACATCTATCGGGATGTCATTCTGGAACAACATGCACGTTTGTTTCGGGGCGCCATGGGTGCTGAATTTCTGTTTATGGATGACAACGCCCGTCCTCACCGTGCAAACATTGTAGACGAATGCCTTCAATTGGAGGATATCACCCGTATGGATTGGCCAGCATACTCACCGGACTTGAATCCAATAGAGCATGTGTGGGATATGCTTGGCCGACGAATTGCAGCCCGTCAACCCCCTCCCACCTGTCAACCGGAACTTCGGAGGGAATTGCTTGATGAGTGGTGTAATATTCCCCAAGATGAGATTGATAATTTGATACTCAGCATGCCTAGGCGTTGTAAAGTCTGTATTGCATCTTCCGGGAGACATACTCCAAATTAACCATCATACTAACCATGTGATACTGTTTTTTGTAAATAGGTTCTTTTTTGAAATTTGCGCCAGGGAGTAAAAATCGCAATTTGTATTAATTATGTCAAACATATAGCATATTTTTTGCTCTTTACCTTTTGTTTAATAAATAGACTTTACAAATAAGTCAAATTTGTTTTGCTTCTGTCTCTTTCTTTGCCTGAACTTCATTATCCTTAATTTATGGACATGAGTGTATTTAAGCTTCGTGGACGATTCTACAATACGAGGGAGAAAAAATGTAAAGAAATATGTTTCATAAGAAAAGAACCAGTAAATTAAAATCATTATTATAAGTTGAAAACAGTTAATATCAGTTTTTCTAGGTCAACTTAAATTTTTAGGCTTTTAAAATAAGCCCCTATGTCCATTTTATTTTAAATAGTGTATTTAGTACCGTACAACTATTGCAAAGCAATGTTTCATATAATTAAATCCAGAATCAATTTAAAAAGACCAATTTAATCCAAAAGCAATAATTTAAACAATATCCTTTCAAAATGAATCATATGTTATCGAATATCGAGATTTTCCAATAAGCAATTGAAATATTTAAGCATCATGTCAAATTCTAATATAAAATGGAGGGGGGGATGTAATAACATAGGTTCAATATAAAAAATCGGTTTTCTAGGTCAAGCTTCAATTTTCTGACTTTTAAAATAAGCCACTGTTATTTTAAATGATTTATTTAGTACCGTGCAACTATTGCTAACTATGTTTCAACTTCCGCTAATGAAATTAAATCCAGGAAAAAAAATCCCGTCTGTTTCAATTGTCACTTTAAAAAGACCAATTTAATCCAAAAGTAATAATTTAAACAATATCCTGTCAAGTCATCTCATAGGATATGGAGATTTCTTAATCCAATGTATCACCACCAAATGACCTCTGAGCTTTTGTGTCCTATTAACCTTACTCCCCAAGTTGACAGCACGGCTCTCACACATGATTGGATAATAGACCTCGCGTCTTCCCTCCCACCTCACAGCAGCCATTTTTTTTTTTTCAGATACGTCATTATAAACGTTCATGTGATCCCATTTTAAAACCAGAACCTAAGTGGAGACAGTGATTCATGATATCTTTGGCTGTTATCTTTTTCAGAAAGATTTTTTTTTACCATTATCGCTCCTATTGTCCTGCGAATGTGTCCTCTAAGTAGGGTATTGAATTCTTTGGTGTGCGGAATTGAATTCGGAGACGGTAAATTTAATAAGAAAAACACATCGGCTGTCTTAATATAATCATTTACCGAGATCAGACTTGAATGGAGTCTTTTTTTTCTTCTGAGAATCGCTTCCTCTCATAAATTTATTTATTAATACTATTAAAAAAACCATCGTCATTTTTATTTTGATGAATGTTTTTTTACCATGGTGTCTCGTGGGAATGGAAACTTGACACAAAAGATCTCCTTTTCTTGCCTTTGAGTGTGTACACTTGCACGACAAAGAAGTAACGGCAAATATCTGGACTCGTTTGTGGTCCAGATGATGATTACTTTTAAATGCGTTGTTAAATGTGTAAGCACCAGACTCTCGGTTTTGCAGTTTGGGTCTCAAAGGTTTTATGATACAATAAAGGAAAAGAGTAAAATATACTTTTTATTTCAAATGGAATATTTATTCTTTGAATGCAACATTAGTAGGGCCTAATAAAAATTGTTATTCGTAGCAACCAATATAATGAACACGGAAGATTAGACATTAGACAATAAAATTGATGTGTAACAAAACATTTTATTTGTATTGGTGGATTATAAATTACAGCTAAAAAAAAATCTTTCTTTATTAAAGTAATCGAATACGTTCAAAGCTAAAATTAAAAAAAAATTTGAATTGAAATTTTTTATGCCATTGTTAAATTGGGTGATAAATCAATGAAAAACGAATTTTTTTTTTTCTAATGCAGCTGGCAAACACAGACACTTTGGTGTTGGATGCCTTAAGGCAAGTGCTGCACAGACGTACTCACTTTGCATTACCCAAGGGGCGCATGTAACTTGAAGATAAGCCACGGACGCGGAGTAACAATGCCCCCGCAACGCTCTACGATCTTATTAGACCGGGACCTACTTTTTAAAGTGGATTCCGAACCACTACAAACAACCATGGCACCGCCGAGACTCGAACCCGAAACCTGTGGTACCGAGCGCCAGAGCTGTAGCCACTCGGCCATTCAGGCCCCTTTAAAAATGAATGTTTGTTGTTAAAATTTGGCAAAAATTAACAAATGATCTGTTTTTTCTTTTGTCGCTCTACGGTCATTTTTTGTGCACTTTAGGCTAATTAGCCAGGACCGGTAGCCATCTATTAATGTATTTGTCGGTCATTGTATTGAGTGACCCTGGAACTTCTCTTGGTTTCCTGTATTCCTGTACAGGAGAGCTCTTGTACTGTTTTGAAGATCTACTGTAATTATATTGCTATATTATTTTGAAGATCTGTTACACTTGTCTTGTTGTACAACTTTGAAAAGCTGCTGTATTTGTCTTGTACTGCATAAGATCATTGTACTTATCTTGCTGTACTATTTTGAAGAGCTATTATATTTGTCTTTTTGTATTGTTTCGAAGAGATATTTTAATCTCTCTTTATTTGTTTCTGCATTGCCATGTAAAAAGTGCTTTATGATTTATAAAAGTAATCAAAGAGCGTTATCAAATATCATCATCATCAGTGACGCAACAGCCCCATGTTGGACCACAGCCGTCTGCTTACTGGCAGATTTCGATACGAGAAATGGGGGTAGGGTATTCTTTTTAAGTGGTAGGGTTGTCAACGTCGTACAGCCATATTAGACCGGGACCTAGGGTTGAAAATGGATTCCGAACCACCACAAACATCCATGGCACCACCGGGACTCAACTTCGAAACCTGTGGCACCGAGCGCCAGAGCGCTTGTCACTCGGCCATCAGGCCCTACTATCAATATACCATAAAAAAAATGGTATATTTGATAGCGCACTTAATATATATGTGAAATTTATGATTCCAAACTTTTCTGCGACTTTTAAATTAAAACCGATCATGATTAACTAATGAAAAAATACAGATTTTATACATATAAAATTCAAAATAATTTTTTTTTTATAATCATTGACGAAAACTATTTGAGTATCCATTATATATCGCGAAATTTGTAACTGAATTGTTTCAGTTAGATTTTTATACTGCGAATTTTTCTTTAACACAGTGATAGTACACTGCTGTATTATAGTTACATATTACAATATGCTAGTATATACCTAAAAAAACCACAACAGAACATTCTCTAGAATATTGAATGTACAGAAGAGTATTTAAGACATGGTTAACTGTGATCTCATCAGATTGTATCTTTAAGTCATAAATTCTTAACTGTAACTTTAATTTTCTTTTTCATCATTTTCTATGTACGAAACTGAACAGAATGTATGGCACGCGACACATATCGAAAAAAAAAAAACTGATGTTTTTTTTTTTTACTCCATCAAACATCAAAACATCGAAATGTTTTAGGCTGATCTCTTTGTTGTTTTCTTTGGACTGATAAGTGGATTTTATCAGCATCCAGTTGCCGATCACTTAGCAAGAGATTGTGTCAGGACAAACCCCCAACTGATTTTCACTCAAGATGGCTATCTTCGCACTAGATGTGTTTGGCGTAAATGCACGCGTTTAACGGGAAACGTGTTGTGTTTTTCTTTTTCAATTACTTCATCGTTTATTGTTTTCGTTTTTTTTTCTGAAGCTGTATTGGAAAGATAAATATTTACAGTTAGTTGCGCAAACAAACATCTTTCGGAATGTGTTTCATCCCTGAGAATTGGATTAGATTCGAAATCCCTTGCTTGTCAAAGACTTTTTATATATATATTTCTATTAGGAAAATGAAATAAAAAAAGAAATTTTCTGCAGCAACTTATTTTATTTATAACTAATTAACTTCCCGCCACTGCAGACTCTGTTTGAACATGTCCGCCCGTCTACTAGTAGATTCTGAAACAGGCGATGTTTTCTTTTATTGGGTTGTCAACCTTACAGCCAACAGTCATATTAGACAGGGACCTATGGTTTAAAGGGATTCCAGCCCTTACAGGTATCCATGGCACCACCGGAACTCGAACCCGAAACCTGTGGCACTGAGCAGCAGACGGCTAATTTGTGTTCTTACTATATAAGTGTTCAGCAAGAGCACTGAATAGTTTTCTAGTTAATTATATTACTACCTTGGGTCATTACATCCAACTATACTTTACGACATAACATTTTTGACAATCCGCTCTAGAAAATTCTGACCCAATACCAACCTCCATGGCACCACTGGGACTGGAATTGGCAGCCTGTGGCACCCACGGCGAAGTCACTGGGCCATCAGGCCCCACCTGCACTAAATTAAAAGGAAATATTTTTCCGATTTCTTCATACGATGAATGCAACAATCTAGTGGTGAAATTGACAATAAGTCAAATAAAAAGCAATAAAAAATAATTTGCATTTTTTACAAAAAAATAGACCTTCTGTTCATTCTGTTGTCGTTTGATAAATGTGCTTCAAGCCCTCCAATATGCAAAGAAAGATGCAACAAGATTTCAACGCCAATTCTATAACGCATTCATCAATATTTTCAATGAAATGAATTTATCCACCCTCGCCAAATGATAAACGACTGCATCTGAAATTGGCGTCACATATGCGCACACACGCACAAAAAAAAAAGCCAAAGATAATAACAAGAAAACGCTGACATTTGCTTCCTACACATATATGTATATATATATGGTTGTCTATTATCGCACCATTATATTTTCATGGCTGTTTAAGCCAAGCAGTATACAGTTTTTTTTCTTTCTTCTTTTATTTGATTAGAACATTTGGCGAATATATATATGCCAGCACAACAGCCATTCGCACTTACATACATATATATATATATATATATATATATATATGGTGCGAAACAATCTTTCGGTTCGCTCGGCTGCTTTTTGGCAAAAAAATTTTAAAATGTCTTTGGCGCCTTACGCACCATTTATATTGTCTCTTACGATCCACGACAAAAAAGAGGGGAGGGAGGGGTCTAGAGGGGGTGTTCTAGAAGGGAGAGAGAAGAAAAAGAAGATTCCAAGAGCAGAGAAGGCTATCGACGAGGCACAAAGTGTATTAAATGCTTGACAGCTCTCGCTGATTAACCCTAGCCTTGTGCGGAGTTTGGACCATTTGTCTGAAGCATCCCAAGGCACTTTGTCATCTGGAGAAGCCGGTGTCGCCCCCAGCAAACGATTTTCTTCTCGCCGCGCCAGCCCTCTTCGGAAGACATTCGCAGATGGAAAGGTTTGCTTGAATAAACAGAATAAGATGAAATATCTGCTGCGCGAGATTCCTCCTTGTTGTGTTCTTAAGATGTGATCGACGGAAATGATTCATGCGCGTTCACTTCAAACAAGAGGGCTTGGGGAGAAAAAAGATTGAAATAAAAATAAAAAGATCTAGGAGCTAATGGGTTAGTGTAAATTTTTTTTTAAGGTGGATGCGTCTTGCTGATGACTTTAGGTATAGTTGGTCATATGTAATATTTCATCATTTGTGTGGTTATGTTGTTGTCGTATCCCTCATGGAAGGAGGGAAGAGGGGTGCAGCTTCTGTTTTGATGGAGCACCCGTAGGTAGAAGTCCGACTTCTGCTCCGTGACGCTCTTACAGTCATAGGAGACCGGGACCTACGGCTTAAAGTGGATTCCGAACCACTACAAACATCCATGGCACCGCCGGGACTCGAACCCGAAACCTATGGCACCGAGCACCAGAACGCTAGACACTCGGCCATTCAGGCTATTATGGTTATTATCATGGTTATATGTTACATGTATGGTCATATGTAATATATATGGTTATATGTTACACGTATGGTCATATGTAATATGCATCTTGTCTTGTGGTCATATGTAATACGTATACGCTATCTTTTCTTAGGTTGTAATAGTCGGAAATGATTCATGCGTATTCACTTCAAACAAGAGGTTTGAGAAGAAAAAAGATAAAAAAAGACCTGGAAGCTAATGGGTTAGTGCACTTTTTTTTTTTTTTTTTTTGAAGGGGAATGTATCTTGCTGATAAGTTTAGGTATAGTTGATCATATGTAATATGTATGGTCATATGTAATATGCATACATATCTTCAAAAAAAAAAATACATAAAAAGCATACTAACCCATTAGTTCCCGGAACCTTTTTTTTAAATCTCTTTTCTTCTCAAGCCTCTTGTTTGAAGTGAATGTGTATGAATCATTTCTGACGATCACAACTTAAGAAAAGGTAGTTATACATATTGTATATGATGAAATATTACATACTGCCAACTATACCTAAAGCCATCAGCAAAACACCTTCACCTTCTAAAAACCTTTGTCTTGCTGATGACTTTAGGTATAGTTGGTGATATGTAATATGTATGGTCATACGTAATATGCATACATACCTTAAATAAAATGAAAAGCATACTGACCCACTAGTTCCCGGATCTTTTTGATTTTTTAATCTTTGAACTTTTTGTTTTTTGTTTGAAGTGAACCAACATGAATCATTTTCGTCAATCACTACTTAAGTAAAGATAGCCATACATATTACATTTGACCATACATGTTACATATGACCAACTATACCTAAAGTCATCACCAAGACACATTTACCTTCAAAAACAAAATGTCTTGCCGATGACTTTAGGTATAGTTGGTCATAGGTAATATTCCATCATATGTATTATGTATGGACATATGTAATATGTATGGCTATCTTTTCTGTAGTTGTGATTGACGGAAATGATTCATGCTGATTCCTTTCAAACAAGAGGCTTAAGGAGAAAAAAGATGGAAAAAAAAGAGAAAGATTTGGGAACTAATGAGTTGGTGTACGTGTTTCTTTTCTGAATATGTCTTGCTGATGATTTTAGGCATAGTTGGTCCTATGTGATATTTCATCATGCGTAATATATATGGTCGTTAATATGAATACATACCTTCAAAAAATATAAAAAGCATACTAGCTCATTAGTTCCCGGATCTTTTCTTTTTTCAATCTTTTTCTTCCCAAGCCTGTTGTTTGAAGTGAATGTTCATGAATCATTTCCGTCGATCACAACTTAAAAAAAGGTAGCTATACATATTACATATGACCAACTATACGTAAAGTCATCAGCAAGACACATTCACCTTAAAAAAAATGTGTCTTGCTGATGACTTTACGTATAGTTGGCCATATGTAATATTTCATCATATGTAATATGTATGCATATATGTAATATGTAAGGTCCTTTGCAATATGCATGACTATCTTTTCTTAAGATGTGATCGACGAAACTGATTCATGCGGATTCACTTCAAACAAGAGGCTTAAGGAGAAAAAAGATTGAATAAAAAAGAAAGATTTGGGAACTAATGCGTTAGTGTACGTGTTTCTTTTCTAAATATGTCTTGCTGATGATTTTAGGCATAGTTGGTCCTATGTAATATTTCATTATGCGTAATATGTATGGTCATTAATATGAATACATACCTTCAAAAAAATATAAAAAGCATACTAACTCATTAGTTCCCGGATCTTTTTTTTTTCAATCGTTTTCTTCCCAAGCCTGTTGTTTGAAGTAAATGCGCATGAATCATTTCTGTCAATCACAACTTAAAAAAAGGTAGCTATACATATTACATATGACCAAATATACCTAAAGTCCTCAGCAAGACACATTCACCTTCAAAAAAATGTGTCTTGCTGATGACTTTACGTATAGTTGGTCATATGTAAGATTTCATCATATGTAATATGTAAGGTCATTTGAAATATGCATGACTATCTTTTCTTAAGATGTGATCGACAGAAATGATTCATGCGGATTCACTTCAAACAAGAGGCTCGGAGAGAAAAAATATTGAAAAAAAAAAAAAAAAAATAAGAAAAGATCCGGGAGCTAATGGGTTAGTGTACTTTTTTTTTTAAGGTGATTGTGTCTTGCTTATGACATTAGGTATAATTGGACCTATGTAATATTTTTTAGCAATATGTACGTATACGTATAACCAATAGCGGTTCTATCGATTTAACAACTAGAGGAAGCAATATTTTAAACATGGTTCTTAAAGACATTGTAACGTCTCGGCCTCTACTAGGCCTATAACGGCTTCAAGAAGAGGGCCACTTTCTGGTTCATGGGCACAATTTAATTTTTATTAACAAGCATTATATATATATATATATATATATATATATATGCAGAACTCTATTTGCAAAAAATTAAAATTAAGGATATAAATTAGATACACACTGGCAGTTCACTCCAAGTTCGGAGTTTTTCAGAGTTCTCGAGACTACAAAACCACGAGGGGCTCACTTTGAAATCAGGTGGAAAACTCCGGGCCTATTCAATCACTTCAGAGAAAAAAAAACCCTTCTGGTCGATCTTTTAGGAAATTTATACAGTACAAAATTAAGCCATCGTATATTAGTGAATTATTTTATAACACCAATGGAAAAGTCTGGGAGATCATCGGAGATGACTGGAAAAAATTGAGTGGAAAAACTCGCAAAACGGCTGTTGCCCAATTTTAGATTAGAAATGGGACATGACTGCCTGGTCGAACATCTGGCTATAAAAGGGATTGTGAACTCTGATATATGTGTTTCATGTAATACTTAGCTCATCTTTTGGATTTAAAATTTGTTTTTAATAATAATTATTGATATGGAGGTACGGGAAATTCCCTGGTACTCCAACTAAACACCTACCGTTACGTTACGTTACGAGAAAATGAATAAGGCCCATCTACTTGTTGGCTTGGGACTAGACTCATAATTTTCAACAAAATGGTGATTTTGGTGATCTTTTACCGGATGGCTAGAGGAAACATGTCCTGGTTACACGGACTTTTATTAAGGTGCTTCTAGCTATTTTTAGCTTTTATCCTTAGAACATTTAACTTGTTTTTAAATGTTTTTAAGGCCTTTCGGTCGTTTTTTTTTAAAGATTTTCTATCTTTCCCCTGCCGTAATTTTGATTTGTTTATAGACTATTTTTGTTTCTATTGTAAGTGGTCAAATTTGTATGGATTGAGTTAATTAAGCCATAGGTAACACAACAATATATATATACATAATAAAAATATATGACTGATGAATAATTCGGTATTTCTCCAGTCCTGAAATTCAGCCTAGCTCAAGGGTTTCGTACATTTTGTTTAACAATTATGGCCAAGTAAAAGTAAAGCTTTTGCTAGGATACTTATATTTATTAAAATTTAAATCTTAATTTTTAACACAAAATTATTTTTAATATTTCTTGAAATTGTACTGTAGTATTTATTACATAATGAGACATATATACATAGATTTACTTCTGTTCAAAATAAAAGAAACCATAAAAATAAAACGTTCTGAAACAATAACAATAATAAAACACAAATCCAATGACTTTTTTTTTTTATTATTCTAAAAAATGGCGACCACGTTCGATGGAGATTTTGCCTCACCAATCTCTAAGCAAACACATTAAAAAAATCATTACTGAATCGTCCAGGCTAATTTTTCTGGTAAATGAGTAAGCCTTATTAAGTATTCATGTTTTTATTATTCGCAAATAGCGAAGAGAATAAAGCTTACAGCAACAAACAGTACTTAGATTTGACGATTATGGCAGTGTTGCCATGGGCATTCATCGAATTTCGATTTACGATGGAAATGGTGTGACTTCTGCTCGAAGCACAGCGTGATACAAAGAATTACTCTTTTGAAATTGGCAACAATATTATACGGAATCTTGTTGGTGGTATCAAGGATATTTGAATTGTTGATTGTTTAGATGGCGTGGGCTGAATAATAAATTAATATCAGTCTTATAGGAATGGCTGTGTTTTGAGTGTGTCAAAACCTTGAAACATGTCCAAATGTAAATTTATAAAATTGGGATTTGAAATAAATTATCTATATTTTATTATCATTATCTTAAATTTCAAATCAATTATTTAAATTATCTATCTAAATATAATTTCTGAAACAATCAAGCACTAATTTAATGCAAACTATTTTGGGCGCTCTTTATTTGACACTATAATAATGATAATAATAATAATTATAAGTACATCTACATATAGATGACAATAATGCAATTTATAATAACATCTACATATAGTTGATAATAATGATGTTTATAATATTATCTACATCTTATAATTAATCTTAGATTTGAAATGAATGATCTAAACTATCTATTTAAATATAGTTTCTGAAACAATCACATACTAATTTAATACAAACCAATTTGTGCTCTAGTTATATTACGTGATAATGATAATAATAATATTTATAATAACGTCTACATCTACATGATAATAATGATATTAATAATATTTATAGTATTATCTACATCTTATAATTATCTTATAATTATATTAATTAGATATGAAATAAATTATCTATTTAAATGTATCACAATCACGCTAATTTAATGCAAACCGATAACAACGATAATAATAATATTTATAATAACATCTACATGAAAATAATGACAATAATAATATTTATAATAACACCAACATGATAATAATGATAATTATAATATTTATAATAACAATAAAAATAGTTTTAAAATAATTTATTTATTAACAACAACAAATAAAGCTATTATGCATAAACAAACATTAAATTATTAATAAAAAATATAGTTTTAAAAATTTGTAAATTTTACAAACAGTTGTTACAAAAATTAAAAATGCAATACCAATATTATTAAATATTTTATGCAATATATATATATATATATATATATATATATAATTATCATCACTATTATAAACATTAAAAATTTCTTTAATGCTTGAAATAATTAAAATTATCATTTATTAATTTATACTTTTAAAAATAGAATGTTAGTTTCACAATTTTACTTTAATTAATTGCAATTACTTTTATTAATTGCAAAAAGAATTATAATAATTAAGGGAAGGTGAAATCATCATAAATTTTTGCTATTTCAATAATGAATGTATTGTGATTAAATTTAAAAATTATTTTTACAAATTATTTATCATATATTCATTTCTATATTTGCTTTATGTACATTTTATAAATCTTTCTATAGAGTCCCAAGTTGACTAGTGGTTAGGGTTCCTGCCGTTCTCCCGGGTTCGATTCCCGCATGGGACGTAACTTTTTTTTTTTTTTTTTGCACTATTTTTCTTTTGTGTTATTTATAATAATAAATATTTTTCATTATCTATAATAATAAATTTATAACGTTTTATTATGTTAAAAGAGCATAACAAAAATGCTTTAAATATATTAATAAAATTTAAATACTTAAAAAATAATGAAAGATCTTTTTATTTCATGAATATTTAATTTCGAATTAAAATCATTTAAAATTCAAAATACTAATTAAAGAAAAAAGTATATTATTTAACACAGGTTTTTTTATTCAATTATTATTTTTAAATTCTGAAATTTTCAAATCCATTTAATTTTATAGTACTTTTTTTTTCTACTTTTTTCTCAATTTAAAAAAAAAAAATTTAAACCTATACAATAAATGCTATTTATCTATAAATATAACTTATTATATTATCAGAATATCAATAGGTTCATAAGTAAATTCATAATATATAAGTTCACAGGTAAATTCATAGTATATAAGTTCATAAGTAAATGCATAATATATAAGTTCTTAAGCAAGTAATAAATAGAAAAAAATTCAATATGTAGATGTAGTATGTTGTGATTTAGAATGTTTTCATCTTAAAATTGTTGATAAGTTCATAAGTAAATTTCTAATATATAAGTTTATAAATAAATTCCTAATATAAAAGTTTATAAGTAAATGCATACTATATAAGTTCTTAAGTGTAAACTATAAATAGATGGAAGTTCAATATGTAGCTGTAGTATGTTGTGATTTTGAATGTTGATTTCATCTGAAAATTGTTGATAAATTTAACGTAATCAATTTACCCAATTCTATTTCATATACTATCCAAATTGATTTTATAAAAAATAATTCTTAATATTGCTCTTTTACTTCTCAAATCGTTTTTTTGTCATCTAACTTTTCTTATTTTATCATGGCAGCAGTGTCACAAGATCGATTGAAGAGGCGAAAGCTCCCAGCTGTCAATCAAATTACTGTAACCACGCCCTCCATGGAAACCACGCCCCTGCCATTTCGTGTCGTACGTAGCACAGACCTTATGATTTCGTTAGCAAACAAAGGACATCACTTACTGCCTCAGGGTGTCAGCGAAATATTTTATTTGTTTATTTTGTTCTTTTTACAACCCCCTCCCTCACTTTTTACTTTTTATTTATTTTTTTTATTTTGAAAAGCGTGTTTGAGCAGATACTATTGTACAATGCGAAACTTTGTTACAGGTGAATTGGATTTACTATTTTTTTTTTTTTTTTTTTTTTTGTCGTCTGTCGTGGAATTTTTTTAAAATTTTATTTTCCCGCCCTTTAATCCTTTATAGAAATGAAGTGAAATGAGAACAAGAACAAAAAGTGCAGAGTTGTAGATCCTATACAGTATCACAAATTTGCAAAACATTTAATAATAACTCGCAAATTGCAGTTTTAACTAGGTATTCTTTTACATACTCTTTACTTTTTAAAGAACAATATATTTTACAGATAAATTATTGAAGCATTATATAGAACCTGATTGAGACATTATATAAAACCTGCCACTTTAAAAAGGTGCGCGAATTATCTCGTTGCCATGGCAACACATTTAAGATGTCATAAATCATAAAATATACAGTTAATCGTAAAGTCTTAAAAGTTCATTGGCTTGGTGTGACTCTACGGTCATTTTGTGCACGCTTTAGACTAATTAGACCGGGACCTACAACTTAACGTGGATTCCGAACCACTCATAAGCCTCCCTGCCACCGCCAGGATTCAAACCTGAAGCCTATGATACCAAAGGCCAGAGCGCTAGCCAATTCTTTAAAATTGAATACCATTTTTTTTTATTAGAATGCATTATTTTTATTTAAACTAAAATTTAAAAAATCGAAAAAAAAAAAAAAATGTTATTTTCTATAAAGTAAAAATTTTACTCTTTTGTATCTAAAGTACATTATGTTTTACAGATGAAGTATTGAAACATTATATAAAACCTGTTATTTAACCTGTTACTTTAAAACTCTGTGCAGATTATCTCGTTGGCATGGCAACGCATTTAAAATACCACTAATCATAAAATATATAGGTTAAACTTAAGTTTTTAAATTAGAATACTTCTTTTTATTTAAAATAAAATAAAAAAATCGCAAAAAAAAGTATTGTTATTTTGAATAAAATAAAAATTCTAGTCGCTTTTATCTAAAGTACAATATGTTTTATATATGAATTATGGAAACATTACATATAACTTGATTGAAACATCATATAAAACATTACTTTAAAACTCGTTGCCAAGGTAATGCATTTAAATTGCCGCTATTCATAAAATATATATGCAGGTTATATTTAGTCTTTAAAATTAAATAACTTTTTTTTTTTACTGGAGTCTATTATTTTTATCTATACTAAAATAAAAAAAAATCGAAATGTTTTATTTTTTATTTTGAATAAAATAAAATTTTCGTCTGTTGTATCTAAAGTACAATATGTTTTAGACACGAATTATTGAAATATTACATAAAACATGATTGAAACATTATATAAAACCTGCCACTTTAAAAACCTGCGCGAATTATCTCGTTTCCATGGTAACGCATTTAAAATGTCAGTAATCATAAAATATACAGTTAATCGTAAAATCTTAAAAATTGATTGGCTTGGTGTGTGTGGTTTGGTGTGAC
Source organism: Caerostris darwini (assembly GCA_021605075.1). Taxonomy (NCBI): domain Eukaryota; kingdom Metazoa; phylum Arthropoda; class Arachnida; order Araneae; family Araneidae; genus Caerostris; species Caerostris darwini. The sequence goes on from BPLQ01006153.1 coordinate 188,306, forward strand.
TCTACGGTCATTTTGTGCACACTTTAGATTAATTAGACCGGGACCTACGTGGATTAAGCATCCCTGCCACCGCCAGGATACGAACCTGAAGCCTGTGGTACCAAAAGCCAGACCGCTAGCCAATATTTTTAAAACTGAATAAGATTTTTTTTAATTATAATCCATTATTTTAATCTAAAGTAAAATAAAAGATATCCCCCCCAAAATTATTTTTATTTTGAACAAAATAAAAATTTTAGTCTTTTGTATCTAAAATACAATATATTTTATGGATGAAATTATTGAAACATTACATAAAATCCGTTACTTTAAAATGCTACGCAAATTATCTCGTTGCCATGGTAACGAATTTAAAATGCTAATAGTTATTAAATATTTGTTGTTGTTGTTGTTTCTTATCCCACTTGGCTGGCCAAGCCCACGAGCCCATATGGACTCATGATTAAAGGGGAAGGAAGCAGCTTCTGTTGTGATGGAGCACCCGTAGGTAGAAGCCTGACTTTTGCTCCGTGACGCTCTTACAGTCATAGAAGACCGGGACCTACGGCTTAAAGTGGATTCCGAACCACTACAAACATCCATGGCACCGCCGGGATTCGAACCCGAAACCTGTGGGCACCGAGCGCCAGAGCGCTAGACACTCGGCCATTCAGGTCCCAAATTTGCCAACGGCACGCGGTGTTCCCAGGTGGTCACCCACCCAAGTACTGACCGCGCCCAATGATGCTTGACTTCGGTGATCTAACGAGAACCGGTATATTCAGCATGGTACGGCCGTTATTAAATATACAGACTATATTAAAAAGTCTTTAAAATTAAATACAATTTTTTTCATTAGAATCTATTTTTATTTAGAATAAAATAAAATAAATCGTAAAAAATTCTTATAATTTTGAATAAAATAAAAATTTTAGTCTTTTGTACCTAAATTACAATATGCTTTATCGAAACATTACATAAAACCTGTTTCTTTAAAATGCTGGGTTAATTATCTCGTTACCATGGTAACGCATTTAAGATATCACTAGTCATAAAATATACAGGTTATACATAAAAGTCTTTAAAAATGATTCTTTTATTTTCTTTATATATAATAAAACAAAATAAAAAAAATCGCAAAAAAAATTATAATTATTTTGCATAAAATAAAAATTTTAGTCTTTTGTAACCAACATACAATATGTTTTATAGATGCCTTATTGAAACATTACATAAAACCTGCTACTTTAAAACGCTGCGCAAATAATCTTGTTGGCATGGTAACGTATTAAAAATGCCACTAATTATATATATATATTTTTGTTCTAATGCAGCTGGCAAACACTTAGACACTTGTCTTTGATGCCTTAAGGCAAGCGCTGCACAGATGTTACTCACTTTGCTCTACCCAGGAGGTGCGTGTAGCTTGAAGATAAGCTACGGACGCGGAGTAACACTACCCCCGTAATGCTCTACGATCTTGTTAGACGGGGACCTACGATTTAAAGTGGATTCTGAACCACTATAAACATCCATGGCACCGTCGGGACTCAAACCCGAAACCTGTGGTACCGAGCGCTAGCCACTCGACCAGTCAGGCCCCTGCCACTAATTATAAAATATTTAGGTTAAACTTAAAGTCTTAAAAATTAAATACATTTTTTTAAATTAGAATCCATAATTTTTTATCTCGAATAAAATTTAAAAAAAAAATTGCAAAAAATTATTAATTATTAATTAAAATTTTTATTAATAAAATAAAAATTTTAATCTTTTGTATCGAATTTCATAAAAAGGAGTAATAAAAAAAGAAATTTATGTTTAATTTATTGTGTCTTGATTCTAGTTCGTCCTTTAATGATTGCATAGACCATCTTTATATTAAAATAATTAATTAGTTTGCAATTTAATTAATTATTTTTATTTAGAATTTATTAAATTTTATTTATCATGTTTGATTTTAGATTATTATCAGAATTTTTTGTTTGTATCACATTTTCTGTTTAAAAATATTTTTTTTATGTAGAATATATTTTAAAGATATAATTATTCAACATGAAAATTTATCAACATTTGACGCAAGCGCAGTTACACCATATTTATAAATTTTTAATGAATTTATTCAAATATTTTCAAAACTTTTATGGAAACAGATTGTTGATTTCAATAAAATTACAAGCAAAAGTACACAACAAGTTGACCATTGTTATTTTATTGTTGCATTATTTACAGTTTAAAAACTGCTACCTATCTGACCCTATGGTTATTAAATTATGAACATCTGGAGACGGGGGAGTGGGAATTCCTTGAATTGAACTACGGTTGCAAGAAGAAATCAGCAGTATACTTTGGATTGGCGATTGCACTACAGGAGTGTTAGATTAAGCCCGAATATTTTTTATTGGTAAAATTGCAATGCAAATTTTTTCTTATTTTTTTTAAACAAAATTTTAGGTGGCCGTAATTCAGCTATTAGTTATGTTTTATTCATTAATTTTATGCCAGCCTGCCTATGAACAGTACATTGCAAAAAATAACGTCTATCATGAAAAGTCGCCAACCAAAAAAAAAACGCCAAATTGGCGTAAAACCTAATTGGGTGATTTCTTAAAGAAAATATCAAATTCCTAAATATTCTTTCAGAACCAATCTTAAGCTTAAGTGATTAGGAATTTGAGCCTCCAATTGGCTGCCGTTGTACGTAAACGTGATATTTTAGTATCTTTAGAAACCCACCTTTACTATTACAAAGTTGCTTTTCAGAATGCAATATAGTTTAAGATATTCCAGATTATGGGTTTTAGCACCATCTACAACAGCAGAATTCACTATTTATTAATTTATAAACCATATTTACTTAAATTATAATATAATACTACTTATTAATTTGTAAACCATATTTATTTATTTAGAGAACAGAAGTGAGCAATCCATTAGAAAATTGCTCTCTGTTCCGATTTTTGTGAAATGTAATATGATCCGTCATATTATTATGTAACTACACGAGACAACATAACTACCATCTGCACGAGAGTACGAGAACGATTGAGTTAGCCTCGCTAACCAATTATAAACCGGTTTTTCACAACCCTCAGTGTGTGCATTGCGTCTCGGCGCCACTCTGACCAGAGTCGGTATTTTCCGGATTCCCGCGGACTCCATTTTCGACCAGCTATCATTCATAGTCAGAGATAACGTGACTTTATTCTCAAGGTCAGACGAAGACCCCCGGCGTGAGATCGACTCTCTCATTCCGTTCTCTCGTCTAGACGTCGCTTATTGATAGTACTGATATAAGTCTAGTACCATATCCACGCCCACAAACACCTGTAAATGTCAAACCCTTATGAGGGCCAGGTTTGGTTCAGTTTGTCGCTCTACGGTCATTTTTTTTCACACTCTAGACCAGGGATGGGCAAACGTTTTCGATCGCAAGCCAAAAATCGAAAAAAAAAAAAAAAAAAAAAAAAAGTTTGGAGGGCCAAGATAAATTTTTCGGAACGAAATGAATTGAAATGATGGGAAATGTTATATTCTTCGAAGATTGCTACAGCTTCATTGCAGATGAGACACACTGGTTTATCTTTTACAACTGTAAAAAAAATATTTCCAGGTCCCTTCATCATTAAAAGCACGGTTCTCTGAATCAGCTTTACGTTTTTTAGTAGCCATTTTGGGGTTGAAATAATTCACAAACAAGCACTAGCTACGCTACACTTTTAATAATTTCAGTACTATCCACAATGATGCTATATGTCCGCAATCTTTCCATACGCTATCAATAATATTACAGCTCGCGTTAAAAGGAAAAGCAGCTGGTTGGAGCTTAAAACGTGCAGTTTGCCACATGTGAGATCTAATTCACCTATATTGGATTACCATATGTCTGCTCCCCGAGAAAGAGATAACGCTTGTTGGCGCCAATCTACAGCTATAACTGACAAAGAACTTTCGCTTTTAACAATTTACCGATTGAAAGCTGTCTGTGCTCGCTATTTCCATCGATTTAAGTTTTGTAGAACAAAAATGGAGAAAGTAAAAATATAATCAGTTCTTGGAAAAAAAAAATATTTAATCAAAGTAGAATATGAGGAGATAGGAGATGGATATATAATATATAAATATATATATATTTTAATTTTGCCTCGGACGGGCAAATTAAATTTCTATCCGCGGGCCAGATAGAAACTTCCGGTGAGCCGGAGTTGGCCCGTGAGCCGTAGTCTGCCCATCCCTGCTCTAGGCTAATTAAACGGGGACCTGCAGTTTAATGGGGATTTTGAATCACTAGCAAACATCCATGCCATCACCAGGATTCGAACCTGAAGCCTGCTGTACCAATAGCCATAGCGTTAGCTAATTGGCCAGCAGGCACGAGGGCCATTAGCGAATTGCATATTGTGTAGTTCGACAAACAAAGCTGCGAATAAACATAATAAATCCGTAGGCGGGAAAATCACTCTTTTGGCTTGAGGAATAGCCAAGAAGTGCATGAATCCTTCTGGTGTTTCTCTTCTAGGATGTCCGTACGAGTACGAAGCGTAATCGTTTGGAAGTGTTGACACCATAGTGAAAGCACTATAGCAGGGGCACTTTAGTCCATACTGAATGGGATACCATCTATAATTATATCTGCTATACCAGTGGGGAACGACATCTAACTTACAAGCATTTGAAAACAATATGAAATAAAGATTAAAAACAATACCGACTAGTTAGACCAGGGGTCACCAAACTACGGCCCGCGGGCCAAATCCGGCTCGCCCAATGTCATCAATCATCAATCCGGCCCGCGACAGCGAATAGCTTATTGTTGCTGTAATAAGTTGGATAAAAAAAACACAGAATGATAATAGCTCAGTTTTATTGACTTGAGAGGTAGAGCTTAATGACAAGCATAATAAGCAGCAAATTTAACTTAAGCATAACAACTAACAAATAATTGAAATGAATCCCACTAACATTATAAACTAGCGAACATCCCGCGGTTACTCTCCGTAGTTATACCTACCTATTTCCGCTTTTAACCACTAGATGTGGTCAAGTGTCACGATCGTATCGATACACACAATAGTAATTGTAGTAATTGAACCAGCGAATTTAGCAAGCGTATGCTCGTTCAGAGCGCGTACTTGGCGACTGGTCTAGAAATTATAGATAATAGCAGAAAAATTAAAACGGTTTTGGCCCTTGGTACTTACTGGAGTAAACAGTATGGCCGTAAGGCTGGAAACCCCTGAGTTAGACGGTTGTACAACGTAAATTCCAATAACATTTATTCCCAAATCCATACAAATTATGTCTTCTGCTTATTAACTAAGGCATTGTCTAAAATTATGGTCGATGACCGAGTGACTTCGAGTCCCATCTTAGCCATGAATATTTGTAGTGGTTCGGAATCCACTTAGGTTCAGGTCTAATATGACTATAGAGCATTGGGCATAGCGCCGACAACCCTACTCCTTAAAAAACACCTAATCCGCCATTTGGCATACGACCTTGGTCCACCATGGGGATGCTCCACTAATGAGGAAGGAGAGGTAAAGAATTGTCTTAAATTAATCTTTCATTTTTTTCAATAATCAAATATTTGAACACTCAAGCGAAATCAAGTGCTGCACGCTCAAGGTCATTTAGGCCAATTTTTAGCCCTGTCTTATATTCCTGTCTATTTATTTAAATTTTTGATAAATTTTGAATTTTTTTTTCCATTTACAAAGTTTAATACCTAGAAGGGTTCTCGGCGGTGCCATGGATGTTTGTAGTGGTTCGGAATTTACTTTAAGCCATAGATCCCGGTCTCATATGACTGTAGAGGGTCACAGAGCCCAATCAGATTCCTCACCAACATCATTCCCTAACTGTATAGGGGCAACTCAGCTCTAGTCACAGAGATGTGACGTGGTGCAGTAGCAGTAATATATCTAGACGAGAGTGATTTTTTTTTCAGTGCTACAATACTGGCTGATTCTTATTCATTACTAATGCAGATAAATCTCAGCAGATAAAGCATTAACTAAGATCCAACATGGGGGAAAGAAGGACATAACCCACTACAACTGCAAAGGGAAATAATGTTTCCTAAAAGACTTTCCAAAGAAACTGCAGAACATTTGTGTGTTACACATGAACAAAAGTTAAAAGTTAAACATATATTCATTACAACAAAACATATTGTCAAAGAGCATGTTCAGCATTTTAAGCGTCTTTAGCCAAAAAAGGTACAAATGAATTGGAGTCGAAACCATGTACTGTGACGTCACTACCACTGATGCTCTAATTAACCTCGTCATGGTTGAACGTAGGAAAGAAATTATGAATCCCTGTTATCAGTTACAATATATTTTAATAATTTTTTTATTTTTAAAAATTTTATCCAATCCTATATGTAATAAGATATGCTATATGGTGTGATCTTCACATATCTAAGAAGATAACCCAAATACAACATGTAGGTTAGGTGTTATGGTATTGTATGGAAGTTGTTGTGGTAGTTTTAAGGAGCAAACTCTTAGTTTGGTTCAAACTTTCAATAACTTTGGAAAATTAAAAGGATAGGCTACCTTATGTTTTGGCAATACATATATATATATATATATTGCTGGCTAGTTGGATAACTAAATGATTTCGTTACCTTACTTATGTGTTATTTGGAATTCTGGAGCAGAATGCCCTCGTTGTGTTGTTGTGACTAATCTTCAGTGTCCTGCAGTGCGGGACAGACGTCCCATGAGTAATGTACGCAATGGATGGAGGGAAAGGGGGCAGCTTCTGTTGTGAGGGAGCACCCGTAGGTAGAAGTCTGACTTGGCTACGGGACTCTCTTACAGACATGGGAGAGCGGGACCTGCGGCTTTAAATGAATCCCGAACCACTACAAACATCCATGGCGCCCCTGGCACTCGAACCAGAAACCTCCAGCACAAAGCGCCAGAGCATTAGACACTAAGCCATTCAGACCCACGCCCTCATCACTGCAGGATTTTGCCATATCAGTGTTTTTGGCAAATTAAAATGATAGAAAAAAAGTGGGTTTTGGCATCACATTTTTTTACTGGCTAGTTGGACAGCTGAATTATTATTTTACTTTTTCGTTATGTGTTATTTGAGAAGAAAGCACTCATTACTGCAGAATTTTGCCATATCAGTGATTTTGATGAATTAAAACAATCGAGTAGCGTGAGTTTTGGCAGCACATTTCTTTGCTGGTTAGTTGGACAGCTGAATTATTTCTTTATTTTACTTATGTGTTATTTGGATGTCTTAAAGAGACTACAGGACGCAGGAGCAGGACTTAGCAGGAGGCACTCATTACTACAGGAGTTTGCCAAATCAGTGATTTTAGCAAATTAAAATGATAGAGTAGTGTGAGTTTTGGCAATTTATTTTCTTGCTGGCTAGTTGGATAACTAAATGATTTCTTTATTATGTGTTATTTGGAAGTCTTATTAATGTCTTAAAAAGACTTCCACGAATAGGTCCCACTCATTACTGCAGGAATTTGCCATATCAGTGATTTTGGCAAATTAAAATGATAGAATAACGTGAGTTTTGGCAACGAAATTCCTAGCTAGTTGGGCAACTAAATGATTTCTTTATTTTACTTATGTGTTATTTGGAACTCTTACAAAGATTTCAGGATGCAGGAGCAGGATACAGCTGGACGCACTCATTACTGCAGGATTTTGCCATATCGGGGATTTTGGCGAATTAAAATGATAGAGGGACTTGGATTTTGGCAATGACTTGTCTTTGCCGACTTGTTGGATAACAAAGGGATTTCCTTATTTCACTTATGTGTTATTTGAAAGTCTTAGAATTTCAGGAGCAAGACGCATTCATTATTGCAGGAGTTTGGCAAATTAAAATTATAGAATAGCGTGCGTTGTGGAACATTTCTTAAAATAACTAGATATGATACTACTGATTTCTATTCAATGTATAAAAGACTAGATAGGATAGGACGCACACAACACTGCAGGATTTTGGCAAATTAAAATGATTGAATAGCGGGAGTTTTCACATCCCATTTCCCTGCTAGCAAGCTGGATGACTAACTGATTTCTTGATTTAACTTACGTGCAACAAATGTGAGTTAAAAAGACAGCCAGGACAGTGATTCTTGAGAAGGATACACTATGGCAGGACTTTTCCTTTTTAGTGATAAATGATCTCCAGTCAAGTCAGGCCACCTTTAAATCTTTTCTAATCCGCCTGCATCTTTTACACTTATAATCGAGCACAACAACTTAACTTTGCACAAGCACCGTGTGCGAAAGGGTAAAAAAACAGATTCATCACACTTGATGCCGGAAAGCTTAAAAAAAAAAATGCAAAGGCGGCCAAGAAGTTGCAAGGGCGCGGTTGTCCGGATAGTGCCACGGGCCACCGATGTCTCATGACGGGCCGTCCACACCCATCCTCCCACGCACAGAGGCACGTGCTGCGAACACCGCCTAACCTCAGGTCAGTGATCACTGCTCGTCCAAGCTTCACATCCCTCATCCCCTTCCCCCCCCCTGGAAATCTTTCATGCCGACATGGATTGAGTAACAACCATGAAAGATGTGGACTTTTTTTTTCCTTGGCTTAAGTTTTCTACTCGAAAAATTGCAATTCTCAAGTTTTAATTACAGGAATTAAAACAATATTTTATTAATTTCTTGGTATTAATTCAATAATACTTTATTTATTTAAATAGTTGGTTCTTACATCATATCGTTTTTGTACATCATATCGCTTTTTCATTTCCTATGCACATGTAATCCATAGGCAGGCTTCTCAGAAGACAGATTCCACTATGGTTACTGCTTTACCGTGGATACTACTTATATTAGAAGTTAGTTGAATATCAACGTTTTCTCAGAACATAAACGTCTTATATCGTAGCTGTAGTTGCTTATGGTAGTTTTATGGTTTTGCCAACATAACGTTTTTGTTAATTGTTGTCTAAAATAGATTGTAAAGATGTTCTTGAAGCATGTAACATAAAGAGTGGATTCACTGTCTATTTCATGAATAACTTTCCCACAAATCCATGTAGTTCTGAGACAATCTCGAAAACTCTAGTTAGAAAGTTTGTTGAGAAGAGACTTATTGTCCCAATCTTCGTCGAGTCTGTTCGTTTTCAAAACACGGACTTAGCAACTTGTTAAGTGTTCTGTTCTATTCTATGTAGCTAGCGATCCCTACTACTAGGTCAGCAGCTGGGCTTGCAATATTGCTTATATACTGAGAGTCGTAAAATAAATGGTAACATTAATTCAACTATAGATATTATATAATACAGTATCTTATATAATAACGTACGCTAAGTCAGTAATGATAGCTCAGTTTTTTTAATAGTAATTGCGGTGATTTACTGTGTTTTATGGTTATGGTAACATAACTTTTTGTTAGAAGCCTATCTAACGTGATATTGTCATAACGTTTTGGAAACATAGATAACAGAGTGGCATAAGGATTTGATATCTGTGTCTTCCCAATTTCCCAAAAGATGTCATCTCCATCTCAATAGAGTGACGCTGATTGGATTGAAAGGTTTAAAGACAGTTCTTCAATGGCGCAACAGCCCCTTGGTGGGTCCAGACCGTCTGCCTACTGAAATATTTCGGGGCAAGAGATGTTTTCTGTTTACGGAGTGTGATTTTCATCTCAACGCTTTACAGTCATATTAAACCGGAACCTACGACTTATAGGGGATTCAGAACCACTACAAGCACAATGGCACCGCCGCGACTCAAAACCGAAACCTGTGACACCACCAGAGCTTGGCCATCAGGACTTTTGAAGACAGTTAGTGAATGAAAATTGGACGAATGTGTCGCTACTTCAATTGAACCACAGAGTTGCTCATTTTATAAGTTTGTCAAATTTCTGAACGAACATTTTAACTCGAATAGTTCTCAATACAAATGCTATTGGTGTTCTAGTCGCAATAGAACTAAGCGATGCCACTATGCTTTATCTTTACTCTCAAATTTTCCATAATAATGGACACAACGAATTAGAGGAAAGGAACCCTTTTTGCTCGATTGTTAGAATCAGGTGAATGCAATATTGTCTCGATATTTTTGAAAGAATGGTAGATTTGGCTACAAATCAAGGAAAAGACTCCTCGCCATGTCACCTAAAATGTTTAAGGGAATAAAAAAAATCTAAAACAGTACCGGATATTTTTGACACAAAACAGGTGGGCTGCAAAGTTCATAGGCTGACACATAGATGGCACTACTAGTATTAAATCCATATGATTTTTAGTTAGCCCTAATCTTCAAAAGACATGTGTATAAATTTGGCAGCTGTTTCTCTATTAGTATGTGAGTTACAGCATTTTTAGTGAGGTTATAGAATTTTTAGTGAGGTTATAGCATTTTTAGTGTTCATCACGTGCAGTCCACTCGGCTGACTGTCGATTGGACTCCGGTGTGAAATGAAGGAGCCATGTTTCATCCATTGTCACATATCGACGCAAAAATTCGGGTTTATTGAGACTAAACAGCTCCAAACACTGTTTAGAATCATCCATTCGTTGTTGTTTTGGGTCGATTGTGAGCTCTGCGCGGCACCCACTTTGAACAGAGCTTTCGCATATCCAAATATTCATTCACTTACATATTTATTCATTCATAAGTCCTACACGGTCCTTTGATATCTTTAGGGTCTCAGCTATCTCAATCAACTTCACTTTACGGTTATCAAAAATTATTTTGTGGACTTTTTGACGTTTTCATCGGTAACAGCCGCTTTGGGGCGTCCACTGCGTGCATCGTCCTCGGTGCTCATTTCGCCTCGTTTAAATTTATCAAACCACTTCTCTACGGTTGATTTTCCTGGTGCAAAGTCCGAATAATGTTTATCAAGCCAAGCCTTGGCTTCAAAAGTATTTTTTTCGCCAAAAAAGCAATGCTTTAATTAACACATGAAATTCCTTTTTATCCATTTTTTCAAACTAACAAAAGTTGCTTCACAAAAAATGCTATAACTCACATACTAATAGTGCAACAGCTGTAAAATTTATATACGTCTTTTTTGAAGGTTAGGGCTAACTAAAAATCATATGGATTTAATACTAGTAGCACCATCTATGCGTCAGCCTACGAACCTTTCAGCCCATCTGTTAGTTGATTCGAGCCTCTGAGCAACTGATGACTTACATATCACTGAGAATGGTCAATATCGTATTGAAGGGCAGTAAAAACAGAAACATAGATAAATTTACCGACCATAACTAATACCTAGTGGACACTATTAATGTTCGAAATTCCACAGACTTTTTTAATCTACAGCCATCCGACATTAGAAATATCTAAAATTGAATGAAAATTGAGCGGACTGAAAGCATGTGCACATCAATGAAAGCTGATTCAATTCAGCAGGGTTGATTCAATTCGTCCAAGCTTCCAAACATCTTGGTGTGAATGAGGCTTGAAAGTGATAGGATACCAGTGATTCGCAGACTGAACAGATGGCGCTTGCAGAAGCAGGAGTTCAAAGCCATGGTGCTATGAATGTTAGTAGTGGTTCAGAATTCACTTTAAACCGTAGGTCTCGCTCTAATATGACGAATACTACTACTACTTCATCACACCATGTCACTGTACCTAGAGCTGTGTTGCCCCTTTACCGTTTGGGAATGATGTGGGTGAGAAGGCTCTGTAACGCTTTACGTTCATAGGAGACCGGGACCTACGGTTTACAGTGGATTCCTGATACAAACATCCATGGTACCGCTGGGATTCGAATTCGAAACCTGTGGTACCGAACGACAGAGCATTAGCCCCTTGACCATCAGGCCCCGCTCTAATATGACTGTAGAGGATTGGACCTAGGGCTGATCCATAAAAAGAAAACTTCGCATATTTCGGAATCTGCCATGGAGCTGTTGCACCATTGAAGAAAAAGACAATTATAAAGATCATATAAGATAAAATATATTTTATTTATATTTTATATTATATACATTATATATATTATATTTAATATCATAATATGTATTTTTTATATAATTACTACTTAGTTAAAACCATCAATACCACTTATTAAAGTCATTTTTGTGGCTTGATAAATGGTCATACATGACAGTCCACCAATTCTTGAAGAAAACTAAATATACAATAGATTTTTCAATTTCAAAAATCATTTATTTGAAATCCAAAATTATGGACATCAAATCTTTTTCCTTCTCATTAATCATGATAATGCATTCGGTTCTGTCGTAGCACTTAATCACAGAACGATATTTTAAAGCTCCACGGTTACAGTCACAGGTGCACCGTTCGCTGGAATTCCCGAAGTGTGAAAAAGTTCCCATTCCCGGAAAAATAAACACGCACAAGCCTCATCCGCGGTTCTGGATCACAGAGTCTCTGGCCTGTCCCGAAAAATTCATGACGATGCAGGCATTTGCATGGTGGCAGGAAGACATCAACCTGTCACGGTGGACGCCGAGATCTGGACTGATTCGAAACGGATCTGAACGAATCATTTTTTTTTTATTCGTTCTGTGGTCTTTTGTTGGTTTTTGTATAGCTGAAGTGTATTTTCCAAGGGAGAAACTTGGGTATCTAAAATAAATAAATAAGGAAAAACGGAAATGAAATTAAAATAAAATAAAATAAATTGAAATTAAAATAAAATATAAAATAAATTGGAATTAAAATAAAATAGAAATGAAATTAAAATAAAATTAAATTAAATGAAATTAAAATAAAATAAAACTGAAATGAAATTAAAATAAAATAAAATAAACTGGAATAAAATAAAATAGAAATGAAATTGAAATTAAAATAAAATAAAACTGAAATGAAATTAAAATAAAATAAAATAAACTGGAATAAAATAAAATAGAAATGAAATTGAAATTAAAATAAAATAAAACTGAAATGAAATTAAATTAAAATAAAATAAACTGGAATAAAATAAAATAGAAATGAACTTGAAATTAAAATAAAATAAAACTGAAATGAAATTAAAATAAAATAAAATAAACTGGAATAAAATAAAATAGAAATGAAATTGAAATTAAAATAAAATAATATAAATTGAAATTAAAATAAAATAAAATGAATTGAAATTAAAATGAAATGAAATAAATTGAAATTAAAATGAAATTAATTGAAATTAAAATAAAACATAAATAAAATTAAAATGAAATAAAATAAATTGAAATTAAAATAAAACAGAAATGAAATTAAAATAAAATCAAATAAATTGGAATTAAAATAAACTAGAAATGAAATAAAATAAATTGGAATTAAAATAAAACGGAAATGAAATTAAAATAAAATAATGATAAAAATGAGGAGTAAAAAATTATAAATACTTATATAATAATAAAAAAAAAAAATTAAAGATAGTGGATAAAAAATAATAAATAACTCCGTTAACGAATTATTCCCAATATACTATTCTCATTATTTTTTTTTCGAAATATCACGAGTAAATTCGGCGAAAATTATTTTTTAATCTTATTTGACTTAATTATCTCTAGACGTTACAGTTGTTGATATTGATGATATAAAAAATATATCCAATGCTACATTTTTAACAATCTAACGGGTTATCCCGAGTTAATTCATATCGCAAATTAGTATTTTTTGGAAACACTATGAGTTAACACGGACGATAATTATTCTTTAATTCTGTACCATAAAAACAATACCAGAAGCCTTTTCAAATAAAAATACTTTCAGCATTCAGTTTTTTATATAAAGTTTTTGGGGCCTGATGGCCGAATAACTTGCGCTCTGGCGTTTGGTGCCACAGGTTTCAGGTTAGAGTCCCGGGAGGACCATGGATGTTTGTAGTGATTTATAACTCTCTTTAAGCTGTAGTTCATGCTCTAATATTATTCTAGAGCGTTAGGTGTAGGGCTTACAACCCTACCACGAAAAAAGAAAGCATCTCTTGTCTCGAAATCTGCCAGTGGGCAAAGAGCCTCGGCCCATTATGGGGCTGTTGCGCCATTGAAGAAGAATACCATGTATGTATTTGTTTTAAGTTCTTTCCATATTTATATATAAAAAAAAAACACAAAGAAAAATATATTCTACGTTAAAATACTTATTACAAAGAAACATACTGAAACAATCAAATATCAGAACCAATATTATTTCTCCACAATTGAAAAATGCATATTTTATTAATATGTTATAAATTTCCTTTCACGTTATTTAAAGCATATTTAGTCATTTAGTAATACAATGAAATCGCAAGTTTTTAAAAATAAAATCATTAACACACGAACTGAAATTAATTTGCATATATTTGCATGTTAAAATAAACTAACGAATATATATCAACTAATTCTTTTTTTATTTCAGATTGCTTTTGAAACCATTCATTGCGCATTTTAAAGCTTGAAACAGCAAATTCGGTAAAATAGAACTTTCTTCATTTACAAATTCCCGTTTCAGAAAGAAGAGCAAACAGAAAATCTACAACAAATATTCTCTTTTATTACAAATCCATCGAACAATCGAATTAAATGCTGAAAAAACAACCCCCCAGACGATTTGAATTAAAAGTAAACTGTTAATTAACAGCAATTTCCTCTGACGGAGTGGCAGCAGATACTTTCAAAACTCTTTACTTATACATTAGTTCAACACAAAAGTGTCATTTGTACATAATTTCTCTTTGTAAAACGAGCTTCAAAGTGCTAAAAAGTTTCAATAGAGCTATTAAATTGCAATTAATCTGCAAAAGAGAGCTTATACATTTTGAATCGGCAGAAATGGTTAAACAAATACTACAACGGTTCAAACTGATTTTTCTAATTTTTCTAATTTCCATTTTCTAATTCCAATTAAGCTCGTTCAAACAGCACGAGATGATGTTTTTTTTAAAGTTAGATTGTAGTGATACTATTTCGCTTTTAGGAATTATTTTTAGTGGAGAGGTTGTAATTAATTGTTTGTTAATCTCTTTTAGTGTTTCAATTGGTTTATGGCTGTGAAGAGATTATACTGATGTAAAGATTGGTTTTTAATTTGATTAAAATTCAACCTACTGGAATACAGAAAATTGGGAGGTATTTTTGTTTTGAAACGTAGGGGGTTTTGTAGGTGTTCCAAAAATTACCTTAACACACATATATATGTATAGGTATAAATATATATGGACTGTAAAGCATTGGGCGTAGGCACACAATACAATCCCGTAAAAAGAAAGCATCTCCTATCTCGAAATCTGCCAGTATCATTGGGATTTACGAATATTAACAATATCAAATACTGAATATTTTTTTCTTTATTTTTATGATTTTATATGGATAACAATTTTTTAAAGGTTCTAATACCTTATACACATTTTTTTACCATCGTTATACATTGTAATACCTTATATACGTTTATTAACTATCTTTACATATTATGATACCTTGTATAGGTCTGATGGCCTAGTATCAGGCGCTCGATGCCAGAGGTTTCTGGTTCGAATCCCGGCAGGAATATGGATATTTGGATTGGTTTGGAATTCTCTTTAAACCGTAGGTCACGGTCTAATATGATTATACAGCTTTAGGCGTAAGGCTGACAACTCTACCCATTAAAATAAAAACTTCTCCTGTCTCGAAATCTCCCAGTAGGCAGACGCGCCAATGTAGAAGAAGAATACTGTATATGCGTTTTTTTAGATAATTACATAAAGCCTAAAGAAAATTGTATTCTATGTTAAAGTACATATTACAATGAAAAATACTGATAAATATCAAAACCAATATTATTTCTCTATAACTGAAAAATGCATTTATTAATATGTTATAAATTTCCTTTCCCATTATTTAAAACATATTAAGTCCTTTATTAATACAATGAAAACGCAAATTTTTTAAAATAAAAGGACTAACATACGAACTGAAATTAAGCTCCATATATTTGCATATTGAAACAAATTAACGAATATACATCATCTAAGTTTTTTTTTCTTTCAGACTCCTTTTGAAACCATTCTTTGTGCAAACTAAAATCATCAAGTTTTCCTCTTATTTAAAAACGAAAACTGTTCTATTATGTTCAACATTTTAAAGCTTGAAACAGCAAATTCGATAAAATAAAACTTTCTTCATTTACAAATTCCCAATTCAAAAAGAAGAGCAAACAGAAACTCTACAACAAATATTCTCTTTTATTACAAATCCATCACACAATCGAATTAAATGCTGAAAAACACCCCCTCCCCAAGACGATTTGAATTAAAAGTAAACTGTTGATTAACAACAATTTCCTCCGACGGAATGGCAACAGATACTTTCGACAAAGCAACAAAAGCCTTTACTTATACATTAGTTCAACACAAAAGTGTCATTTGTACATAATTTCTCTTTGTAAAACGAGCTTCAAAGTGCTAAAAAGTTTCAATAGAGCTATTAAATTGCAATTAATCTACACAAGAGATCGTATACATTTTGAATCGGCAGAAATGGTTAAACAAATACTACAACGGTTCAAACTGATTTTTCTAATTTTTCTAATTTCCGTTCTCTAATTCCAATTAAGCTCGTTCAAACAGTACGAGATAATGTTTTTTTTTTTTCAAATTCAGATTATAGTAATGCTAACTTCCTTTTTCGGAATTATTTTTATTGGGAGAGGTATTAATTAATTGTTTGCTAATCTCTTTTAACGTTTCAGTTGGTTTATGGGTGTGAAGAGTTTATGCTGATGTAAAGATTGGTTTTTAATTTGATTAAAATTCAACCTACTGGAATACAGTTAATTTGGAGGTTGTTTTTGTTTTAAAACGTAGGCGGGGTTTTGTAGGTAACTGACAATTACTGTAATGCACATACATATATGTATATGTAATAGGTTTTCAAAATAAGCTTCAAGCTGTTTTTCTTGTTATCAATATTAACGTTCATAATTCCCCCCCCCTCCCAAAAAAAAAGAAATCAACACTATCAATAGATTTTGCCTTGCCAGTTTATAAGGACGTGCTGAATATACTCAGTCACTTGAATTATTCATGAATTTATTTTGTAACTTAGATATAATTTACTTTGATTTATATGTATATGAATAAAATATAAGTATTTGAAAGAAAATTAATTCAAATATTAATTTTACCGCGTTAATTCAAATATTGTCCAGCACCTGGATTTGCGATAATGTCTTTTAACATGAAAGAGAGCACAGATACAAATCTGATGGTTACGAGCGTCGCAGTCACTGCTTTCTGGAACAAGGATACTTGATGGCAATTGTGTTAACGTGTGTAAGACCGATATTGACAATTGGGACATAACATCGACAATTGAGTTGCCTGATTGGGTCTTTCGGATTATTTGTATGCAGTAAATATAGTGCAGCATCCTTGAAAGTTTGAGAAGTAAACAAACAAATGTAGTCCAGATTCCGTGAAAGTTTATGTAGTAAATAACAAAAGTAGTGCTGCATCTGTGAAAGTTCGTGTAATAAATAAACAAATGTAGCGCAGTATCCGTGAAAGTTGGAATAGTAAGCAAGCAAATGTGCAGTATACGTAAAAATTTATGTAATAAACAAGCACATGCAACCCAGCATCAGTCATCATGTTTATGTAGTTGTATCCATGAAAGTTTGTGTAGTTAACACACAGATGTAGTACAGTACATGTGAAGGTTTGTGTAGTTAAAAAATAAATGCAGCGTCCTTGAAAATTTCTGTTATAAACAAATGTATTACTGTATTTGCAAATGTTTGTGTAGTGAACAAACAATGAAGTACAATATTCATGAAAGTTTTTGTAGTATACAAGCAAATATAATACAATATCCGTGAAAGTTTGTGGCAAAAAAAAATTTAATCCAGTATTCGCGAAAGGTTTTGTAGTAAACAAATGTAGCGCAATAAAAGTTGAAGTTGTTTGGTAAACAAACAAATAGGGCAGTATTAAAAAGCAAATAAAAGTCTTATTTTAACCTTAATAGTCATTGCTTTAGATGTGTAGCTATTGGATTTCATTGTGCGAATTGATAGCGCATGCATTGCAGTCACTTTGAAAATGAATAGATACTGAGGTAGGGTTTATGGACAAACATTGATTTGCATCTCCCTGGTGATAGTTTTCTGAGGTTTTCACTTGTAAATGAAAAATAATTTCTTTTTAAAATCACATATTCTCATCTCCCACCATTACTGAACCAAAATCTGAAATTAAAGTTACAGAAAAAATAAGTACACTCAAACCCTTCATAACATAAAAAAATAAACTTTATGAACCTATCTAGAAAATATAATTAAGAATACAACAATACTATTTTATTTTCCTTTAAAAAATATTAATAGTCAGATTTTCTATAAATCCAGCATATTTTTGTGACATTTACAAAAAATAAATAAATAAAAAAATTTCCAGTAAAAAAATTGTGACTAGGGGTAAAATAAAAAGGGTAAAAATAATAATCATCTCTCCATTTAGGAGCGATTAAAGATATGAAAGCATCCTGCCTTAATTTTTTTCTCCCTGAATCTTCCTCCATTATTACTTCATCAGTCCAGTATTACTAATTACTCCGGTTCGCAGGCAATTAAATATTTCTGGTAATTAAGCACGTTCTCATTTAGGGAGATCACTTATTGCTGCCTCCGTCTTCAAGATTGTAGGGCTCAGGTGGGCTTGGTATTAAAAAAAATTTAAATAAAGAAGCAAAAATGTGTATTTCAAACTGGGTTCGTAATTACTGGATATCAAGTATGTGTATAAAAACATTGAAATATTTTGGAAGATAATTTTTTTGTTGGGTTGTTGTGTTTTTTAAAATTTAGTATGGTTAAAATTTATTAAATTATTGAGATGGAAATGATGGTTTAAGTTATGCTTGAATTCAGTTTATTGTTTAGCTTTGAGTTTGGTAAGAGTGGTTGAAGAAAAAAAATAGTAATAGCTGAAGTCCAGACTAGAAAGCCTCGTAAAAGATTTTTTTTACGCTGTTCACTAAACTGTAAGAAAAAGGTATTTTTTTATTTTATTTCTAGTAAAGAAAGTAATATAAAAGAAAGATTTTCTAGAAAGTAAAGTGTTGTCTGTAAAAAAAGTAGTGCTAATTAAATTAAATTAAATTTTTCAGTATTTATTTGCTGTTAACTAAGTATTTAAAAAAAAAATCGCAATAAAATAACTCCCTCAAAATTTATCATATTTTTTTCCGATACTGGAATCTCGATCTCAGTACATTCGTATCAGGAGAAAAGGGCTTCTACAGTATATAAATAAAAGAGAAATGAAATAGAATGTTTACCCTTTTCTTTCACATTTAAAGAGCAATTGTCTCATATTTGTGCATAAACCAGAAAAACATTTATACAACTGACTCAACAACAGAAAGCTTAAATGCCTGTACACTTAATATTTTTAATATGCCTTTAGTTGTAGTGATGTGAATCGATCGTATAACCACTTCCACCAACGAACCATGACTCAATTCTTATCGAATAATCAACCCGGAATGGAATTTCTCTTCGTGGTATACAAGGACCACAATGCTAAAAATTAGTCATAGCTGTTCAGCAGTCCTACAGTCATAGCTCTGAAGCAATCCCACAGTCATAACTGCCGACTACAGTCATTATTGTCCAGCAGTCCTATAGTCATAACTCTCAACTACAGTCAGAGCTATCCAGCACTCCTTTAGTCATAGCTGTCACCTAGTCTTAGTTGTTCAGCAGTCTTACAATCACAGCTGTCGACTACTGTCATAGCTCTCAACTACAGTCATTGCTTTCCCGCAATCCTACTGTCATAGCTATCCAACAGTCGTATTATAGCGGTTCAAAAATGATATAGTCATAGCTATCCAGCAGTCTTACAGTCAGAGCTGTCAGCTATCCATAGTTGTTCAGCAGGCTTGCATTGATAGTTGTCGACTACTGTCATAGCTATCCAGAAGTCCTACAGTCATAGTTGTTGATTTAAATCTTAGCCGCTCAGCAGTCCTACAGTCATAGCTGTCTAGCTCTCCAGGTGGCTCTTTTACGTAATGAATAATGGATGAACAACAATTATGAGCATCGCCCATCAATAGTAAGACAATTTAGTGAGAGTTTTTAGATTTTTCTAGCATGTGATAATCAATTGCTGCTTATTAATCTTAATCAATACATAAATCTATCATTTTTTTCAGTTCTGTAATAAATCTACAATTCAATCTATAAATCATGGGGCCTGAATGGCCGAGTGGCTAGCGCTCTGGCGCTCAGTACCGCAGGTTTCGGGTTCGAGTCCCGGCGGTGATATGGATGTTTGTAGTGGTTCGGAATCCACTTTAAACGTAGGTCCCGGTCCTAATAGGATCGTAGAGCATTGCGGGGGCCTTGTTACTCCGCGTCCGTGGCTTTTCTTCAAGTTACACGCGCCTCCTGGCTAATGCAAAGTGAGTAACGTCTGTGCAGCACTTGCCTTAAGGCATCCAAGACCAAGCTGTCTAAGTGTTTGCCAGCTGCATTAGAACTAAACAAAAAAAACTCTATAAATCATGTCTTAGGAATTCGTTTTGCAGGGGAAAGGCCTGTAAATAATGCCATATAATCTCAAAATAAGATTTTGTCAGAATAGAGCTCTTTCTGAAAAGATAATGCCACCAAATCTAATAATTTATTTTTTTTAAATTTTATTATTAATATTTCTCAATAAATAAATCTATAATTCATTCAGATCTGTAATAAATCTATAATTCAATCTATAAGTCATGCTATAGGAATTCGTTTTAAAGGAAAATGACCTGTAAATATTGCTATATAATCTACATATATATAAGATTCTTCTTCTTGAAAAGCGAATGCATCCAAACCTCATCAGTTGCACGATTTTTACTAATAATAAAATAAATATATTATTCTAAATAACACATAATAATATAGAAAATACATATTTGTCAAATCTCTGCATATTCATCACGTAATGTTCCATCTAACTGCTAACCGCTGCACAGCACTACAAATGTATTTTTTAACGCTGCCAATTTCTCTAACCATGATAAAATATCGATATCAATAACAAGAAGGAAAAAAAATTTTTTTTTCCCTTAGCTCTTTGACATGACGCCGACATGACATCCGAAGAAAAGTGAAGTGAAGCAAGGACATCCTCCCCTGCCCCCCACCTCCCCTCTCATGGATTTCCTGTTCCGGCGACGGGATATATACGTCGTTCTGCATGCCTGGGCCCTGGTTCGCATTTGAGAGGGGGATATGTATATCGGACGTGGTGGTATATATATCCTTTTGCAAACTGGAAAACAGCCAGCACTACAAATGTCTATGGATAGTATAGTTTTTTCATGTATTGGTCGACTGATTAAATGGTTTGGGACGATCGAAGAGTATAGGAATGAGAATCTGTGATGAATCTTTTGAGCTAGATGAATTTTATGAATCTGAAGCACAGATAACACAGGCACCAGAAACCTAATCCAGTATCAAAGCATTACATGAGGCTTAATTCTAAATTGCAAACGTATTAGTGTTGAAATGAATGTTTATTTGTGATATATTTGACGCATGTCAATTATTATTATTATTTGATATTATTAATGAGAACATTGAGCAATTGAGAGACAATTGAGTCAATTGAGAATAATTGAAAGTATTGAGAACAATAATGAGAATCTATGATAAATCATTTGAGCTTTATGAATTTTATGAATTTGATGAATCTGAGATACAGATGCATAATAAACTGAATCGAGTATTGAGATGTACCCCAAAAATATCACAGGAAATTTTAAAACCAAATTATTATAACTAAGGCAGTAAGTTTTGAAACTGTCAACATATAATTCATTGTCTAATCTTTAAAAGTTTTTGTGATTACACAAACATTTAATAGCATTGAGAATTATGACGAATTTTTTAACTATATGAATTTTATGAACAGGATGAATCTGTGGCACAGAAGCACGATAAACCTCATCGATTATAGAGCACTACATGAGCCTTGCAAAAATGAGTTCTAAATCGTATTAGTATCGAAATGAATGCTTGTGATATTTTTTTCAAGCATGTTAATTATTATTATTATTTGATATTATTATACTAGTATTGAGAACAATAATGAGAATCTATTATAAATCATTTGAGCTATATGAATTTTATGAATTTGAAACACAGAAGCACGATAAACCTAATCGATTATAGAGCACTACATGAGCCTTGCAAAAATGAGTTCTAAATCGTATTAGTATCGAAATGAATGCTTGTGATATTTTTTTCAAGCATGTTAATTATTATTATTATTTGATATTATTATACTAGTATTGAGAACAAAAATGAGAATCTATTATAAATCATTTGAGCTATATGAATTTTATGAATTTGAAACACAGAAGCACGATAAACCTAATCGATTATAGAGCACTACATGAGCCTTGCAAAAATGAGTTCTAAATCGTATTAGTATCGAAATGAATTGTGATATTTTTTTCAAACATGTTAATTATTATTATTATTTGATATTATTATACTAGTATTGAGAACAATAATGAGAATCTATTATAAATCATTTGAGCTATATGAATTTTATGAATTTGAAACACAGAAGCACGATAAACCTAATCGATTATAGAGCACTACATGAGCCTTGCAAAAATGAGTTCTAAATCGTATTAGTATCGAAATGAATGCTTGTGATATTTTTTTCAAACATGTTAATTATTATTATTATTTGATATTATTATACTAGTATTGAGAACAATAATGAGAATCTATTATAAATCATTTGAGCTATATGAATTTTATGAATTTGAAACACAGAAGCACGATAAACTTTATCGAGCACTTCATGAGGCTTACAAAAATAAGTTTTAAATTACAATCGTATTAGTATTGAAATGAATGTTTATTTTGTGATATCTTTTGAAGCATTTTAATTATTATTATTATTATGCTATTATTGAGAGCAATAATGAGAATCTATGGTGAATCTTTTCAGCTATATGAA
Source organism: Caerostris darwini (assembly GCA_021605075.1). Taxonomy (NCBI): domain Eukaryota; kingdom Metazoa; phylum Arthropoda; class Arachnida; order Araneae; family Araneidae; genus Caerostris; species Caerostris darwini. The sequence goes on from BPLQ01006153.1 coordinate 211,202, forward strand.
TTTTATGGACATGATAAATCTGAAGTATATTGAACACTACATGAGGTTTGCAAAAATGAGTTCTAAATTACAATCGTAATTTGAAATGAATGCTTATTTTGTGATAATTTTTTATGCTAATTAATTATTATTATTATTATGTTATTATCAATGATGTTATGAAGATCAATAATGGGAATCTATGATCTTTTGAGGTATATGTATATTATGAAGATGAATCTAAAGCATAACAGGTGGGCTGAAAAGTTCATAGACTTTTTTGAGATGTTTTACACAAATTCTTTCCAGGGATTAATCAAAATTTTATTGTGATTTGCACAAACAATTAATAGCATTTAGAACAATAATGATAATCTATGATGAATCTTTTGAGCTATATGAATTTTAAGAAATATATATATATCTTTATCCTTTTATTTCTTCATTGGTTCAACAGACCCATGGTGGGCCGAAGCCGTCTGCTACTGGAGGATTTCGAGACAGGAGTTGTTTTCTTTTTATTGCGTAGAGTTGTTTGTCCCACGAAAGTACTACAAAAAAAATATCAAAATAATTCCGAAACAACCTTAAAATTAAAAATATTATGTATTAAAAAAGTCAGTTATTATTATTTATTTATTTATTTTGCTTTAGACAATTCGATCGTTCTCTATTCTAAACCCCTAAGTTTCAAAACAAAGATACCTCCCAATTACCTGCATTCCAGTAGGTTGAATTTTAATCAAATTAAAAACCAATCTTTACATCGGCATAATCTCTTCGCCCATAAACCAATTGAAACGTTAAAAGAGATTAGCAAACAATTAATTACTACCCCTCCAATAAAAATAATTCCGAAAAGGGAAGTAGTATCACTACAATCTGAATTTAAACAAAAAAATATTTTCTCGTGCTGTTTGAACAAGCTTAATTGGAATTAGAAAACGGAAATTAGAAAAATTAGAAAAATCAGTTTGAACCGTTGTAGTATTTGTTTAACCATTTCTGCCGATTCAAAATGTATACGATCTCTTTTGTAGATTAATTGCAATTTAATAGCTCTATTGAAACTTTTTAGCACTTTGAAGCTCGTTTTACAAAGAGAAATTATGTACAAATGACACTTTTGTGTTGAACTAATGTATAAGTAAAGAGTTTTGAAAGTATCTGCTGCCACTCCGTCAGAGGAAATTGCTGTTAATTAACAGTTTACTTTTAATTCAAATCGTCTTGGGGGTTGTTTTTTCAGCATTTAATTCGATTGTGTGATGGATTTGTAATAAAAGAGAATATTTGTTGTAGATTTTCTGTTTGCTCTTCTTTCTGAAACGGGAATTTGTAAATGAAGAAAGTTCTATTTTACCGAATTTGCTGTTTCAAGCTTTAAAATGTTGAACATAATAGAACTGTTTTCGTTTTTAAATAAGAGGAAAACTTGATGATTTTAGTTTGCACAAAGAATGGTTTCAAAAGGAGTCTGAAATAAAAAAAAATTAACTGATGTATATTCTTTAATTTGTTTCAATATGCAAATATATGGAGCTTAATTTCAGTTCATTTGTTAATGATTTTATTTTTAAAGCATTTACGATTTCATTGTATTAATAAATGACTTAATATGCTTTAAATAACGTGAAAGGAAATTTATAACATATTAATAAAATATGCATTTTTCAATTATAGAGTAATAATATTGGTTCTGATACTTACCAGTATTTTTCAATATAATATATATTCGTTGATACAGAATAAATTTTTTTCTTAAAAACCTATGTAATTATAGAAAGAACTTAAAACAAAATGTTCCTTTTCGAATGCGGAGTACAAAATTTTGAATTTGAACGAACGAATTTGGGATTACACAAGTATTTAATAGCATCAATAACAATAATGAGAGTCTATGATAACTTTTTTGAACTTTGTAAATTTTATTAAACTGATAACTGAAGCCCAGAAGTACTATATACCTAATCGAGTATTGAACACTACATGAGTCTTACAAAAATGAAACTTACATTGCAATAGTATTAGTATTGAAATGAATTATTTTGTGACAATTTTTGATGTATGTCACAGGAAACTTCAAAATCAAATTATTATAACTAATGCAGTAATTTTAGAAAGTACTTTACACAAATTCTTTGCAAGGATTAAGCAAAATTTTTGTGATTACGCAAACATTTAATAGCATTGAGAACAATAATGAGAATCTGTGATGAATCTTTTGAGCTCTATGAATTTTATGGACATGATAAATCTGAGACATAGAAACACAATAAACTTAATTTATTATTTAGTTCTTTTTACTGGGTAGTGTTGTCAGCCCAACGCAAAAAGCTCTACAACCACATTAGACCGGGACCTATGGTTTAAAGTGGATTCCGAAGCACTACAAACATTCATGGTACAGCCGGGACTCGATCTCGAAATCTATGGCACCGAGCACCAATTATTATAACTATTGCAGTAATTTTCTAAAGTGGCTTTCATATAACTGATTGCAAGAATGAAAAAAGAATGTCTGATTACCCAAACTTTTTACAACATTTTTGTGTAATACAATCAGAATGCAATAGAGAAAATTGTATATCAAAGACATACTGAAAAAATGCTATCAAAAGAATACCTTAGAAAGCATCCAGTCATAGAGCTATACAAAGAAAACACTGGATGTATACAATAAGTAATTCTTTATTTCAATGAGCCCATGGATAATAATAAAAAATGAAATAAAGATTTCTCTTTAATTTTCAATACACATTTTTTTTTATCAATTTTGCTATAAAAAATTCTAATTAAATAGTGAGTATTGACTAATTAAATTAGTTATAAATAAAATAAATTGACTTTGAAAGCAATTTGTATTCATTTTTTGCAGTCTAAATTAGAAGTACTTTTAAAATCAATATGGAATTACCTAAAGTCACTAACTACAACTTATTATTTAAACATTTTTTTTTCCTCCTATATTCAATTGAATATTTTTCTTTACTTTCATTATTTCTATATGAGAAATATAAGATTGATTGTCCAATACTATTAGTATTAATTAAAGTATATTTAATAATAACCGAATAAATCAATAAATTTTTATCGAAAAACATATTTTATTGAATTTATTTTTCTTCTTATTTCATTTTTTTTATTAAGAATTCATATCAAGATGAAAGCAAAATATCTTTTATTACTTTTACAGCGGAAATATAAAATTTATTATTCAATTATGTGACATTGACAACAATGTGTTTTATGATAACCAAATTAAATCATCAAATTTTTATGAGAAAAAAATGTTTTGTGGAATTTCTTTCTCATCTTTTATTCCTTTTTTTTAATTAAGAAATCATAAAGGTTCTAACATGACTTCCTCAAGATGATATAAATTCCTGTAAGAATAATTTCGAACGATTGATTTTTTAAATGATATCAATGCATTTTTAAGTGCCACGTGAAAGATTAAGACAATGACCATAAAAGAAACAAAGCCAAGGGTCCTCGTGAAATCTTAAAAAGAAAGATGCCCATCCACCGACAAAATGCAAGACTTGACAAGAACAAACAAAACAGCTATAAATTAAACAGCAAAAAGAAAAACCGCTTCTTCAAAAGACAATACACACACAACAAAAAAAAACAAAAAACATCAAAGGCATATTGTTGTTTTTTTGCATCAATATCTATCAATGAATTACTGATGCGTTAATTTTTTTTTATGTACCGTATTAATTTTAAGTACTTAATCCTTTTCTAATTGCTACTGATGTGCTTTTGTAGTATTTGCATAAAACATAAACATCAAAATTAAAACAAAGTGATTTCTGATTCAATACATTTTTTCAAAGGGATATTTAAAACGCTCCTTTTTTTTCTTCTTTATTATTATTAGTATTATTAATTAGCTGCCTTAGTCTTTATACTGCGCCATTTTCAAAAGAAGTGTACAGAAATCAAAGGGATTTCTATTACAGCAGGCATAAAGATGGCGTTTAGATTAAATTTATCGAGTTTGCTGGGTTTTTTTTTTATGCGCGTGTGTGCATGTGTTTGTGAAGAGCAGCTGTTTAATTGCGATGAACAAACTGAATGCACCTTTTAGCAAACTGTAACCTTCGCTGTGCATCTGCAACTTGAGCAAACGAACTTTATTCCCATTTGCTTTGCTTTTATATTTGTGCAACATTTGCTTTTGGTTCTGCCAACCTGCTAGCGTTCTCTAAAAGCGTTGGAGATAGCAGTTGCTACTTTAGTGTTGGGGTGTATATAAAATGTAAACATATCTTTCGTATAAGGCCAAGCAGCAGATTTCAAAAGAGAATATGTAAATATAAGTGGTATGTAAGAGAGATAGAGAGAGATAGAAGGAAGTAAAAAAAAAAAATTCTATTTGAATTTCCAATCGCTCGGAAAACCTGGTTGCTGGCTCGATTTGCTGCTCTGGTTAAATATGACCGAAACTTATTCATTTCGTTTATGAATGGAGGCACAGATATCCCGGAATTTATATTTTTGCTTTGAATTCGGATGTTAGGAAGTTATTTAAAACGGTTCAGTTCTTTAAAAACTAAAACTCTGTATTGAAGTGTGAAATATCATCACCTATGGCTTGTACAAATTTAAGTTTTATTATTATTTTTTTTCATCTCTCTCTCTCTTCTCCTGCGAAATCTTTGATGTTCAAGCTTTGAATTCGAGCTACAAAGCGTGTTTGCTGAGCGTTTTGTGTAAGAAGTAAGCTTTGAATTTATCTTTTCAAGATATTAATTTGTTTAAGCAGAAAAATATGGCATCGATTTGATAAAACTCGAATCATGTTAGATTAATCGTATTAAGTTTAATAATTTCAGTTTACATGATTACATTTTTTTTTAATTTTCATAAACTGTAAAAGAGGTGTTCCTTTTATTAATGTACCTTAATTTCAGTGTAGTTTAAATTGAAAAGATTAGAATTTTGAATTATAAGATATTTAATTCTATCATTATATATCTTTTTTTAGATGAAGTTATTGGAAGGAGAGGTATAAATTGATGCTTGAATTCATTTATAAATTTAGATTTAAATGGATAAATTAAATCAAATTATGATTGTTTTAATTGATTTTATTCGAAAGATTGAATAATAATTTTTAATTTTATATGTTTTAACTTTTTTATGTTGCTAAGATTTGTAGAATTAAATACAGCTTAAATGAGAAGATTTATTTTATTAATAATAATAAAATAGTAAAAAAAAATGAAATTGAATAAAAAATTTTATTTGTTGATTTTAGATATATTTTAATGATGATATGAGCAGGAGAAGCAGATTATTTCTTTATCTGCTTTTGTTTCTTAGAAATATTTTATGCGCTGATATATTATAAAAAAATCACATAATTTCAACACAAGTAAATTACACCGTATGTCGTAATTTAATTGTGTAAAAAGTACTATTGTTTTGAAGTATATACCCGATAAGAGCTCTTTTGATTCTATTTAAATTATAAAAAGCTTAAAATATCAATTTTCTGTATAGATTTTATGACTAATTTTAAACTGATTTCTCTCATAATCTTAAAAAAAAAAAAAAAATAGACGTGTTAATAACTCAAAAAAATAAAAAAATTAAATTAGGAAATAAGATTGTAAAACTAAAATAAATTAAATAGCAAAAAATGTTATATATATCCTCAATAAAACTCAAAATCAAAGGTTTTCTATAATTTTTTAAAATTAAAATCAAGAACCAAACACATTAAGACTGAAGTTATTGGGGGTAATTACTGGCAGCTCTAGTACGAACCACAATAGGTTCACAGGATTAATCATCTTACAAGATGGACCTTTATTGCTCATGTTTCACCACAAAAAGTTCCATTTCATCTACTACCTCCAACGCTGAATAAGATTCAAAATACCAGATTATATATATTTTTTAAATTAAAACCAAGAACCAAATACTTAAAATAAAAATTTAAGATCTTAGAGGGGATGGGGGAATAATCAAGTTCATAGTACAATAATCTTATTAAATGGACTTTACTTCGAATGTTTCATCAGAGGGTTGAATCACAAAAAGTTTTCATTACATTATTACGTTCAAACTTCAATAAGACACAAAATCCAATATTTTCGAATTTTCTTAAGTTAAAACCAAGAACCAATTACTTCAAATATAAACTGAAGATCGGGGAGGAAAAACACCCAAACATTTGTATCCCAAGTACTAACCATCAGGAGTTCCTAGGATCAATAATCTTACTACATGGACTTTATTTCGGATGTTTCATCAGAGGATTTAAACATGTAAAATGTTTTGATTCGTCTACTACCTTCAAACCTCAATAAGAGTCAAAATCCAATATTTTTGATAATTCATAGAAAAAAAAAATAATAAATTAAATCCAAGAACCAAACACTTTAATTGAAAACTGTAGATATTGGGAGGGGAGGATCGTCAACTTTAGTACCAATCATCATGGGTTCAAAAGATCAGTCATCTTACAAAATGGACTTGTATGTTTCACCAGAGGCATGAAATATGCAAGTTCTGATTCGTCTATCACCTTCAACCCTGAATAAGGCTCAAAATCCAAAATTTTCGTTATTTTTTTAAATTAAAACCTATAAACAATTACTTCAAATGAAACTGAAGATCTTAGAGAAAAAACCCCAAGCATAGGTATCCCTAGTATAAGCCATCATTTCATAGGATAAATAATCTTACAAGATGGACATTATTACGCCTGTTTCATCAGAGAGATGGAACATATAAAAAGTTTTGATTCGTTTATTACCTTCAACCCTGAATAAGACTAAAATCCAAGATTTTCGATATTTAAAAAAAACAAAAAAAAAAAAAAAACAAAACAAGACTTTAATTGAAAACTGAAACGAGAACCAAAGATTTAACTGAAGATCTTGGAGAAAAAACTATTTGCTTTAGTACCAACCATCGTGGGTTCAAATGTTCAATCATCTTACAAGATGGACTTTATTGCTCATGTTTTATCAGAAGGATGGAATATGCAAGTTCTGATTCATCTACCACTTTCAATCGCAGACTAAAAGTCAAAATCCAAGATTTTGGAAATTTTTTTATTGTAAAACCAAAGGCATCTTGTACCAATCATCATGTGTTCATAGGATCTATAGTATTCTCTTACTAGATGAACGTTATTGTGAATGTTTCACAAGAAAAATACACAGAGTTCTGATTCGTCTACTGTCTTCAAGCCTACCAATCCAATCAGTTTCATATACTCGAACTGTAAATAGTGACTCGCAGGGGGTGTTCTACGGAAAGACAGGGGGATCATTAGCATTACGAGGAAGCTCATACGAAATAAAATCTAAAAAAAAAAATTAGGAAGGGTGGGTTGACTTGCAAATGCGAAATCAAAGCGACAATATTGGGGGACCATTCATGGTGGGTGGATGTCATTAGCTTCCACGACCCATTAAGACCCCTTTAAAAATCAACCCCACTTCAAAATAAGAGGGAGGGAGAGCGGTTAAAGACTTTATAAACCAATTACGGAAAAGAACCCCTTAGGGGTAGATCTTTCATCCCTTAATTTAGAATTGCAAGCGATTCACAAGTGGAAAGATTGAATTTTTTTTTAAAAAAGAATATATATATAAATGTCATGTTAAATAAAGTATTTATTTTGTGTACGGATAAGAAAATGTTGAGCGTTTCCGTTTTTTTGTATGGGTTGGTAATAAGCTAGTCTTAGTGAAATTACGAGATTTACAATTGAAATTGATATGTCGTTGGTTTTTAACGGTTCCATGGTTTGCAGACAGTAATGAAAATTGAAGGTTGATGGTATTTTAAGAAATCTGACTTCTCTGTGTGCAAATGAGATCAATCAGCATGCTTTGTCTCTATTTATGATTCCTGTAAATAAATGAAGGATTCCTTTATTTGCAATTGAAATTGCATTGACAAATATTGCACTATATTTGTTTTTCAAATACAGTATCTTTGTACAGTGGTAATGTGATACTACTACTTCACTATACACATGCTCATGGAAAACAATGCCCTTCTTTTGACATCCATTCAAAGACAGTTTGGGGCATACAAAAACTGAAAACAAGACCTATAATATATAAAAAATAATAAATAAATGGTATTTTTTAAAAATTTATTCTGTACACCAGAAATGGAAGAAACGGACCCCATGTAATGAACATGGGATTTATTAATTTGTCATCGACATTTCCAACTAAGTTTAGTGCTTTGTTTAGTGTGTCTGCAATGAAGATTAATCTATTGTGCTCATTATGATGCAAATTTATAAATTTATCATGTGGTTTAAAAATTTATCTGGTTCATCCCCAATGAAGACAAGAGACTTTTGAGATTAAAACTTTTTTTTTTAAATATTTTCTACTCAGGTTCCCAAACTATGTCATCACCTACCCTCTAAAGCACTTCAAAACATGAAGTCCCGAAATCTATTTTATGCGCTGAATGTTATTCTGAGACATATTTTGATGCAAAGGTGAATATTTAAATGCCTTTGCTTTAAATAAATATAGTATACCTAACGATGAATTCCCTGTTACTGTAGCTCAAACCACACACAAGGCGAAAAACAAATGCGTATGGAAAATGTTTTTATGTCATCTCCTAAGAAATGCAAACAAATAACAGAGCTTTCTCCTCCAATTCCTTCAGCAGTGACAGCCTTGTTTACATTTTGAGACAACAGGCTTTGTTTACCTATGTTGCTTGAACCAACAGCCAACTGACGATACTATCTTGATTGCTTTTCACTTCACGTTTACGCAGTTGGCGACTTTTTTTTTTGTAACTAAAAGCTCCTTAAACAATGCTTTAAAAACTAATATGACAGTTACTATAGGGAAAAAAAAACGGTGTCCTTAGCGACATGGGCGGATAAATATTTATCTTTTGAAGAAAGGTATTATATTTAACGCAATTTATTTATCGTAATAATAAATTGAATTAGTAATTATTTTAGTAATTGAGGTAATTTTTTTCTACATTTCACATTAGGAACAAAATTAATTTTGTTTATGGACACTGCTACTGGACCATTTTGCTTCAAATGTTTTTTTTTTTGCTGACCATGTACCATCCAGTAAGTTATACCAACACCACCAATTTTATAGACTTCTAAGAAGGGTAAGATATACCTAGATGACTTGGAATTGCATAACAACACAATATCTAAATGCTTCCCTGACTCAGCTGCCTACACAACTGCAGAAATGGACATCAGGATTATAATCTACAGAAAGTTTATTAATCCATATACATCTACAGAAGGTTTATTAAACCTTGTTCATCTACAGAAGGTTTACATGAATATGAGATTTATTAATCCATGGACATCTACAGAAGTAACTTGATGAACAGCAACAAAGAGGAATTATGGATGTATGTGATTTATCAACAGAAATTTCTAGATGCTGCAACGCAACGCTGCGGACTTGAATTTAGATTGTCCTATACCAGACCTAAAGCAATATTAAGTCCAACGTTTTGTCCAGTATGGTATCAGTACTATTCTACCATGAATCCTTGGTCTGAATAACTCTTAGAAAACTGTTGTAACTATAATTTGAATTAGTAATCATTTTAGTAATTGAGTCACTTTTTTTCCTAGATTTCATATTATGAACAAAACTAATTTAGTTTGAGTATATTGATTCAGAACCATTTTGCATCAAATGGTTTTTTGATGACTATGTACCATTCAGTAATTTATACCAATCAGATTTACAGACTTTTAAGAAGGGTAGGATATACCTATATGACTTGGAATTGCATAGGACTCAAGATCTAAATGTTTTACTGAAGCAAATGCTTACACAACCTCAGAAATGGGCATTACATAAGGGAATATGAGGTTTTCAATCCATGTATCACCATCCACCTTTGTTGCTGTTCACCAAGTTAATCTACAGAAGTAAGTTGGTAAACAGCAACAAAGATGAACTATGGACGTATGTGATTTATCAGCAGAATCTTATAGATGCTGCAGCACACCATTTCTTGAACCAACAGCGCAATTGGTGATACTATCTTCACATCACCCCCAGCAGTTAGAGACTTTTTTTTTTGTAACTAAAAGCTCCTTAAGCAATGCTTTAAAAATTAATATAACAGTTACTATAGGAAAACAAAAACGCTGTCCTTAGCGACGTAGGTAGATAAATATTTATCCTTTGAAGAAAAATATTGTATTTAACACAAGTTGTTTATAGTTGTAATAAATGGAATTAGTAGTTATTCTAGTAATTGTAGCAAATTTTTTTCTAGATTTCATATTACGTACAGAATTAATTTAATTTGAGGGCAATGCTACAAAGCCATTTTGTTTCAAATGGGTTGTTTGCTGAACATGTACCATTTAGCAATTTGATCCAACAGCAGCAGATTTATAACTTCTAAGAAGACTAAGATATACCCAGATGACTTGGAATTGCAGTACAACACAAGATCTATACGATTTCCTGGCTCAGTTGTATACACAACCACAGAAATGGACATTAGGTTTATAATCCATATGCATCTACAGAAGGTTGATTTGAATAAGGGGTTTATTAATCCATCTACAGAAACTGAAATAATTATTAATAAATAACTATAATAATTATTAATAAATAACAGAAATTAACTAAATAACAGTAACAAAGAGTAACTATGGATGCATGTAATTTATCAACAGAATCTTCTAGATACTGCAGCGCAACGTTGCGGACTTGAATTTTTATTGTCCTGTACCAGACCAAAGGCTCCTTAATACCGGCCTTCGCCCCCTATGGGGCTGTCGCGCCACTGATGACGACGATGATGATCAGACCGTAAATAAATTTAATACCAAATTGGAGGTCTTATTTCCAAAATTTTATAATAAAATTCATAGAAACATATTGATAAATATTCCATGAAAAATCTACTTGGATCAATCTTAGAAGAAATTGTTTAAACAATTTTCGATTGCTTTGCATTATAATCGGAGGCCATTCACCACGAGAACAATATATATATAGCAAATGCAACGTTACCCAGGAGGTTAGGGGAGAGGCTGCTACCCTCCAACTACATTTTGTAATCAACACTTTGAATGAGCATCTATAAGGATTGAATCTGAATCATAACTTCGTCAATCTCGATCTAAAGGGAGAACATTCCGGCTTACGGATTTACCATGCCCATCCCCGATAGATACGTGATAGATTTCGACTTGTAATGAATTCTCCTCTGACATGCTATGGTTAGTGATTACAAAGCGTACAAGTTCCTCAATAATGCTGATCATATTTAACAAAATAAAGATGATATTTTGATGTTTACAGAATCCTAATCAAGATAAAAAAAATCACATTTATTTATTTGATATGTTTTATATATTTTATGGCTATTTTACATAATTGAATGATAAAATTTAAGAAACTTATTTAGAAGTTGCACACAATATAAGACCGTAAATAAAGTTGTTTATAAAAATTTAACTCTTTAGTTGATGAAGAAACATTATCAAAACACAAATTTCCTTCTGTAGTAGAAAGTAAGCTCTGGCGCTTGGTGCCACAGGTTTGGGTTCGAGTCCCGGTGGTGCCATGGTTATTTGTAGGGGTTTGAAATTCACTTTAAACCGTAGGTCCCCGCCTAATGTGGTTGTAGAGCGGTGGGTGTAGTGATGGCAAACCTTAAAATAAAAAATTCTCATATCTAGAAATCTACCAGCAGGCAGACAACATTGGCCCACCATTTGCAACGAGCACCTAAAGTAATGAAATCTAGATCACACTTTCATCCACCTAGACAGGCTTCAGGTTCGTATCCTAGTGCTGGCATGGATGTTTGTTAGTGACTTGGAATCCCCGTTAAACTGTAGGTCCCTGTCTAATCAGCCTAAATTGTGCACAAAAGGACCATAGAGCTACAAACTAAACCAAATCAAATCAATTTCGATCCAGATAAAAGGACATTCCGGCTTACGGATTAACCATGCCCATCCCCGACAGTCACATGGAAAATTTTGATTTGTAATCAATTCCCCTCTTACCCAAAAAACATTTAAATAAATCTGCAAAAAACCTTAATCCCAAATAAAATTTGAAACCTGATCTTATGCGCATGCGCCAAATATAGACAATTTCAGCTTTCATTTTTAAGTAGTCGATTCTTTTATAAAATTTGTTTATTATTTATTTTTTATTTGAAATTTACACATTTATTAAAATTTGCTTATTATGAATTTTTTTATATGAAATTTACAAATTTATTTAAATTTGATTATTATTTATTTTTTATTTGAAATTTACAAATTTATTGAAATCTGTTTATTATTCATTTTTATTTTAAATTTACAAATTTATTAAAATTAGTTTATTATTTATTTTTTATTTTAAATTTACAAATTGATTAAAATGTGTTTATTATTTATTTTTTATTTTAAATTTACAAATTTATCAAAATTTGATTATTATTTATTTTTTATTTTAGATTTACGAATTTATTTAAATTTGATTATTATTTATTTTTTATTTTAAGTTTACAAATTCATTAAAATTTGATTATTATTTATTTTTTATTTTAAATTTAGAAATTTATTAAAATTTATTTATTATTTATTATGCAAATATAAATAAGTGTAATAATAAGTAAATATATATTTTTAAGTCTATGAATCAGATATAAACAGAATCGTCAAAGATAAATTTTTCAATCCTAATAAAAAGTATATTTTGTTGTTTATTAAAATAAAATTTATGACATTATTTTTTTTACAAATATATAAACACTATTTATTTTTAGAAATGAAATTTAATCATAGGTTTGTAACCATTATTCAATTGTATTAGCATATTAATCAAATAAAAATAATCATAAAATTTTAATCATTTTTATAATGGTATGTTAAACAATCATATCAAAAGCCAGCCAAAATCCTAGCCAAATGAACTAAAAGTAAATATCCATTTAATCAAAACAATAATAATTTTATTCTCATTTATTCATTCAAACATTTTCTTACACATTTTTTTTTCATCAGAAGGGAGCAATGCATTTTACTTTAACCTAAACAAGCGACTGGTTATTATAAATAAACTATTCATTCACTAAACTAGGACATAAAGGAAATTATATGAAAAATATTTACGTCATTTTATAACACAATACTAAATAATCTCCAGTTTAATAAAGGTCCTGTATATAGTGAACTGATGATTTTTTTTTTTTACTAATATATAAAATTGAAGAATACAGGAATAATAGATTCAAATATTATTAATATGTAAAGCAGCAGTAAAAATAAAAACTTGTATAAAATGTAAAGAAGTAGTTTAATAAAATTTTTAAACATGAAAATCTTTATAAATTCACCTTTATACCTCAGACTCAAATATCTAAAGGAGTAAAAATGGCGGAAATGACGTCAGTGTGAGGATTATTTATAGAGTTCAAGACTGTTGCCACATAAAATCAAGGAAACTTTTTGTACCTCCTTGCAAACGGTTATTTATATTTAATACAATAATAATAAAAATAATTTTATACTCATTTATTCATTTTAAGCATTTTATTGCAATTTTTTTTTTCATCAGAAGGGAGCAATGCATTTCACTTTAACCTAAACAAGCGACTGGTTATTATAAATAAACTATTCATTCACTGAACCAGGACGTAAAAGAAATTATATGAAAAAGATTTACGTCATTTTTGCAATACAATACTAAATAATCCCCAATTTTAAAAAAAGTCCCTCGTATAGTAAACGGATGAATTTTTTTTTTTTGACTAATACTGAGAATTAAAAAATACCGGAATAATATATTCAAATATTATTAATATGTAAAGCAACAATAAAAATAAACAATGTAAAATGTAAAGCAGCGATTCAATAAAATTTTTAGCCCTGAAATATTTATAAATTCACCTTTATACCTCAGAGTCTAGTATCTAAAGGAGTAAAAATGGCGGAAATGACGTCAGTGTGAGGATTATTTATAGAGGTAAAGACTGTTGCCACATAAAATTAGGGAAACTTTTTGTACTCCCTTGCAAACGATTATTTACATTTAATAAAATAATAATTATTTTATACTCATTTATGCATTTTAAATATTTTATTGCACATCTTTTTTTAGCAGAAGGGAGTGATGTATCTTACTTTAACCTAAACAAGCGACTGGTTATTATTAATAAACTATTCATTCATTGAACTAGGACATAAAATAAATTATATGAAAAAGATTTACGTCTTTTTTATAATACAATACTAAATAATGATCCATTTAAAAAAGGCCCAAATAGTAAATTGATGAATTTTTTGACAAATACAGAGAATTAAAGAATACAGGAATAATATATCCAAATATCATTAATATGTAAAGCAGCAGTAAAAGTAAAAAAAAATGTTAAGTATCATTTTAATAACATTTTTAGTCATGAAAATTTTTATAAATTCATCTTTATATTTCAAAGTATGAAGTTTACAAGAGTGAAAATGACGGAAATGACGTCAGAGAGCGAGGATTATTTATAGGGGTCAAGATTGTTGCCACATAAAATCAAAGAAACTTTTTGTACCCCCTTGCAAACCATTATTTATATTTAATATAATAATAATTATTTTATACTCATTTATGCATTTTAAACATTTTATTGTACATCTTTTTTCATCAGAAGGGAGCAATGCATTTCACTTTAACCTAAACAAGATGCTGGTTATTATAAATAAACTATCCTTTCATTGAACCAAGACATAAAAGAAATTATATAAAAAATATTTATGCCATTTTTATAATACAATTCTAAATAATCCCCAGTTTAAAAGGGTCCCTGATGTAGTGAACTGATGAATTTTTTTGACTAATACTGAGAATAAAACAATACAGCAATAATAGATCCAAATATTATTAATATGCAAAGCAGCAGTAAAAATAAAAACTTGTATAAAATGTAAAGCAGTAGTTTAATACAATTTTTAAACATGAAAATCTTTATGAATTCACCTTCATACCTCAGACTCTAATATCTAAAGGAGTAAAAATGGCGGAAATGACGTCAGTGTGAGGATTATTTATAGAGTTCAAGACTGTTGCCACATAAAATCAGGGAAAATTTTTGCACCAACTCGCAAACGATTATTTATATTTAATACAATAATAATAAAAATAATTTTATACTCATTTATTCATTTTAAGCATTTCATTGCAATTTTTTTTTAATCAGAAGGGAGCAGTGTATCTTACTTTAACCTAAACAAGAGACTGATTATTATAAATAAACTATTCATTCATAGGACCAGGACATAAAATATAATTATATGAAAAATATTTACGTCATTTTTGCAATACAATACTAAATAATCCCCAATTTTAAAAAAAGTCCCTCGTATAGTAAACGGATGAATTTTTTTTTTTTTTGACTAATACTGAGAATTAAAAAATACCGGAATAACATATTCAAATATTATTAATATGTAAAGCAACAATAAAAATAAACAATGGAAATGTAGAGCAGCGATTTAATAAAATCTTTAGTCGTGAAAATATTTATAAATTTGTCTTTATACTTCAAAGTATTGGATTTTAAAGGAGTAAAAATGGCGGAAGTGACGTCATAGTGTGAGGATTATTTATAGAGGTCAAGGTTGTTACCACATGAAATCAGGGAAAATTTTTGCACCCCCTTGCAAATGATTATTTATATTTAATATAATAATAATAATTTTATACTCATTTATTTATTTTAAACATTTTATTGCACATTTTTTTTAATCAGAAGGGAGCAATGTATCTTACTTTAACCTAAACAAGAGACTGGTTATTATAAATAAACTATTCATTCATAGGACCAGGACATAAAATATAATTATATGAAAAATATTTACGTCTTATTTATAATTACTAAATAACCCCCAGTGTAAAAAAGGCATCTTATATAGTGAACTGATAATTTTTTTTGACTGATACAGAGAATTAAAGAATACAGGAATAATATATTCAAATATTGTTAATATGTAAAGCAACAATAAAAATAAACAATGTAAAATGTAGAGCAGCAATTTTATAAAATTTTTAGTCGTGAAAATATTTATAAATTTACCTTTATATTTCAAAGTATGGATTTTACAGGAGTGAAAATGGCGGAAATGACGTCAAAGTGTATGAGGATTATTTATAGGGGTCAAGACCGTTGCCACATAAAATCCTTTTGTACCCTCTTGCAAATGATTATTTATATTTAATATATTAATAATAATTTTATACTCATTTATTCATTTTAAACATTTTATTGCACATTTTTTTTCTATCAGAAGGGAGCAGTTATTACAAATAAACAATTCACTCATTGGACCAGGACATAAACGAAATTATATCAAAAATGTTTATGTCATAATAAATTATTTTAATAATAATAATTATTCTAATAATAAATATAAGAATTCTAAATAATCCCCAATTTAAAAAAAGGCCCATCATATAGTGAACTGATGTATTTTTTTTTTACTAAAATGGAGAATTAAAGAATACAGGAATATATTCAAATATTATTAATATGTAAAGAAGCAGTAAAAATAAAAATGTGAAATGTAAAGTAGGTAATAAAATTTTCAGTCCTGAAAATATTTATGAATCCATCTTTATACTTCAAAGTGTAGTATATAAAGGAGCGAAAATGGCGGAAATGACGTCAGACTATGAGGATTATTTATAGAGGTCAAGACTGTTGCCCCATAAAATAAGATAAACTTTTTGTACCCTCTTGCAAACGATTATTTATATTTAATCTCAAAAATTTTATTAATATACAGAATAGTATTATTCATAATATTATCCTTCGATTATCATAATATTATCCTCAATATTAATACTGAATACAAAAATAATATATTCAATTAAGGTTAATATGAACAGCATTTTAATAAAATATTTAGTCTTGAAAATGTTTATAAATTCACTTTATACTTCAAAGTTTAGTTTCTAAAGGGCCGAAAAGGGCGGAAATGACGTCAGAGCACGAGGATCACTTATTGTTGCCACATAAAATCAGAAACACTTTTTGTAACCTCTTGCAAACGATTATTTATATTTAAACCCAAAAATATTATTAATATATAGAATAGTAACAGTTCGACTTCGATTATCATGATACTATTCCTCAATATCAAATATAGCGGAAATTTAAGATTAAATAATTAATTTAAGATTAAGATGGAAATTTAGGATATTCTTTCCCTTCATTACTGAAAAAGTAGTTATAAAACAAGTCGTTTTAGGTCCAAATCGCAGCTATTTTGCATAATATAGGTTGTGGTTTAAAGAATCATTTTTTTGCTTGCTGTGTTGGGGTTTTTCGTTTTTATATAATATATCACGAATAAAGCTTTATATTGAAAAATTTTTAATTGATTATTCGCATATTTCGTAAAGTACGAGGTCATATGGGGAGGTTCGACCCTTAAAAGGCGAGGTTCTGCAACGGAAGGAACATTTGACTTCCCGCCCGCATCGACACTACACTATAAGAACTCATAACCGTAACTTACCATGCACGGATATCTAATTCGAGCCTCCACTATAGCAAAAGAATTAGGCTACGGTAGACCTGAGAGCAGGGTCGCGGCGAGGGTAGCGCTAGCGGTCGGCGAGCTCTGTGGCGGCGGGTCCACGTCGCCGTCTCGGGCTCTGAGCCGCGGAAGTGGACGGTCTCTCCGGCTGGAGGTGGCTTTTATTTCTGTCCTGCCTCAGACCATACCGCGCAGTTCTACCCCTTTTGAGACAATGCAATATGGAACTCGATAAGGAATGTTCCTTCTTTTGCGAAGTGCATTTCCCCCAGTACGGTTTTTGAAAAGGGAAGTCGGCTGCCTGCTGAATGCCAGCCCAAAGGATAATAGCCCCCACCGAAAATTCCTTTTCACGAAATATATACGCGCGCGCTGCTTTTCAAAGAAGAAGGGCGAGTGTAGTGTAGTGTAGTGCGCGGTGCTTTAGAAAAGGGCGCCCGTAGATCCGTCTCCCTTTTCTCTCAGAGCCTCTTCAGATGGCTCCGTCGTTGGGCGAGGAGGAACGCTTTCTATGTGAAGAGACAGAGAAAGAGAGAGATAGAGAGAGAGAAAGAGGCGGCCACACAATGGCAAATGGAAGAGAGAAGACGGGGGATTTTCCATCTCCAAACGATTCTCTTTCGCAGACATCCCTTTTCTAGAGGCCCGGTCCGTCCTTCCCCCAAGCTTTTCAAAAGTGTTCATTTCACCAATTACAACAAGGGGACCGATGGAAAACCTAGATAAAAGAGAAAGGCTTCTCTCTCTCTCTCCCCTCTCCCTTTATCTTTCGCGCATGCGTAGTAGCCTCCTTTCCTCTCCCACCCACGCTCCGCTGTCCACCCACCACCGGACACTGGACAGCAAGACATCAACCCCTACTTTTTTTTTTGTCCACCCATATAAATATAAACACATACATGTGGGGTACCCCGCGCAGTCCTTTATTTAGGCCGGTTGCTGCAAATGACGGGGGATAGGGGGAGGGGAAGCAGAAGAAGGTTTTCAATGCGGCATCCCCCCCCTCCTAGCCTTTATCGTGCTTGATTCAGGCGCCACAAAAATCCGATACCCTCCCTCTCTCCCCCCTTTTATATTCTACTCTCCACCTTCTTATTTTTCTCCTCTTTTTTTTCCCTCCATCCTCCCCAAGGCTTGCTCCCCCTCTTTTACCTCCCTCATTCAGTGACTGAATCAGTCGCACATTCTTTTCCAAAGGCGGTCGCTTCTGATGAAGTTTCGATCAGTTTTTTTGCCGTTCCTTCATCTCCATCCTCTCTGCTGCTGTATCCGTTAAAGAAGAAGTCCTTTTTCCATTTTCTCTCCACCCCCCCGCCCACCACCCTCCGCCTCCCGAAGGCAAGTAATTTGCTACCGCCTCAGCCAAATCCTCGCCTCCATCCCTTGCACCTGCCCCTCTCTCCCCCTCCTATCTTCTTCTTCATCTCCTTCTCTTTCGGCTCCGGTCCCTTTTATTTTATTTTGATGTTTCTTGTGTGTGTGTGTATACGCGCATCGTGTATATTTATATAATACACACTACTGCCTCTCCCTTGGAGTGGGTGCGAGGAGCAGTGGTGTAGGGTGCACTCAGACCGAGAGTGGGGGGTAGGGCAAATAGAAACGGCTTTCATTTGCTGTAGTTATGTAATCTTAAAAAAATAAAAAGGGAATAGAATGCAATCGAAAACGGAGTGGCTAAAGGTATCCCTTTTAATATAAATCAACAATTGCTTCTCTATTCAATACTAACTTCAAAAACATCCGCTATATATAATTTAGTTTAGTATTTCAAGGTAGTCGCCGTGGTAAATCTGTAGAGTTGTTGCAGATATAGATTTACGTAAGCTGCCTTGTAGATAACAGGGATATGAGCTACAATCACAATTGGGATTGTCTGAGGTTTTTCTGAGGCTAGATGGAACCCATCAAAGGCACTCATCTCTGGTAAACAGATCTAAGGATAGTATCCAAGGTATACCATTCTCATTATCAAAGTTCTAACTCCAACTATATCTCTGCCATTTTAGGAGATTATATTATATAAGGCTAATAGAATCTTACACTGAAATAGCTATGATCGATTTCCGATGCAAACATACATGGAAAGGGAGTTAAAAAATGTAGCCTTTCATTTCAAGAAATGAATTGATATATAGTGATACCTTGGTATAGTTTGGAATGTGATCTGTTTGGAGGTGAAAATTTTACTATAAATCAACAATTGCTTCTGCCATGGATAATTCAATTTAGTAATTGAAGTTATTTGCCGTGCTAATACTGTAGAGTTGTTGCAGATATTGGGTTATGTAAGTTGTATAACAGGGATTGCTATCTTGGTGGTCTTTCTAAGTCTTATATGGCACCCATCAAGGATACGCATCTATGGCAAAGTGAACTATGCATAGTATCCAAACTATCATGATGACAACGAAGTGTGTTAAAAAAAAATTCCCAACATCAACTATATATCTACCATTTTAAGTGTTTCTACTATCTAGGACTAGTAACATCTTTCTATTAAACAGCCATGACCGATTTCCTGGCTTGCGAATACAAACAAACATGGATAGGGATAGAACGGGAGTGAAGAAATCAAGAAATGTCAAGTTTCACGTCAAGAAATGAAGTGATATACAGTGATGCCTTGGCATGCGTTTACTTTGGACAATACTCTATTTGGACACGAAAATTTTAATATAAATCAACAATTGCTTCCCTGTGGATACTAATTTAGTTTAGTATGCGAGGTTATTTTCCGTGGCAATGCTGTAGAGTTGTTGCAGATGTAGAGTTATGTAAGTTGCATTATAGATATGAATTACAATATCAATAGGGGATGCCTAATTGGAGATTTTTTTTAAGATAGATGGCGCCCATCAAAGATACTCCTCTCTGGCAAAGATATCTAACGATAGTATCCAAAATAACCAAGTGACAACGAAGCACGTTATAAAAGTCCTAGCATCGACTAACTATATACCCTTTTAAGTGATTCTATTATCTAGGACAGGGGGCTAATTGGCTAGCGCTCTGGCGTTCGGTAACACAGGTTTCGGGTTCGAGTCCCGGCGGTGCCATGGATATTTGTAGTGGTTCGGAATCCACTTTAAACCGCAGGTCCCGGTCTAATAGGATCGTAGAGCGTTGCGGGGGCATTGTTACTCCGCGTCCGTGGCTTATCTTCAAGTTACACGCATCCCCTGGATAACGCAAAGTGAGTAACGTCTGTGCAGCGCTTGCCTTAAGGCATCCAAGACCAAGCTGTCTAAGTGTTTGCCAGCTGCATTAGTAAGAAAAAAAAACTTTAAGAAAGGAACTGATATACAGTGATACTTTGGTATGCGTCTACTTTGGACAGTGCTCTGTATGGACGCGAAAGCTTTAATATAAATCAAAAATTGCTGCTCTATTCAATATGAAATTCAAGAAACCCCGCTACGGATAATTTAGTTCAGCATTTGAAATTATTTTCCGGGGCAATGCTGTACAGTTGTTGCAGATATTATAAGGCTATATAAGTTGCATTATAGATAACATGAACACGAACTATAATAACAATAGGGATTGTCTTCTTGGTGGTTTTTTCGCAGGCTATATGGCACCCATCAAAGACACGTATCTTTGGCAAAGAGATCTGAAAATAGGATCCAAGCTATACCGTTGACAACGAAGTCTATATCTGTGTATCATTTTAAGTGGCCCTATTATCTAGGAATAGTAACATCCACCTCAGGAACAGTAGGGATCGAATTCTCGGCTCCCCAATACAAACACGCACGCATACAGAGAGAAAAATGTGCCTTTTCACTGTAAGAAATGAACTGATATACAATGATATCTTGGTATACGTCTACTTTGGACTGGGATCTGTTTGGAAGCGAAAACTTTAGTATAAATCAACAATTGCTTCGCTATTCAATATTAACTTCAAGAAAATCCACTGTATATATAGTTTAGTATTTCAAGTTATTCGTCGTATTAATGTTGCATAGTTTTTTTTCCTTTCTAATGCAGCTGGCAAAAGCTTAGGCAGCATGGTCTTGGATGCCTTAAGGCAAGCGCTGCACAGACGTACTTACTTTGCATTACCCACTGGGCGAGTGTAGCTTGATAGTAAGCCACGAACGCGGAGTAACAATGCCCCCGCAGCGCTCTACGGTCCTATTGGGACCGGGACGTACGGTTTGAAGTGGATTCCGAACCACTACAAACATTCATGGCACAGCTAGGACTCGAACCCGAAACCTGTGGTACCGAGCGCCAGAGCCCCTCAGCCATTCAGGCCCCTAATTTTGTATAGTAGTTGCATATATATTGTTATGTAAGTTGAATTATAGATAACAGGGATTGCCTTCCTAGAGGTTTTTCTGAGACTAGATGGAACCCATTAAAGACACGCATCTCTGGCAAAGAGATCTAAGGATAGTATCCGAGGTATTCCGACGACATCGAATTGTGTTATCACTGTCCATATCTGTCTACCATTTTAAGTGATCCTATTATCTAAGAATAGTAACATCTTTCTCTGAAATAGTTAGGATCGAACTCCTTGCTCCCCAATGCAAACACGCACGCACACAGAGAGAAAATATACCCTTCCACGTCAAGAAATGAACTAATATACAATGATATCTTGGTATACGTCTACTTTGGACTGTGATCTGTTTGGAGGTGAAAATTTTAATATAAATCAACAATTGCTTCTCTACTCAATATTAGGGAGTTTTTGCATACCGTAAGTTAGTTACCGTAGGACGTCCGTTAGCATTTTTCTCCCTAGCGCGCATGCTCATAGGAAACTGACCATGCGCGCTAGGGAGAAAAATGCTAACGGACTTCCTACGGTAACTAACTTACGGTATGCAAAAACTCCCTATTAACTTCAAGAAAATCCGCTATGGATAATTCAATTTAGTATTTCAAGTTATTCGCCGTACTAATGCTGTAGAGTTGTTGCAGATATTGGGTTATATAAGTTGTATTATAGATAACAGGAATTACGTAGGGTTAACAGGGGTTACGTAAGCTGCCTTATAGATAACAGGGATATGAACCGGGATTGCCTACTTGGAAGTTTTTTTGAGGCTAGATGGCACCCATCAAAGACACACATCTCAGGCAAAGAGATCTAAGGATATTATCCGATTTATCCCCACGACAACGAATCCTGTTATCAAAGTTCATATCTATCTACCATTTTAAGTTATGTGTTGTGTCTAAATCTCAGCATCCTGCAGTGCTGGACGGACATCCCATGAATTATCTACGCGTGGGTGGAGAAAAAAGAGGAAGCTTCTATTGTGATGGAGCATCCGCAGGTAGAAGTCTGACTTGGCTCCGTGATGCTCAACAGCCATATTGGACCGGGACCTACAGCTTAAAGTGGATTCCTAACTACTACAAACATCCATGGTCCCGCCGGGACTTGAACCCGAAACCTATGGCACCGAGCAAAAGAGCGCTAGACACTCGGCCATTCAGGCCCCCACCGTTTTAAATGATCCTATTACCTAGGACTAGTAACATTTTCTTCAGAAACAGCCATGATCGAATTTTCGGCTCCTCAATACAAACGAGCACTCACACACAGAGAAAAATGTGACCTTTAACTTCAATAAATGAACTGATATACAGTGATAACTTGGTTGTACGGCTACTTTGGACTGTGCTCTGTTTGGACGCGAAAATTTGAATCTAAATCAACAATTGCTTTTATATATTGAGTACTAACTTCAAGAAAATCCTCCCGAAAAAGTAGACGTATGCCGGTATTAGACACAGAAATAGACATTTCTGTGTCTAAATACTTAAATTATGAAGTTTTTCTATTAAGAATTAAAAAGATAAGCATCTTTGTGATTCAAATTACATTTTCAACTTTTCTTAACCTATTCTATAGAATACTTTGACATCAGTTAATTTAAAAATGTAATAATTTAGGTATTTAGACACAGAAATGTATTTAGATACATACAAAGATAGCATTTAGATTTTTAAATATAGTACCACAAAGGTATTTAGATACATAAAGACCTCAATTAGACCAAGTTCTTGAAATGTTTAAAGATAACAGGGAAAGGTATAATCGATTTATAATGTCTTCCTCCCAAACCTCCATGATCAAATTCTTGGCTCACCGAATACATAAGCACGCATTTACACAGAAAGAGCGATGTGCCCTTTCACTTTAAGAAATTAACTCACATGCAGTGATAACACCGTATGCGTCTACTTTTGACTGTACTTTGTTGGATTGGTTTGGTTTGGTTTGTTGCTCTACGGTCATCTTATGCACACGAGGGCTAAACAGACCAGGACCTACAGTTTAAAGTGGATTCCGAACCACTACAAACATCCATGGTACCGCCGGGACTCGAACCCGAAACTTGTGGTACCGAGCGCCATAGAGCTAGCCGCTCGGTCATTCAGGCCCCGTACTCTGTTGGAAGCGAAGATTTTAACATAAATCAACAATTACTTCTCTATTCTATACTAACTTTAAGTAAATCTGCTATGGATAATTTAGTTTAGCATTTAATACATAAAGAGCTATGTTAGACTAAGGTCTAGAAATCTTTAAATATACAGAGAAAGTTAAAATCGATTTATAACATCTTTCTCCGAAACAGCCATGATTCTTGGCTCCCAAAAATACAAAAACACGCGCTTACACAGAGAAAGAAAGATATGTCAGTTCATTTCAAAAAATGTACTGATGTACAGTGATACCTAGGTATACATCCACCTTGGACTTATCTCTGTTTGGAATAACAAAATTTCTTTGGTATACGACTTTCGTCTGGAATATGATTCGATTGGGTTTAAACCTTTGTCAAAATGGATGAATGCTCAAAACCTTGCAGAGAAATATCACTCCAACAAACCCCAAACAAGTCGTAACAGCATTGCATGGAATGACCAGATAATGTGACATACACCGACGTAAAAGCAAATGTAAAGTTATTTGGACAGATTTTTAGTAAAAGTTAAATTTGATTATTCATAATCAGATCAAGTAGGGGAAAAGAAAAAAAAATTAAATTGGTAAATTTTAATTTATATATTTATATTTATGTATTTTAACAAAAAGGAGAGTCAAAGTTTGAACGGGTTGTAACATCTGTCTCCAAAAGAGCAATGATCACATTCCTGACTCCCCCAATACGAACATGCATTTAAAAAGAGAAAGAAAGATGTCTCCTTTCACAAGAAATGAAGTGATATTCAGTGATACCTCGATACACGTCCTTTTTTGACTTAAAAGGTGGGCTGAAACGTTCATAGGCTGACACATAGATGTCGCTACTAGTATTCAATCCAAATAATTTTTAAGTAGCCTTAACCTTCAAAAGACACGTGTATAAATTTGATAGCTGTTGCACTACTAGTATGTGAGTTATAGCATTTCTAGTGAAGCAACTTTTGTTAGATTGAAAAAATGGATTAAAAGGAATTTCGTGTGTTAATAAAGCATGACTTTCTGGTGAAAAAAAATACTATTGAAGCCAAGGCTTGGCTTGATAAACATTATTTGGACTTTGCACCAGGAAAATTAACCGCAGAGAAGTGGTTTGCTAAATTTAAAAGAGGCGAAATGAGCACCGAGGACGATGCAAGCAGTGGACGCCCCAAAGAGGCTGTTACCGATGAAAACATCAAAAAAGTTCACAAAATAATTTCTGATAACCGTAATGTGAAGTGGATTGATATAGCTGAGACCCTAAAGATATCAAAGGAACGTGTTGGACATATCGTGAATGAATATTTGGATATGCGAAAGCTCTGTTCAAAGTGGGTGCCGCACGAGCTCACAATCGACCCAAAACAACAACGAATGCATGATTCTAAGCAGTGTTTGGATCTGTTCAATCGTAATAAATCCGAATTTTTGCGTCGATATGTGACAATGCATGAAACATGGCTCCATCATTTCTCTCCAATCGACAGTCAGCCGAGCGGACTGCACGTGATAAACACTAAAAAGGCTATAACTTCACTAAAAATTCTATAACTCACATACTAATAGTGCAACAGCTGTCAAATTTACACACGTGTCTTTTGAAGGTTAGGGCTAACTAAAAATCATATGGATTTAATACTAATAGCGACATCTATGTGGCAGCCTAGGAACTTTTCAGACCACCTGTTACCTCTATTTGGAGGCGAAAAATTTTCTTTGATATACGACCGTCGTTTGTAATATGATTCGTGTAGATTAAAATTTTTACTAAATGGATGAATCTCAAAAACCTTACAGAGAAATGTCACTTCAACAAACCACCAACAAGCATTGCCTAGAATAACCAGATAATGTTACATTTACGAAATATACCGACGTAAAAGTAAATGTAAAGTTATTTGGACAGAATTTTAGTAAAAGTCAAATTTGATTATTCATAATCAGATCAAGTAGGGGAAAGGAAAAAAAATTAAATTGGTAAATTTTAATTTATATATTTATATTTAATGAATTTCAGTAAAAAGGAGAGTTAAATTTAAAATTGCCTTGCAATTTGAAATTTGGAATTTGAATTGGATCATTGGATTTGATTTGATCATCGCTGTTGAATTAGATCATTGGATTTGATTTGATCATCGCTGTTGAACTGGATCATTGGATTTGATTTGATCATCGCTGTTGAATTGGATTATTGGATTTGATTTGATCATCGCTGTTGAATTGGATCCTTGGATTTGATGTGATCATCGCTGTTGAATTGGATCATTGGATTTGATTTGATTTGATCATCGCTGTTTTGGAGGAAACATCTTCCTCCAAAACAGCGATGATCAAATTCCTGGTTCCCCGAATACAAACATGTACTTACAGTAAAAAGAAAGATATGTCATTTCACATTAAGAAATGAACTGATATACAGTAACACCTCGGTACAGCACGTCTACTTTGGACTTGCCTCTATTAGGACGCGGAAAAATTTTATTTGGTATGTGATCTTTATTTGGAAGCTGATTCGCGTGGGTCAACACTTTTGCCAATTGAATGAATCTCAAAAAACCTTGTAAATAAATATCACTTTCCAACAAACAAGTCGTACTAACAATGCCTGGAATGTGACCAGATATTGTAACAATTAACGTCTCATACCAAGGAAACAGCAGAAATAAAGTTATTTGACAGAATTTTACTAAAAATCAGATTTGATGATTGTAAACCAGATCAAGTAAAGGAAAGAAAAAAAAAATTGGTAAATTTTAATTTATATATTTATATTTATATTTATGTATTTCGGGTGAGCAGTAGATCTACCTCCCCGTGGTGCACCTGGTGACACTTTTTAGTGGCTAAAAGATCTGCAACTTGGCATTATGTCTTCCTCCCCTCACTTTGATACTCTTCGAGTGCTACAGTGGAATGCCGGTGGACTGTCTCAATCCAAGCGCGCAGACCTTTTGCTGACTCTGTGTGAGAAGGATATTGATGTCTTTGCTCTTATGGAGGCTAATTTGACATCCGACTGCCTGCGAAACCATCTTTACAGACTCAAAATTGTTCCTTCCCCGATATGCACCTCTAGAGAAGCCATAGATTCCACGCATCTACTGCACTGTCCTGCTCTGAGCAAGACTTTCCTCGCCGAGCGACAGTGGGAGGCTAGAGATATGTTAGATTAATGAACTCTGTTGCAGCATGTTTTGTAGTATTCTCTGCTCTTTTTTATTTTTCGTTGTTCTTTTTATTGCTGTAATTGTTCATAATCTGCCATTGGAAATAAAAAAAAATATGTATTTCAGTAAATATGAGAGAGTGAAGGTTAAAATTGATTTGTAACATTTTCCTCCAAAATAGCATGATGACATTCTTGGCTCCCCTAATACAAACACACACTTACTCAAAGAAAGAAAGATATGCCATTTCACTTCAAGAAACGAACCAATTTACAGTGATACCTCGATATACTTCCTCTTTTTGATTGTGATCTGTTTGGAGGAGAAAAATTTTCTTAGGTATGAAACCTTCATTTGGAATATGATCCGCGTGGGCTTAAACCTTTGCAAATGGATGAATAACAAAAACCTTGTAGAGAAATAACAGGTGGACTGAAAAGTTCATAGGCTGACACATAGATGGCGCTACTAGTATTAAATTCATATGATTTTTAGTTAGCCCTAACCTTCAAAAGACACGTGTATCAATTTGACAGCTGTTGCACTATTAGTATGGGAGTTATAGCATTTTTAGTGAAGTTATAGCATTTTTAGTGAAGTTATAGCATTTTTAGTGAAGTTATAGCCTTTTTAGTGTTCATCATGTGCAGTCCACTCGGCTGATTGTCGATTGGAGTCCGGTGTGAAATGATGGTGCCATGTTTCATCCATTGTCACATATCGACGCAAAAATTCGGGTTTATTGAGACTAAACAGCTCCAAACACTGTTTAGAATCATCCATTCGTTGTTGTTTTGGGTCGATTGTGAGCTCTGCGCGGCACCCACTTTGAACAGAGCTTTCGCATATCCAAATATTCATTTACGATATGTCCAACATGTTCCTTTGATATCTTTAGGGTCTCGGCTACCTCAATCAACTTCACTTAACGGTTATCAGAAATTATTTTGTGGATTTTTTTCATGTTTTCGTCGGTAACAGCCTCTTTGGGGCGTCCACTGCGTGCATCGTCCTCGGTGCTCATTTCGCTCGGTGCAAATTTAGCAAACCACTTCTCTACGGTTGATTTTCCTGATGCAAAGTCCGAATAATGTTTATCAAGCCAAGCCTTGGCTTGAATAGCATTTTTTTTTCGCAGAAAAACCAGTGCTTTATTAACACGCGAAATTCCTTTTTATCCATTTTTTCAAACTAACAAAAGTTGCTTCACTAGAAATGATACAACTCCCATACTAATAGTGCAACAGCTATCAAATTTATACACGTGTCTTTTGAAGGTTAGGGCTAACTAAAAATCATATGGATTTAATCTATGTGTCAGCCTACGAACATGTCAGCCCAACTGTTATTACCAAACAAACTCCAAACAAGTCATTATAGCATTGCCTGGAATGACCAGATAAGGTAACACTTAACAAAATATACAGAGAAAAAAGCAGAAGTAAAATTATTTGGACAGATTTTTAATAAAAGACAACTCTGATCATTCTCAACAAGATCAAGAGAAAGGGAGAATTTGAATTGGTACGCTTTAATTCGTATGTGATTATTTAGGTATTTTAGTGCAAAGCAGTATTTAAACTACTTTAACAATCCTTTAATGTATAATATTTCAATAGCAGAAGGAATTTTTTTTTATGGGAACGGATTAATATTTTTCCATTTTTTACTTATGGGAAAAATTTGTTTAGTATACATCCAAGACTCTGAAATTGAACCAAGTATACCAAACGTATACCAAGGTGCCACCGATGCATTTAGCACGTAAAATCTCTACACCCGTTTTTCTTAGAACAAGTTATTTTAAATTGAATTTTCTATTTTATTGAAAATCTGAAGCTTAAAATTTAAATGCGTATTTAAGATAAATCCTCCTATAACATAATCCTGATTTTTTCGTTTAATCAGATTTTTTTTTCTTGAAGAAATAAATTAATGAAAAATAAAAGATTAAAAACAAATTTTAGTTAAAAATCTATTAATGATTTTATACTTTTTAAGAAAGAAAAAAAAACCCTCTGGTTTTATTAAATGCATAACACGTGTAAACTTAGCCTTCATACAAATTTCATACTTCTAACCTTCAAAGTTTCTGAGAAAAAGGTATACAAATATGTTAAATTTAATGTTATAGAAGCGGGGCCTGAATGGCCGAATGGTTAGTGCTCTGGCGCTTGGTACCATAGGTTTCGGGTTCGAGTCCCGGCGGTGCCATGGATGTTTGCAGTGGTTCGAAATCCATTTTAAACAGTAGGTCCCGGTCTAATAAGATCGTAGAGCGTTGCGGGGGCATTGTTACTCCGCGTCCGTGGCTCAAGTTACACGCGCCCCCTGGGTCATGCAAAGTGAGTAACGTCTGTGCAGCGCTTGCCTTAAGGCGTACAAGACCAAGCTGTCTAAGTGTTTGCCAGCCGCATTAGAAAAAAAAAATTTTATAGAAGCAGAATTTCCCAGTATCTCAAGGGCACTTTATTGGTCCTTTTGCTAATTCAAGTTAAATGACGCGGGTTTATGGATTTGGTTTTGGTGTTACTGTCGGCCAAGTGGGATAAGAAACAATAGCAAGTTAACTGAAACTTCAAGACTGCTACAGTTAACACTATGAAAAGTGACTTGATGGATAATACTTTGCAGATATCGAAAAAGTTGGTAGGCTCTATTTAGCTAATATAACACAAAAACGCTTAAAGGAACGATATTGACCCACCGCAGTCATATTCCCCACATAAAATCTTATCAATTCATCCGTAAATACCCTTCCACAAGAATATATACATATTCCCATTATAAATAGAAGATTTGACTCTTGTAACTCTATATGATGGGCCTGACGGCCGAATGACTAGCTCTCTGGCGCTCCGTGCCATGGATGTTTGTAAGGGCTCGGAATCCACTTTAAACCGTAGATCCCAGTCTGATATGATTGTTGGTCATAGGGCTGACAACCGTACCTCTTAAAGAAAACATCTCCTGTTTCAAAATCTGCCAGTAGGCAGATTGTCTTGGTTCACCATGGGGTTGCTGCGCCAATAAAAGAAGAAAGAATTCTATATGATAACAATGCCTCGAAGAAACAAAATATAGACACATATCTTCTTCATTGGCGCAGCAGATAGTGGACCAAGGGCGCCTGCCTAATAGCAGATTTCGAGACAGAAGAGGGTTTCTGTTTTCTTTTCAAGGAGTAGGGTTGTCAGAATTACACCAGATGTTCTACAGTCATATTAAAAGGGATCTACGGTTTAAAGTGGATTTCGCGGCCTGGTGCCCAAGTGGCTAGCGCTCTGGCCTTTGGTATCCCAGGCTTCAGGTTTGAATCCTGGCGGTGGCATGGATGTTTGTTTGTGGTTCGGAATCCACGTTAAACTGTAGGTCCCGGTCTGTGTAGCCTAAAGTGTGCACAAGATGACCGTAGAGCAACAAACCAAATGGGATTTCAAACCACTACAAACATTCATGGCACCGCCAAGACACGAACCCGAAACCTTCTGACACCGAGCGCCAAAACGCTAGTCACTCGGTCATCAGGCTCCATAGACAAATATAGATTTGAAATATTTTTACATCCAACAGTTTAATTGCTTTACCAACTCAAAATTAAATTAAGAATTAAAAAGAAAAGATCTGGACAAGAATAGATTAGGCTGACTTCACACCAATCATTTTGAAAGAAACCCCACACCAGTCACTCATTAGAGCAAATGACCTTTATTTCTGTCTACAGCCTTGAACCCTTGAGCTACTCCACTCATTTCATTTAATTAATTAAAAAAATTTTTAACCAACTGCACTATAACATCAAATTAAACGTGGAAGAGATTAGGCTCTGGGATTAAGATTGAGAGATTAAGAGATTACCTTTAACAACAAATCCAGGACAAAGATAAATGTATCTTTAGTTCACTTTCTGGCATCTTTGTGCTGGCAAATAGTATTTTCGGAGTGTCCACATCGTTCTTTACGACGATAGTTTTGTAGAGGGATTTGGTTTGGTTTGTCGCTCTATGGTCCTCTTATGCACTCTTTTGGGCTAAACAGACCGGGACCTACAGTTTAACATGGATTCCGAACCACTCACAAACATCCATGCCCCCGCCAGGATTCGAACCTGAAGCCTGGGATACCAAAGACCAGAGCGCTAGCCACTTGGCCACCAGGCCGCTTTTGTAGAGGAAAGTGATGCCTTTCAAGAGACTTGGATGAAGAATTACACAGCATTTATATGTCCTCTTCAAGAAATGCTCATAGCATTTAACATGCAAAAAGTTTAATCATCTTGCCTCAGTGATAGTAACAGGTGGGCTGAAAAGTTCCTAGGCTAACACATAGACGGCGCTACTAGTATTAAATCCATATGATTATTAGTTAGCCTTAACCTTCAAAAGACACGTGCATAAATTTGACAGCTGTTGCACTATTAGTATGGGAGTTATGGCATTTTTAGTGTCCACCACGTGCAGTCCACTCGGCTGGTTGTCGATTGGACTCCGGTGTGAAATGATGGAGCCATGCTTCATCCATTGTCACATATCGACGCAAAAATTCGGGTTTATTACGATTGAACAACTCCAAACACTGCTTAGAATCATCCATTCGTTGTTGTTTTGGGTCGATTGTGAGCTCTGCGCGGCACCCACTTTGAACAGAGCTTTCGCATATCCAAATATTCATTTACGATATGTCCAACACGTTCCTTTGATATCTTTAGGGTCTCGGCTATCTCAATCCACTTCACTTAACGGTTATCAGAAATTATTTTGTGGACTTTTTCGTCGGTAACAGCCTCTTTGGGGCGTCCACTGCGTGCATCGTCCTCGGTGCTCATTTCGCCTCTTTTAAATTTAGCAAACCCCTTCTCTACGGCTGATTTTCCTGGTGCAGAGTCCGAATAATGTTTATCAAGCCAAGCCTTGGTTTCAAAAGTATTCTTTTTTTTTCGCCAAAAAAGCAATGCTTTATTAACACACGAAATTCCTTTTTATCCATTTTTTCAAACTAACAAAAGTTGCTTCACTAAAAATGCCATAACTCACATACTAATAGTGCAATAGCTGTCAAATTTATACACGTGTCATTTGAAGGTTAGGGCTAACTAAAAATCACATGGATTTAATACTAGTAGCGCCGTCTATGTGTCAGCCTACGAACTTTTCAGCATAACTGGTAGTATATCAATGTGCAAATGGACATGGATTCGATGCCATTTGTGATAATTATTACAATTATTCTGCACGTTGACAATTATTCTAGACAACTGTTTGTAGAAAGGAATACAGAGAGAGACTTTTATCACTGCATCGATCATTTTCTTATCGACAAGTGAATAACATGACTGACATTTTCTTGGGGTCGGTATTTCTAGGCACCAAGAAAATTTCAGTCACGTTATTCATTTGTCAATAATAGAGAGTTTTTGCATACCGTACGTTAGTTACCGTAGGACGTCCGTTAGCTTTTTCTCCCTAGCGCACATGCTCATAGGAAACTGAGCATGGGAGAAAAAGCTAACGTACGTCCTACGGTAACTAACGTACGGTATGCAAAAACTCTCTAATAATTCAATATAACACAAAAGTTCCAAATTTTGCTTGTATTTGATTCAACTATAAAACATATTCCATGTTAAATATGCAATGGACTTATTGTTTAACCTTACATATCTGTGATTATTTCACTTTTCTTCTGTGCATATCATTTTGAATATGCAGAATCTAAACGAATAAAACCCGGACTTTAACGGTTGACTGCCAAATGAAGTGAAATGGAAAAAAAATGTCTTGATGAGAATTTCTGCTCGACCAAAAGTTCCCTGAAAAATTTCTTTTCTCTTAACTTGTCATTTTCTGTGCGAGCCAAATGAGAAAGAGTTAAAAAAAAAAACCAACCGAATTTAGAAGGCAAAAACTGTACCCCCCTTTTTTTCTCTCTCTCTCTTCTCTTCTCTTCAACGTTGCTTAGTCGAATTTTATTCGCTCTTTATAGGCGAATGGGAAAGAGAGAAGATTACATTATGCAAATTCTGTAATATCCATGTAAAATGCGTCCAAAAAGACTTCCATGCATGTATATTTATGCTACGCAGGGAACACTACTGGAAAATCTGACTTTGAAAAACTCAGATTACTTTGGGTTTTTATGTGTTTACTTATAAGATTTCGTATGCATATCAATAGATTTTAAAAGTCTACATGGAAGTATCGAGACACACACATACAATGCTTGCGTAAGCGAAAACCATTTTTTGAAATTAGTTTTTAAAAATATAATAATTTTTTCCTTTTTTTTCCCTCATGTTTCTATATGGATTTAGATTATGGGGGAGATTTTCAATATGAATTTCAACAAAATAAATATTTCAATAGGAAAAAAAAATATTGAAAAAAATGTCAATAAAGTAATGCAAGTTATATTTAATATAATATTGTAGAAGCTGCAAATATTAAACAAAAATATTGATGAGAAACTTGAAATGCATTTCCCCCTTTAACGTTTTAGATCAGTGACCGCCAAAGTGATAGATAAGGTTCGATGGTAAGTCTATAAGGTCGACTACCCACTGAGGTTCGGTAGGCTTTGATTGACAGTCCATAAGGTAAACCCTCTGAGAAACGACAGGGTTTGATTTGTGATAGATAAGGTCGATTAACCGGAGATACGACAAGCCTTGATTTGTGATAACTAAGGTCGACTCCCTGGTCTTATAAGGTTTAATAAGATCGTTTGCTTTGGTTCTAAAAGATTTCATTGACGGTCGATAAGGTCAATTTTTCCTAAAGTTCGATAAGATCTGATTTTGGGTCTATATGAAAATGTTTGATAAGGTCGATCCCTCCTGAGGTTCAGTAAAGTTTGATAGGCTTTTGATAAGGTCAATTTTTCCTAGAGTTCGATAAGATTTGATTTTGGGTCTATATGAAAATGTTTGATAAGGTCGATCCCTCCTGAGGTTCAGTAAAGTTTGATAGGCTTTTGATAAGGTCAATTTTTCCTAGAGTTCGATAAGAGTTGATTGGAGGTCTATATGAAAAATATTTGATAAGGTCAATCTCTCCTGGGGTTGGATAGGATTTGATTGGAGGTCGATTCGTTTTGAAGTTCTATAAGGTTTGATAGGCAATCGGTAAAGTCTATCTATCTTAAGATCTGATTGGAGACCGAAGATCAACAGATATCGAGAATCATTCAAGGTCGATAAGGTCGATCTCTCCTGGGGTTCGATATGATTTGATTGGAGGTCGATATGAAAAAAGTTTGATAAGGTCGATCCCTCTTGCTGTACCATAAGGTTTGATAGGCGGTCGATAAAGTCGATCTCTCTTAGGAAATGATAAAAGATTTGATTGGAGACCTGTAAGGTTTAATTGAAGATCGACAGAAATGCCTTCACATCTATTCTGGTAAATTTTATCAAATTATTATAGATATATGCATAAGTTTGCTGGGCCTGATGGCAGAGGGATTAACGCTCTGGCACTTAGTGTCATAGACTCAGTGTTCGAGTTCAGAAGGTGATGACTATTGGGCGTAACGCTAACAGCCCTACACCGTAAAAAGAAAACATCTCTACTAGGCAAACGGATATCTGCCACTAGGCAAACGGATATTGATAAAATAATACAAAATCATATCTGTTGAAAAATTCATACAACATATACATAGGCTAACGACATATACTAAACATAACATCGACAAATGGAAAAATGCTTTGAATGTTAAAAAAATTGAAGCAATTATCTTCTCTCTGAGTCATAAAATTAAAATATAGCAAATTAAAATTGATGGCACTTCCATTCCTTGGGAAAGCAACACTAAATATTTATTCATATATTTTGATCAACATCCTAATTGAAGAAAACACTTTGAACACACTAAAACAAAATTCAGCATGGCGATCAGAAAAATCTTTCCTCTTATTAATAAAAATTCTAAAATGTGTAGAAATAGCAAAGTTACTTTGTATTAGACTATCCTTCGTACAATAATAACTTACGCTTGTCCGGTCTGGTCATATTCGACTAAATCTAATTTAAATATCATCGAAATACTTCAAAACACTACTCTCTGGCAAATTGCGTCCTAATGGCCAATTGGCTAGCTCTCTGGCTGTTGGTTCCACAGGCTTCAGGTTCAAATATTGGCTGTGGCAGGGATGTTTGTTAGTGGGTCGGAATCCGCGTTAAACTGTAGATCCCGAACCACTAACAAACATAAATGACACCGCCGATTCGAATCTGTAGCCTGTGGTACCAAAGGCCAGAGCACCAGGCTCAAAGAATACGGAGTGAATCTTTGTTTAAAGTTGTTAATTTAAAAATTCTGATTGCGGGATATGAATGGCCGAGTGTCTAGCGCTGTGGCGTTTGGTGCCCCAGGTTTCAGATTCGAGTCCCGGTAGTGCCATAAATGTTTGTAGTGGTTCAGAATTCACTCTAAATCCAAAAATCATATTGTAGAGCCCGGTCTCATATGATTGTTGTCCAGAGCACTAGTCAATTAGCCATCAGGCCACCTATGAGTAGATTATCCATGGGATGATTGTCCCGCACTGCGGGACACTGTGGATTAGACACAACAACAACAGACTACGTAGAGTTTTAATTTAGTCGTTTACTTTTAATTTTTAAAGTTTTATTTTATTATTATTATATTATAATTTTTTACGGTATTAATTAAATTGGCTATTATTCTGGGCAATCACCCTTAAATTAGCTACGTTTTAGTCATAATTATATCGGAGATGAGCCCCTCGTGGCTGGAAATTTCCAAAAAAAGAAAAAAAAATCTATCCATATACTCTGAAAATACCAGAATACATATTATCCATTCACAATGCATTGGGAACAAAATGACGCAATTCCTTCAAGTAACCTCTGAAAATACTCGGGGCATACATGAACCTAATACTGCTATTAAAAGATCACGTCAAAGATGCGCCTTTCAGGATGCGTTTAGTATGGTTTGTCCCACTACGGTAATTTTGTGCGCACTTGCTAATTAGGCTGGGAGCTACAGTTTAAAGTGGATTCCGAACCACTCGCAAGCATCCATGTTACCACCAGGATTCGAACCTCAAACATGTGGTACCAACGAGCATGTGGTACCAGAGCGCTAGCCAGTTGGCCATCAGGCCACCTCCATCCATGAGTAGGTTATCCATGAGATGTCCGTCCCGCACTGCAGGACATGGAGGATTAGTCAGAACAGCAACACACCATGTAGAATTTTAATTTAATCATTTATTTTTCATTTTTGAAGTTATCTCTTGTTATTGTATTATAATTTTTACTTTATTAGTTAAATTTACTATCATTCCGGGTAAATTATACATAAATCAACTACTATGTAGTCCCAATTATGTCCAAGATAAGGCCCCTTGGGGGGTATAAAGCTCCAAAAGAACAAAAATATAGTAAATTATTTTTAATTTTTACAGCTTTCTTTCGTTATTATATTATAATTTTTAAATTTATTTGTTAAATTTACTATTCTGGGAAATTATACTTAAATCAACAACTTTGTAGTCATAGCTATATCGGAGATGAAGTCCTTCGTGTCTAGGAAGCTCCAAAAACAACAACCCTCCATCCAAATTGAACATACCGAACAAAATGCATATCCACCATTCACTCTTTCACCATGCATTGGGAACAAACTGATGTTATTCCTTCAAGTAACTTCTAAAAACACTCGGTGCACTGTTTCCTGACCCTACAACATCATCAGTGCCCCTATATATTAAGTCCGGAGGGGAAATCTAACTATATGGATTCAACAGAGCATCGCGAAGTCGGTAAATGGTTCATGAGAAATTCTTAAAACCAGTGAATTGCTAAAATTACTCCTCTCAAAAACCTTTTTAAAGAAATTCTTTAACACTTTAGAAAACAACGGAAACCCTGCAATCCAGAAAATTAAAATATGTCAGCCTAATATTGCTATTAAAAGACCACGTAGAAGCTGAACTTTTCTCTCGATCCATGAGTAGATTACCCATGGGATATTCGTCCCCCACTGCAGGTTTGGTTTGGTTTGTCCCTCTGCGGTTATTTTGTGCATATATTAGGCTAATTAAACTGGGACCTACAGTTTAACGTGGAATCCGAACCACTGATAAATATCCATACCTACGCCAGGATATAAACCTGAAGCCTGTGTATCCAACAGCCAGAGCGCTAGCCAACTGGCCATCACGCCGCCCTACACTGCAGGACTGTGAGTATTAGAGATAAACAACAACAGCCCACGAAGAATCTTTATTTAGTCATTTATTTTTCATTTTTGAAGTAATCTCTTGTTATTGTATTATAATTTTTACTTTATTAATTAAATTTATTATTATTCCTCGCAATTTATCCATAAATCAACTACTATGTAGTCACAATTATGTCCAAGATAAGGCCCCTTGGGGGTATGAAGTTCCAAAAGAACAAAAAATATAGTAAATTATTTTTAATTTTTAAAGCTTTCTGTTGTTATTATATTATATTTTTAATTTTATTAGTTAAATTTGCTATTCTTTGAAATTATACTTAAATCAACAACTTTGTAGTCATAGCTATATCGGAGATGAAGTCCTTCGTGTCTAGGAAGCTCCAAAAAACAACAACCATCCATCCAAATTGAATATACCCAACAAAATGCATATCCACCATTCACTCTTTCACCATGCATTGGGAACAAACTGATGTTATTCCTTCAAGTAACTTCTAAAAACACTCGGGGCACTGTGCCCTGACCCATACAACATCATCAGTGCCCCTATATATTAAGTCCGGAGGGGAAATCTAACCATATGGATTCAACGGAGCATCGCGAAGTCGGTTATGTTCAATGGATTTACAAAGCAGGGGAGGGGATGGAGCTATTTACCATCCCCCCACCCCCAATCACTTATGAGCTAATGTTTTGTTGGGTGGTTGGTAAAAGGATCCCAAAACGATTGATACATCGTTGCTTATGTTTACAGCGAAAGTACCTTCGAAGATTTCGATTCGCAGTCTTCAAAGCATGATGTTTATATTCCATGTCTTTTCGGGTACCATCTTTTATTCATAACTTATGATATGCGCTGGGTCCTGATGGTTTTTAGAGCCGCCATAAGTGATATGGATTTTGAGGCAGTTTGGCAGACTTGTTGACATGTCATATTGCTTATGACATACAGGCCGTATATCTGCGTTTACTGGAAAACAAGAAGCGGTGGTGGGGGTTTTATGGATGTTGTGTCTTAAAAGCATTTGTTGCATTTCAGTTTTGTTGGAAATTCCAGAAAATTTTTTCCCATGTTTTGTAACGATAATCTGCTCTTCGTGTGTTCTCTTTTCAGCCCTAAAATTTTGTCAAAGTTCCAAAATCTTGTTATTTGTAAACTGTTTAACATATCCTCTTGATCAGGGGTCTCCAAACTTTCCAGCCTTAGGCCATACTGTTTTACTCCGGTAAGTACCAAGGGCCAAAACGAGTTTTAATTTTTCGACCATTTTCTATAGTATTTAGACTAGCTAATTTAGATTTTCCGTTCCTGAAGGATTTTCAGGATAAAAATCATGTGTTTGATTCAGGATAGATACATTCCAAACATCGATATACATACATATGCGATACTCTTTACCCCAACATAATTACCGAGGGTAACCACTGGATGTTCACTAGTTTATAATGTTGGTGGGATTCATTTCAATTATTTGTTAGTTGTTATGCTTAAGTTAAATTTTCTGCATATTATGCTTGTCATTAAGTTTTACCTAGCAAGTAAATAAAACCGCGTTATTATCATTCTGTGTTTTTTTAACCAACTTATTACAGCAACAATAAGCTATTCGCTGTTGCGGGCCGGATTTGGCCCGCGAGCAATAGTTTGATGACCCCTGCTCTTGATTATTGTGTTAAAATTCAGTTTAAAAATACGTAATTTTTTTCACTATTTATTACCTCTATAGACCACTTCATATATATGTATATATATTTATTTATTTATTATGTAAATTTCAATTTTGCACATCATGTTAACTTTTTAATGTTAACTTTTCAAAGTTTTATTTTATTATCAAATTTAAAATTATTGTTTAACCTGTTTTATTATTGTTTTAAATAAATTTACTGAATTTAAGGTAATAAAATTTATATTTAAAATTATTTTAGATCAAATTTATAAAGCAAATATAAATTTTTGTAAGATTATTTATCGCAAAATATATTGCCGCATAATTGCAAAATTGCCAAATATTGCCTAAATCGCCAATTATATTTCCCCATAATTATAAAATTGCATTGCCAGGCATATCGCCATATAATTGCAGAATTGCCAAATATTGCCTAAATCGCCAATTATATTTCTCCATAATTGTAAAATTGCATTGCCAAGAATATCGCCATATAATCGAAAAATTGCCAAATATTGACTAAATATATGAGGAATGAATATTTATTTCTATGTGGTTCTATGTAATACCAGCAAAATATCTATACTATCAGGCGTATTAGATATACCCAAGGTCTTTAAAATATAGAGTTACGACAAAATATCTTATTATGAGTATACTTTTGTGAATTAATTTCTTAAGAGTAATTTTAACGTTTTGAATAATTATCCTTTTCGTGACATTTTGTATCTAAAAAAAAGATAAATAAATCGCCATTCATTGTAGATGGCCTTGAAATTTTAATTGCCACATGGATCCAATCCAGGAAGCGAT
Source organism: Caerostris darwini (assembly GCA_021605075.1). Lineage (NCBI taxonomy): Eukaryota > Metazoa > Arthropoda > Arachnida > Araneae > Araneidae > Caerostris > Caerostris darwini. The sequence goes on from BPLQ01006153.1 coordinate 251,030, forward strand.
CATTTCTAGAACAAGATTACGGTCTTTGTTGTTATTTTTACTGCATGATACTTCATTGACTGTGCAACGCAACGAAGCTATGAATGCGAATAAATTGTTATTGCCATTTTGCTCTTATTTCAGTTATTGTATCACGCTTTCCCATTGATAACCTTCTAGAAAAACCTGTGTGAAATTTAAAATTGTCTTTCTATTCAGTTTCATTCCATGGCAGTTAAGCAATTAACTGTTTCGAAAATATGCTTTACTGTGAACTGACTAGAGATTTTGTTTTAAATCAGCATTATTTGAATACTATTTGAATATTGAAATATAGTACATTCCCTTAAATATTTAATTTGTTATTAAATAATTATCTTCACCAGGACTTATTTTTTGGATTTTTCCGGTAATCACTGGCGCAATAGCCCCATGGTGTGCCAAGACAGTCTGCCGACCTACACATTTCGGGCCAGGAGATGTTTCCTTTTTACGGGGTAAGGTAGTCTGTCCTACGTCGAAAACATCTACAGTCGCATTAGACCAGGACCTACGGTTTAAAGTATATTTCGAACTACTACAAACATCCATGGCACCACCGGGACTCGAACCCGAAACCTGTGGCACATATATATATATATAGTGTTCATATTGTATAGTATTGATATTACTACTACAAAAAATATTTTAATCGTCTTATTTGTGGGTACAGTGCCCTCAGTGATAAAAGGAAACGATTCCTACTCATATGATATGAGAAAAGGGTCCTGAATGGCTGAGTGGCTAGCGCTCTGGCTCACGGTGCCACAGGTTTCGGGTTCGAGTCCCGGCGGTGTCATAGATGTTTGTAGTGGCTCCGAATCCCCTTTAAACCGTAGGTACCGGTCCTAATAGGATCGTAGAGCGTTGCGGGGGCATTGTTACTCCGCGCCCGTGACATATCTTCAAGTGACAGGCGCCCCCTGGGTAATGCAAAGTGAATACGTCTGGGCAGCGCTTGCCTTAAGGTATCCAAGACCAAACTGTCTAAGTGATTGCCAGCTGCATTAGAAAGAAAAAAAATTATATGAGAAAATACATCAAAAAGTGTATCTGTTTTTCAGTAATCTTGAATGCGGATTTATTCTTATTGTGCCCTTATGTAATATTAATCCATAAACAAATATCAATATTTCATCTTTTGTGCTTTCCTTCCAAGCATTAATTTTAGAATGTCATTTTGTTTGATGACGAGCGCAGTCATTGGTTTGAGCAATTATTTCATCCAAGGAACTTTTGATATATAACAGGTGGCCTGAAAAATCCGTAGACTGACACATAGATGGCCCTACTAGTATTAAATCCATATGATTTTTAGTTAGCCCTAACCTTCAAAAGACACGTGTATAAATTTGACAGATGTTGCGCTATTAGTATGTGAGTTATAGCATTTTTAGTGTTCATCAAGTGCAGTCCACTCGGCTGACTGTCGATCGGCTGACTGTCGATGGAGCCATGTTTCATCCATTGTCACATATCGACGCAAAAATTCGGATTTATTATGATTGAACAGCTCCAAATACTGCTTAGAATCATCTATTCGTTGTTGTTTTGGGTCGATTGTGAGCTCTGCGCGGCACCCACTTTGAACAGAGCTTTCGCATATCCAAATATTCATTCACGATATGTCCAACACGTTCCTTTGATATCTTTAGTCTCAGCTATCTCAATCAACTTCACTTTACGGTTATCGGAAATTATTTTGTGGACTTTTTTGACGTTTTCGTCGGTAACAGCCTCTTTGGGGCGTCCACTGCGGGCATCGTCCTCGGTGCTCATTTCGCCTCTTTTAAATTTAGTAAACCCCTTATCTACGGTTGATTTTCCTGGTGCAAAGTCCGAATAATGTTTATCAAGTCAATCTTATTTTGATAAACTGTTCTCTGATAAATGAAATGACATCTAAAATTTCCAGATGGTAATAAATACTATGCCTTTTCCTTTACTAATAGCACAAAGAAACTACAGCAGTTAAAGAAGTTCCCACCCACGTTGTGCCAGTTTAAGACCTCATCGAAACTGATACCGTATCGCCAATAATATATGTACATTATTTTAGTTTATATATTAGTTTATTTTATGAATAATATGTATACATAATATATTGCTCCCTGTTATTTTTCCTGGCGTTCCCGATGGAAGGAACACCAGGAAAAATAACAGGGAACAGGTAGAAGAGAAACCGCCTAAAATTTCTAAAATTTCCAGAAGGTAATAATATGTATTTTCTTTTACTAATAGTTTAAAGATACTGCAGCAGTTAAAGAAATTCTCACTTACGATGAACCAGTTTAAGATTTAAGACGTCTCTAGGAACTGATCCAGTATCGTCAATAATATATATAATGTACCAAGTTACTTTTACTTGTGTTCCTTTCATTGGGTTACAAGATACGACCTGATAGATGAAATGATATTTAAAATTTCTGATGAAGGGTATAAATTATACGTATTTTCTTTAATAATAGCTCAAAGATACTGCAACAGGTAGAAATTTTCACTCAGGTCTAACCAGTTTAAGACCTCACTCGAAACTGATCCCGAATCGCCAATATATATATATATATATATATACATATATTTGTAATATACTGTTCCTGTTACTTTTACTTGCGTTCCTTCCATTGAATTACAAGAAGACACAACCTGATAAATGAAATGACATCTAAAATTTCCAGAAGGTAATAAATAATATGCATTTTCCTTTACTAATAGGGCAAAGATACTACAAGGGTTAAAGAAGTTCCCACCTACGATAAAATGATACATATATATATATATTGTCTTCTGTTACTTTCCCAAAACATTCTTTCCATAGGTTACAAAGTGAGACAAGACTTGATAGATTAAATGATATCTAAAATTTCCAGAAGGTTAAGAATGATATATTTTCTTTCACTAATAGGGCAAGATACTGCAGCAGTTAAAGAAATTTCCACCCACTTTGAACCGGTTTAAGACCTCATTCGTAACTGATGCCGTATCACCAATATGTATATGTATTATTTTAATTTGTATATATTAATTTATTTTATGTAAACATACATACAATATGTAAACATACATATATTATCATAATATATTGTTCCCTATTACCTTTATTTGCAATCCTTCCATTGGGCTACAAAGGGAGACATGACCTAATAAATGAAACGATATATAAATTTCCAGAAGGTAGTGTATGATATACATTTTTCTTTACTAATAGAACAAGATACTACAAGAGTTAAAGAAGTTCCCAACCACGATGAACCATTTTAAGACCTCACTCAAAACTGTTCCTGCATCGCCAATAATATATATATATTATTCTCATTTATATGGGTTACAAAGAGAGATATGCTATGATAGATGATATGACATCTAAAATTTCCAGTAGATCATAAATATTATGCATTTTCCTCTACTAACAGGACAAGATACTCCAACAGGTAAAGAACAGTTCCCACCCACGTTGTACCAGTCTAAGACCTCCCCCGAAACCGATCCCGTATCGCCGGCGATATCCCGCTGTGCAACCCTTTCAAGCGATACTCATCTTATCCGTTCCATCTCACGAGCGGATTCTTTTAAGCCACCTGAAGATATCATTTATCACAGGTTCCATCAGCACGGGCATCTGTGGCCATTGGCTGCTAATTTTATCTCAGCTGATTCGCCGGGAATGTGGCCCTCCTTGGCAGCAAAATGTTGGCCTAAATGAATGAGTTTCCCGTCTCCCCCGTATGCGGTCAACCCTTTTATGTCCAAGGGGAGGGTACTAATCTTAGGGTTTTAACTACTTGGCAAATAAGCTGCACAGAGTAGAATAAATCATTGACAGCAATGGAAAAACTTCCCACGATCGCTTTACAACATTATCATGTGTATTGCTAGATTCTATAATAATTCTATTATTATATACAATTTTTAGATAGTTGCAGTCGAAAGAAACTTTATTCATATATAATGATGTATACTTACAATGTTTTTTCAACGATTTGTTATGAATCTCAATTTGTTTCGACAATTTGTTTCAACGTTTGTTTTATTCATATATAACGATATATACGTACCTTACAATGGTGTTTCGACGATTTTTTTTATCAACGTCATTTATTTCGACAATTTATTTTTTACATCTGCTTTACTCATATATAACGACATAAACGTACAAGGAATTTTCGCTGATTTGTTATCAACGTTGATTTGTTTCGGCAATTTGTTTTCGACGTTAGTTTTATTCATAACGATATATACGTACAATATTTTTTCGACGATTTGTTATCAACGCCGATTTGTTTCGACAATTTATTTTTGGCCTTTATTTTATTCATATATATATAGTATATATATACAATGTTTTTCGATGATTTGTTATTAATATCGATTTGTTTCAACAATTTGCTATCGACGTTTGTTTTATTCATATATAACGATATATACATATAATGTTTTTTCGACGTTTCGTAATCCACTTTTACTATAGAAATGAAAATCTTAATTATATCCCAGTGACAGTATATAGTATAGTACCCAATTATAATGAAAAACACGATTTTATATTATAATTTAAGAAGCATTTCGTGGAAAAAAAATGATCAGAAGTTTCAAAAATTATTCGAATTTCGAAATTTAAAATAATTATCAAAATATTAGTAAATTATTTAAATATTAAAAAAAAAACCTTAACACTATTGAAATTTGACGGCTTAAAAAATATTCATAAACGCGAGATATTCAAATTTATAATTTATAATTTCTAATAGCTCTAAAAATGGAATGTACAAAATGTTTTAAACGCTTTCCAGTATAAAAGTTGAAATAAAAATTCAATTTGCAATTCATGTCTTTGAAGTATAATATTTGTTGTTGTTGTTTCTTATCCCACTTGGTAGACAGCATCATCTACACAAAGTCCAAAGGGGCCAGCTTTTGTTGTGACGGAACACATGTAGGTAGAAGTCTGACTTGGCTCCGTGACACTGACTTTTTTTACGGAGTAGGGTTGCCAGCCCTACTCTCTGAAAAAACTTATCAGACCGGGATCTACGGCTTAAATTGGATTCCGAAGACTGCAAATATTCACGGAACCACTGGGACTTTAACTCGAAACCTGGGACATCGAGCGCCAATCACTCGACCATCAGACCCTGTATAATACTTAGAATTTAAAATGAATTGTTTAGAGACTTCCATTTACCAGAGAAAACGAAATTTACGACTTAGTAAAGAGGTAAAAACCCTAAGTTTCAACTTTTATTGATAGATTTTGCTACACAACTTGATGAACAGATGTCAATATCGAAGAGATTGAAGAGGCTGCGTTAAACAGAAGTGAATATCGAAGATGCATTGAACAGATTTGAATATCAAAGAAGCATTGAACAGACATATATTGAAAAAAGTGAAGATGCTACAATGAACAGACGTGAATAGTGAAGAGAGTGAAGATGCTTCATTGGACAGACGTGAATAGTGATGAAAGCGAAGATTCTGAATTAAATAGACGTGAATAACTAAGGACGCGAAGAAGTTGCAGTGAACAGACGAGAATATTGAAGAAAGCGAAAAGCGAAGATGCTAAGTGAAGATTGAATATCGATATTGAAGTGTTTTTATATATTGATATTGATATGAATGTGAATATGAACAAAGATGCTGCATTGAACTGACTGGAATATAAGTAAAAGAGTTAACAGCTTATATTTTTTGAACTTTCAGGTTATATTCTATTTACATTCTACTTTTTCAGGTTATATATGTATATAAAAATATATATGTATATATATATACATGTGTGTGTGTGTGAGTGTGGTTGTGTGTATTACTGAATAATGAGAAATAGAATTTATTTTATCTTGATAATTATTTTTCACAAATGAAAATATGTATGTGAGATACGCACTAAAGATTAGTAAGTTCAGAAAATAAATAAAAATCATGTTAGCAAATACTACGAATGCCATTTTCATTAAACAAATTTCCAGCCATGTGTTTTTTTCTACTGAAACAAATATTCCGGCGAAGTTGGCATTGATTCCCACGAAATGAGACAACGATTTCCCGGATTTCAGGGAGGAAAAAGTGTCCTTCAGTTTCTCATCCTGCGCCAAAGCATTCAAAGGGTAATGGGCAGACTGGCCTTCAAAATATTCAACACAATGCAGTTTTCACACACAAAGTGGACAATGGCTACCAACACACAAACACATTAAAAAAAACATGAAGATCAAGTTCGCTTTTTTTCTGCACCGCCATTTGGAGAATGGAACAAAATGAAACAGTTTAATTCGCCCAACTTTTGTTATGTGGTTACCTGTGTTGATTGAAATAAAAAAAAAACTATAAAAATGTTGGCATGTTTATTGTATTTAAAAAAGATACTGTTGTTTGGTTATGAGTACAAAATGTTTTATTTGTGTAAAGTGTTAAAAAATATTTAGTATATAAAATACATAATAAAACGTAAAGTTTTGAAAAATATGGCACGCCGAAAAGTAGCTGTTTTTCAACAATCATGATCTTAAAACATAAGTATTTGTAATTCATCTAACCTTTTTTTATTTCCTTAAGTTTAGATAATTTATTTTTTAAATTAAAATTACTTTAAATTAAAGTTATTGTTAAGAGTATTATTTGATTTAAAAAGCTTTTATTAAATTGCTGTTTGAGTTTATTTTTATTTTTCTTCGTTATTGGCACAACAGCCCCTTGGTAGGCCAATGTCGTCTGTCTCTTACTATCAGATTTCGAAACATGAGATATTTTCTTTTTACGAGGTAGGTTTTCCATCCTTGCGCTCTGCAATTTTATTAGACAGTGATTCCGAGCCAAAAATGCAAAAGGGATTCCGAACCACTACAGACATTCATGATACCACGACTCGAACCCTGTGGCACCGAGCAATAGAGCTCTATTAAATGTTCCATAATCCATCTCCATGTTTATGATTAATAATGATTTTCATGTTTAAGTTCAAACTTACATGTTAATTGTTTTTTTTTTGTTCCGATGCAGCCGGCAAACACTTAAGACAGCTTAGTCTTGGATGCCGTAAGGCAAGCGCTACACAGACATTACTCACTTTGCATTACCCAGGGGGCGCGTGTAACTTGAAGTTATGCCACGGACGCGGATTAACAATGCCCCCGCAACGCTCCTTGCCCCCGCACGCGGCCTGGTGGCCAAGTGGCTAGCGCTCTGGTCTTTGGTAACCCAGGCTTCAGGTTCGAATCCTGGCGGTAGCATGGATGTTTGTTGGTGGTTCGGAATCCCCGTTAAACAGTAGATCCCGGTCTGTTTAGCCCTCGTGCGCACAAGAGGACCGTAGAGCGACAAACCAAACCAAACCAAACCCGCAACGCTCTGCGATCTTATTATGACCGGGACCTACGGTTTAAACTGGATTCCGAACTACTGCAACCATCCATGGCATTGCCGGGACTCGAACCCGAAACCTGTAGTACCGAGCGCCAGAGCGCTAGCCACTCGGCCATTCAGGCCCACATGTTAATTGTAGTTACCTTAAATCTTAAAAGGATACATGAGCTATTAGAATTGTTTAAAAAACCACCGCGTAAAAAAACCTAAAAAAAAACCATTGATCTAATCATAGTTTATCTCCGCTTTTTAGACATTTACAATTTCTACATTTTACATTGAGAAGAATTCATAGTTTTAGAAAGTAGAGAGAAAAGTTTTGAAAGGGATTCCTCATTGGTGGGAAATACTTATAGACATAAGATAGCCGGCTCATGGCTCAGTGGTAACTTGCGGCGCTGGTGAGCATTAGGGATGCGTTTCATTCCGTTGCGACATTGTTGTAGACACATTGTTGTATTTGAAAAGCGAGGAGAAACGCTTACGGAACCACACGCTTATGGTTCTGGATTATTAAAAGCATTGCTTTTGGTCTATCTATGCCCATTAAACTGTTATACCTTATTTTTTAAATATTGATATAAAAATTTAAAGTAAGAAGGATAATAGAAACATATACGAATACATGCAAAAAAAGGAAATTTTCATTTAAACATTGCAAAAAATAATAATAATAATAAAAATAAGATCATAAGATGATTGAGCTGCAAGTAAGTGGAGCTTGCTGTCTGGCACTTCAGAAAGAGAAGATTAGGGAGAGAACATTAATGGAGGACATTGAGAACAATTCTAGGTCGCTATCAATTTCCAAATAGAATAATATCATAAATTGTTGAAAAAAAACCTTGAAAATTTATATTGTATATATATTGACTTTTAACTTCAAGAGCAGGTCTAACTAATAAGAATATTTGGAGATGACTGAGCTGCAAATAAGTGGAGTTTGCTGTCTGGAACTTCAGAAAAAGAAGATTATTGGGAGAACACTAATCGAGAATATTGACAACAGTTCTAGGTCGCTTTCTATTTTCAAATAGAGACTAGATACAACAGTTCTCTCTAATTCTTAAATAAGGAGATCTCTTCTATTTTCAAAGTCTTCAGAAAGAAATTATTAGGGAGAGAACACTTAATTGCGGATCTGAGAACAGTTCTAAGTCACTTTGTATTTTCAAATAGAGTAATGTCAGAAATTGTCAAAGAAACCTTGAAAATTTATATTATATATATTGACTTTTAATTTCAAGACTAGGCCTAAGTAAAACTTTAAAGGCATATTTGAATGCATACATATACGTTAAGATAACAATGCTTTGAGTAAATAAATACCATCTATTTTAAAATCTTAAAATAGTAGACATTTCATAAAAACCAAATAAAAGCACGGAACCATCAGCATTCAAATGAACCCCTCAATCCAGCACCCCCGATGTCCCATTTTTATCCAGGAGACCACCCCCCGAATGTCCGACAATCATTCTCAACAGTGGATTTGCAGCAATGGGTGCAGAGATTTGCTGCGATCAGTTATAGCAGACTGAAAGGGGGCTTTCCTTCTAAGTCCCCAGATTTAGATCCCCCCCCCCATCTGTCACCGGACACCAGCCCCTTGGCGTAACAAATGTCCTGCTGGAAAAGTCACCACGGCAAAGAAGGGTGGCCGTTGAAGACCGTTGCAATGGAACACGCGTCCCGGCCAAAGACATGATGTCGCGATGATGTGCATTGTTGCAAAAGCGATGCATCATAGCGCGTAAACATGTGTTGATGGTGGAGATCCAATGTGTTGGTCCGTGTTTTGGAATATATAAGTCCTATTTTGATTAATAGAGCACTATTATGTACCAAGTATTGATACTGGTGCATATATCGGATTAAATATTTTTTTATAAAGACAAATATTTACTATAATTAGATTGTTTTTACAATAATTGTATATCTGTAGGGATTGCAAGATCGGACCAAAAGTTCAATACCGGTATTCGGTATTTTTTAGATCTTAATACCGGGGTACCGATTTTAATACCGCTATTAAAAATTTTAGAAAAAGAAAGAAAACACAGGTGTTCCTTTGTTTTATTCACCACTTTTATTAGAGAATGTGAATATCACAAAAAAAAATTTGTAATTTATAAACTATGACAGTATATAAAGAATTGCAAAAAAGTAAAGGAACATCTTATTTACTTAAATCACAAAAGAGTGTAAATATCACTATTCAGTCTGTGGTACTATTACAAATTTTTGAAATGTGATCTTAAAAAACATAATGCATCCATTGTACTATCATTAAGTGCAAAAGTTATTACTATCATTTTGTGAAAAAATTACCAGTTGTCGAAAATGCTCTTTCAGCATCTACGCTAGTTGGTAGTGCTGTTAGCAATGCGCGATAAACCGTCTTAATTTACCTCTAAATCCCTCATCTTCAAATAAATCCATTTTTCCCCGGATTGTTTTGGATATAGCTGATTTCTGTATTGCATTTTGGTTTGTTGAAAATCTTTTAGTTAACGCCAATTCTAATTTATTTATGAGTATATATATATATAATAAATCTGAAAAATATTTTGAATTCTAAAGTATGATATACAAATACAATGTGAATAACAAACTCACCAATTGAAAACTATCGAAATATTACACACTTTCTTCACAATTACAACCTTGTTTTCACAGATAAGAAGTTCTATGTTTCAGATAAGAATTCTTTCACAGTAAGAATTCTAAATTTCTAGTAAATACCGAAAAACTGGTATTTAAACTTGTGAATACCGGTATTACAAAGTTGTACAAATGGCTCAAAATACCGGTATTCGGTATTCCGGTATTGCAATCCCTATATATTAGTCTAACTGTCTTAGTCTAACTAATCAGTCTACCTGTAATACTGGTATATACAATAACTATATGTTATTGTATATACCAGTATATCAATCTAACTATATATATATCATTCTAATTGTATATATATATCAGTCTAACTGTATATATTATATCTAACTTCATATATATTACTCAACTGTTTATATTACCAATTAATGTGTTGCCAGCTTGTTAATGTATTAGGGTGTTTTTTAATATTGTTATGAAATCGCAGTATAAATGTATTTAAAGCTATCCATGCATTTTAGTTAATAAAATTTTATTATTGGATGTGTTTATAAATGAACCATTTAATGCTATTGATGTCCGTTTAGTTAATAAAACCTTTTCTCTGAATATGCCTTATAAATAAATCCTTTAATGCTATTCATGTAATTTTAAAAAGTTAAATTGGAAATAAATTAATAAAAACTAAAAATATAAAAATATAATAATAAAAATATAGTTTATAAATTAAATAAAAAATTTTCATGGGATATATTTATAAAGGAATAATTTAAAACTATTCAAGTAAGTTTAGTTAATAAAATGTATTCATTGGATGTGTTTATAAAATCATTTAATGTATTTTATATAGTTTTAATTAATAAAAAGTTCTCAATGGATATGCTTATAAAGGAGTCATTTAAACATATTTATGCAATTTTAGTTAATGAAAAATTTTCTTTGTATATGTTTATAAATGAATCATTTGATGCTATTCATGTAATTTTAGTTAAAAGTTATCATTGGATATGTTTATAAATAAATAATTTAATCCATGTAATTTAGTTAATAAAAATTTTTCATTGGATATATTTATGAATGAATCATTTAATGCTATTCCTAAAATTTTAGTTAATAAAAAGTTTTCATTCAATGTGCTTTATAAAATGTTATTGTCTATTGTTTGTTATTGTTATTGTTTATTATTGTTATTGTTTCTGTCTTAATGCTATTCACGTAATAATTAATAAAAAGTTTTCATTGGACATGCTTATAAATGAATCATTTAATGCTCTTCTTGTAATTTTAATTAAAAAGCTTTTCATTGGATATGCTTTATAAATGAATCATTTAATGCTATTCATGTAAGTTTAGTTAATAAAAGGTTTTCATTGAATATGCTTTATACATTAATCATCTGATTAAAAAAGATATGCAGAGATGCCTACATTTCACGCATGCGCAGTGAATCTAGAAAACCCATCGCAATGAGACGAATATTTTTTCCTTCTTCAAATCATGAAACTATCTATTTTATTTAACTAAACAATAAATAATTTTTTTGATAGAAAATTACTGACCTAACAGAAATAACAACATAGTCTGATTTTCACTTTTGCAATTCATAATTAGGATTTAATACCTTTACTTATCCAATTAACATTTTTTATATTTGAAACTTAATGCTTTTTCTCGTGGAATAGGTAAAACAAAGACCAAAAACGCCACGCAAGATTGTCAATAATTCAGCTTTACCTCTTAATCTATATCTCTCTTATCTTCGTCCAGTATTAGCTTATGCAAGCCCAGTTTGGGGTTCTGTTACACGTACAAATTTTGAAATTATTCAAAGGCTTGAGAGCAAAAGTCTCAGAATGTTAACGAATTCACCCTGGTACTTTCGTAATCACGATATTAGACGAGCTCTCTCGATTCCAAGTTTAAGACAATTTGTTCACAAAATTTCTACTCAATTCTATAATGATATGCGAAACATCAATAACCCCGTTTTAAATATCCTACAAAATTACGATTATGATATTTCTTCCCGCAAACATAGCAAAAGACCTCGCACTGTTCTAAATATTTTAAATTAATTCCTTACAACTGCCTGGATGAAAAAAGTTCGCTTCTGTTTTATTTATTTATTATTATTTTTTTTTTACATGCAACTGATTTCATCAACATCTACACTTTTGAAATTTTTGTTATTTTTCATTTTTTAATTTTATTAAATAAATAAATCTTTTTTAAAAAAGGGCATTTAATTATCTATTTTTCTTATTAACTCAAAGGGCATGAGACCACCGCTCTGTTTCAACATTTTACAGTGAAGGAGCTAGTGGCCGCTACGCTCTGTGTTAATCTACAATAAGTATAAGACTGTCAACAATTTTAGCATATGCTTTGTTAACAAATTTCTCAGGATATTTTGTCTTTGTTTTTTTCTAAATTATTATAAATATCTTCTTTGTGAAATTGATAGAAAAAGATTGATTCATGTAACATAAATTACATTCTAAAGGATTTATTAATAATATTTTTTTATTACTGAATCTAACTAAACAATAAATAATTTTTTTACTTTTAATTTTTTTTAAAAATTAATTTTAATTATAAACATTCTACACTCCATTCATTAAGATTTTACACTGCACGCAAACAAACCATCATAACATTTGAAATATAAAAACATTGAAGAACATTGAATAACTTCATTAACTTTTAATTTTTAATTTTTTTACATAGTCACTTTCTGTTACGGAAAAACTAAAAACAAAGCAATATCCATTGCTGTTTGGTTTATGTTTGTGGAATACATAAATAAGATTTCTTATAATTGTCATAAGCTGCACCTATATATAGTTTCGTTGCTACAACCTATGAGCATTTCTGATTTGAGCTAATTTTTTTTACCCATACAATTATGGGTATTGTTTCCGAGAGCGAAGTTTTTCATTTCCTTGATAAATTTTTTTGTCCTTGACAGCTTTCAACACTTCTTATTGGTTAATTTCTTAAAAATTTCTTCACGTGTTAGTCTTATGTTTTCTCTTATTGTAGATTAACACGGAGATCCTTGGCCACGTAGCGGCCACTAGCTCCTTCACTGTAAAATGTTGAAACATAGCGGTGGTCTCATGCCCTTTGAGTTAATAAGAAAAATAGATAATTAAATGCCCTTTTTTAAAAAAGATTTATTTATTTAATAAAATTAAAAAATGAAAAATAACAAAAATTTCAAAAGTGTAGATGTTGATGAAATCAGTTGCATGTAAAAAAAAAATAATAATAAATAAATAAAACAGAAGCGAACTTTTTTCATCCAGGCAGTTGTAAGGAATTAATTTAAAATATTTAGAACAGTGCGAGGTCTTTTGCTATGTTTGCGGGAAGAAATATCATAATCGTAATTTTGTAGGATATTTAAAACGGGATTATTAATGTTTCGCATATCATTATAGAATTGAGTAGAAATTTTGTGAATAAATTGTCTTAAACTTGGAATCGAGAGCTCGTCTAATATCGTCATTACGAAAACGTATTATTCTTATTGGTTTATTTAAATTTCTTTCACAAGTTTTTATATACATAATATTTATATAAATTTCTTTTCGAGGTAATAATTATAAAATTAAATAATTTAAAATTCTTCAAAAAGATCATTTGGTGAAAGCAATTTTATTTCAAAGTCAAAATGAAATTATTGAAGAAAATAAAATTGTTTGGAATTCTATTTTTTTCTGTTTAATTAAATTCCCAAACTATTTAATGATTTATTTAAATTTATTTCACGTGATGTTTTTATTTAAATGTTTTTCACGAGCTGATAAATATCTAATTAATAAATTAGCTAATTATGTAAACTAATTATAATTTAGATAATTATCTAAATTATAATTAGATAATTAATTAAAATTTTTACGAAGATCGCCTGGTGAAAGCGATTTTATTTCAAAGTCAAAAGGAAATTTTTGAAGAAAAGAAAATTGTTTGGCGTTCTGTAGTTTTTTAAATTTGTTTAAGATTGCAGTTTTATGTATTTTATTCTTACATTAATTTCTAAATTTTGTGGGTAATCTATATGTTACATTGGTCCAGCCAATAATTTTTTTAAATTTAATTTTTTAATTATTCTTATAGTTTTATTTTATTTATATATTTATTATTGAATACGAGGCTCTTCAATGTTTTTATATTGAAAACGTTGTGATGGTTTGTTTGCGTGTAGTGTAAAATCTTAATGAATGTAGTGTAGAATGTTTATAATTAAGAGTAGTGTAGAATACTTATAATTAAGATTATAGTGTAGAATGTTTAGGGTTGAGAATTTAGTGTAAAACTTTTATACTTAAGAATGTAGTGTAGAATTTTTATGTAATTAAGAATGTAATGTAGAATGTCCATAAATAAGAATTTAGTGTAAAACTTTTATAATTAAGAATGTAGTGTAGAATTTTTATGTAATTAAGAATGTAATGTAGAATGTCCATAAATAAGAATGTAGTGCAGAAAGATTATAATTAAGAATGTAGTGTAGTATGATTATAATTAAGAATCTAGTTGGAATGTTTATAATTAAGAATCTAGTTGGAATGTTTATAATTAAGAATGTAGTACAGAATGTTTATAATTAAGTGTATAACGTTTATAATTAAGAAGTGTAGAATGCCTATAATTAAGAATGTGTTATAGAATGATTAAAACTAGGAATGTAGTGTAGAATGATTATAATTAAGAATCTAGTGTAGAATGCTTATAATTAAGAATGCAGTGTAGAATGTTTATAATTAAGAATGTAGTGTAGAATGTTTTACTGCGTGTAGTCGATTTGCGTGTAGTGAAGAATTTAAGAATTTGGTGTAAAATGATCGTGTTTTCAATTCACTCCTTGTCAGTTCTCCTTTGAGCTTTCTCTTTATTTGTTTATATATATATTTATATATACATTAAAAATTCCTTAAAAAATTTCTCTTTTTTTTGAGAAATATAGAACATAAACTAAACGTTGGAATAACTCGGATATTTATTTATTCCCTTGAAAGTAGAAACGCACAACAACCAAACAACTTATTTCAAATGAGGGGATTTCAGACCAAGCATTCCAGCCGAGGAATCCTTTAGAGAACCCAGCTTTGTTATCCAAATTCAAAACAGGTCTACAACGTGCATAAGAATCTGATTTTCTGCAAGCAAAATCTCATCTTATTTACCAAAAAGTTCCTGAGGTAAGGACAAGGCTCAACAAGTCCACCCTAACGGTCAGTCACGGACAAACCTTTCTGCATGTAACCAGGACAGGAAACATCTTTCCATGGAAGGACAACACCCCCTCTTATCCTTTTGGTCACAAAAACGTAAACATCACGTACGCTCAGCCATCCTGACCATATACCATGAAGAAAGTCTTCATATCCATGGAAATTTCAAACTGCGTGTCTTATCAATCCAATCTTAGGAGGTTTACCAAAGGGGAGGTCGGGGTGGTGGTAAACGTGGACAAGATTCTTTTTCCACCCTCCACCCCCTTCCACCTTGCGGAGAGATAACCCCCCATCTCTTGGCATAAACTGGATGCACTCTACCACCCCCACCCCCTTATCCAGGCACCAGTTTAATGAAGGCCCAACGCCGATGACGTCACGATCGCACGTGCTCGAGTGCCTTGTGGCACGCGGTCGTCCTCGACGATGAAAAATGGGAGAAGGTTTTAAAAATTTTTCCCCTTTTCCAGGTTTTGAAAGATGGGAAAAGTGCATCCACTCCAAAAAGCCAGGAGATACTCTCCAGGTTTTCCTGGAAATTACTGGAGGGGGTGGCCATCCTCCCCTCCTGAAACGTGGGTGCTCGCGTAATAGGTCCACTTAGAGCAGCGATATACGCAGCGGGGAAAGTGGAGATTACTCAATGTTTTCTATGCACCAGGCAAGGTTCTCGATTTAAAACCGACTTGAAGAAGGAATGAGAAATACTTGTTTTTAAAAAGTTCATTAGAAGAGCGGTGATAAACAAGTGCATCATGGTTTGCCTCCAGTTCGTAGGAGCACGGAATCTGCCTGCAATTGAAAGTTGTTAAAGTTGTATCCACTCGTCCACTTTTAGGGATTTAGTCATGAAGGTTTGATTTAATTTCTCAACTCACCGTTTGTGTTTTACTAATTTACGCGATGAACGAGTTCAACTCGTGAAGAACTTGTTAGCGTGTTGATTCCTTTGCTCGGGATATTTATTTGGAAGTGGCAGAGTTAGTAAAATTTAGGAATATATATATATATTTTTTATTTAAAGAAGAACATTTTATTCAGTGATAGTTAGATTTTTTTTCCCCATTAAAAGCTGAATAACACAGAAAACATTATGCACAATTTTTTTTTCATCGTACAAATATACTACTATTGCACCACACCACATCGCTGTGCCTAGTGCAGAGTTGCCCCTTTACAGTTTGGGAATGATGTGGGTGAAAAGAAGTCTGATTGAGCTTTGTGACGCTCTACGGTCATATGTGACCGGAACCTACAGCTTAAAGTGGATTCTGAACGACTACAAATATCCATGGCCCCGCCAGGATTCGAATCCGATAACTGTGGTACCGAATGCCAGAGCGCTAGCCACTCGGCCATCAGGCCCCTATGGGCACAAATATAATCGATTACAATAGAAACAGGTATTGCATTATGGCGTCTTTGATGGAAACATTTAAAAATTTGATATCATTCTAAGATTGTTACGACCTGGTGACCAATTGGATAGAAGTCTGGCAGTGGCTACTATATCTATACACTATTCAGGATTTAGTCATGAAGGTTTGATTTAATTTCCCAACTCAACGTTTGTGTTTTACTAATTTACGCGAAGAACGAGTTCAACTCGTGAAGAACTTGTTAGCGTGTTGATTTCTTGCTCGGGATATGTAGTATTTGGAAGTGGTAGAGTTAGTAAAATTTAGGAATATATATATATATATTTTATTAATTTATAAGAGGAACATTTTAATCGTAGAACAAATGTTATTTAGAGATTTTTTTCTCATTAAAAACTGAATAACACAGAAAAAAGTATGAATAATTTTTTTCTCAGGGTACAACCATAATCATTTACAGTACATACAGGTATTGCATTCGTCTTAATATTAACAAAAATAAGAAATATATAAAAACAAGTAATATAAAAAAAATGTTCAAGTCTATTCCTACTTTTTTTTCACTATGTTGCAGAAAGCCCTTTATAAATAATTTTCATTCATTTTTTTTTAAGTTTATCTGGCGCCATCTATTGGTAGATATATACAACTTAAATCCAAAAAAAAAAAAAACTAAAATTAATTAATTTAATTTAATGACTGAATTAATATTTGAAAAAACTGTATTAACATCAAGTGTCATCCACTACAAGTTCAAATACAATTTTTTTGAACTTGAGTGGATGAATAAAAAGTATTTTATGAACGATTGAAAATTTGAACAAGATATATATAGGGAGAGTGTGAGTAATAGAAGGAATTGAATAAGGCATAACAATTCAATGAGCATAGACCAAAGGCAATGCTTTCAATAATCAAGGACAGTAAGCACGGTGTCTTTGGAGAAAGAATTTAAAAATTTGATATCCTTCTAAGATTGTTGTGACCTGATGACCAATTGGCTAGAAGTCTGGTCTTTGATACCACATGCTTCAGGTTCAAATCCTGGTGGTTGCATGTATATTTCCTAGTGGTTCGGAATCCACGTTAAACTGGAGCTCCAGGTCTAATTAGCCTAACATGTGCACAAAATCACCTTAGAGCAACAACCCAAACCAAACCAAACCAAACCAATCTAAGATTGTTTGCAATGATATTTGGATCAATTGAAGCATAAACAAAGCTCTTCATCTGCGCAGCAGCCACACGCTTGCTGTTCTGGATTATTAAAAGCCTTTGCCTTAAGTCTATGTCCCTTGAATTGTTTGGTTTGGCATTCTATGTTCGTTTCTTGCACACTTTTGGCTAATTAGACCGGGTGTAGGTCCCGGTGGATTATTTAAAGAAGAACATTTTATTCAGTGTTAGTTAGAGATGTTTTTTCCAATTAAAAACTGAATAACACGGAAAAAAGATTTTGAAAACAATATGCCTAAATTTTTTTTCTCAGGGCTCAACCGTAATCGTTTAAAGTAGAAACAGGTGTTGCATTATGGCGTCTTTGGTGGAAGAAATTAACAACAAATATTCTGTTAGGAAGGAGTAATAATACTTAAAATTTGTATAGGTTACTTATAAGTTTCTAATTAAGGGTCTTATAATGATAGACTGATTTGTGTCTCAACAAAAAGTTTCCTTATCATCGGATCAGTTTTTCCAGTTAAATTATTTTATTTTGCAGTATTTATGTGCACCTTAAGAGTATTTCATATACAACCTTATTCTAACCTCTCCCTCTTATTCCACTATGCAAGAATATTATAAAAAAATATTATTGTAATTTTTGAAGATTATTATCTAAACTTGTAGTTATTATTAAAGATGAAATGACAGAATTAGTAGCTTTATCATCATAAATATCTACCATTATAATAGAAGAAGTAGTTGCAAATTTGATATCCTTCTGCTTAACTAAGGCTACTTATAGTGATAGACTAAATTGAGTTTCGACTGTAAAATTCTCCAAATCGGACTGGCTGTCTGAGATTTTTTTCTAGTTTCATTTATGTGTAACAGCAATATGGGCTAGTGAACCTTAAAAGTATTTCATATAGTTTTATTCTAACATTTTCCACTTAAACATTTAGTATAACATGCCCCTATGTATGAATATTATCCTATTATCCAAGAATAATATTGTAATTTTTTGAAGATTACTATCTAAACTTCTAATTATTGTTAGAAATGAATTTCGAGGATTATTATCTTTACCATCATAAATCTCTACCATTATAATAAATATTTTGAAGAAGTTGTAACAAAATATCAAAATCTTTCTGCCTAACTAAGGCTACTTATAGGGATAGATTGAATTGAGTTTCGACAGCAAAATTTTCCAAAATGGGACTGGCTGTTCTGAGATTTTTTCTAGTTTCTTTAATGTGTAACAGCAATATCGGCCAGTGCATCTTAAAAGTATTTCATATACAGCCTTATTCTAACTTTTCTCTTTTACGCATGTAGTATAACATGCCATTATGCATGAATATTATCCAAGAATTATTGTAATATATTATATATATTAAGTATATTATTTTTTTAAGATTATTATCTAAGCTTCTAATTGTTATTAAAGATAAAATGCGAGGATTATTATCATTGCTGCCGTTAACAAAAACGATTATCATTTTGTAAGAAACAGAAAGCCGAAATTAAATGCATCTCATTAATAACGTGAACAAAATATTTTTCACTAAATAAAAACACTCACAAGTTTTATTTACTTATTTAATGGCATTTCTTAAGGCCTGTAACTCATTAAGGAATAAATCATTTTTTTTTCTCTCCAGATATAATTACTTCACCCACTTCTCCATTGATCTGTTTTATGACTCTATGAAATAATTAAATCCAGACATTGCTCGAATTACAGAAAGATTAATCAATAACAAACGAGGCACATCCAAAAAACATCAAGAAACTAATGATAGCTCCTTTTCCCCCCTCGCAGCAAACTTGGTTGTAACGGTCTATAACTCATTAGGAAATAACCGAGAAAATTCCTTTTCTCAAACTTTTAGGGAAAGAAACATCTTAATTACTTTTCCATCGATCAATTCCAAACGAATCCAATCCCCCAAGAGACGCCGACTTTTAATAGCTAGGCTGCCTAACTTTTTTGCGGGCCTAGCGCGTTTCTCCCGAGCACAATAGAATCCCTCGCCCACCCCCATCGCCGGACCTCCCTCCTTTTTCATCCAGGAACCTTTCCTAAATGAGGTCTCCAGCAGCCTTTTACTGCGCTTTAAGTAATTGAGTACTACTAAGACGGAAAAATCTTTTCAACTTCCAGCATCTCCGTCGATAGCGATCACTGCAGCTCCAGATATGTCCAGAAGAGAAAAGGGGACAAAAATAAAAAAAAATAAATAAAAAATAAAAAAAAGGTTTAGAGTAGACAGCTTTTAGAGAACTTTCTTATTTCTTGTTTCCACTTTTATTTCTGTTGATGTCGCTCGCGAGTAAAAGTATTTTCTCCCCTTTTTAGTTCTGCGTTGTTACCTGTGTTTCTGTTTATTTCTGGTAATCCATTGCGTAAATGGAGTTGCGACCATTTGCTGCTCTAGAAACTTTTTACACGTAAATTGATAAGTAACATTTGGAAACACGGATTGAAATCATAATGTTGATGTAACTGGTATTAAGTTCCATTTGGGAACACGGATTGAAATCATAATGTTGATGTAATTGATATTAAGTTCCATTTTTGAAATCATAACGATGTAATTGATTGAAATCCATTTAATACGGTTTTGAAATGTAATGTTGATGTAATTGATATTAAGTTCCATTTCGGAAACACGGTTTGAAATCATAATGTTGATGTAATTGATATTAAGTTCCATTTGGAAACACGGTTTGAAATCATAATGTTGATGTAATTGATATTAAGTTCCATTTGGAAACACGGTTTGAAATCATAATGTTGATGTAATTGATATTAAGTTCCATTTGGGAACACGGATTGAAATCATAATGTTGATGTAATTGATATTAAGTTCCATTTGGGAACACGGTTTGAAATCATAATGTTGATGTAATTGATATTAAGTTCCATTTGGAAACACGGTTTGAAATCATAATGTTGATGTAATTGATATTAAGTTCCATTTGGGAACACGGTTTGAAATCATAATGTTGATGTAATTGATATTAAGTTCCATTTCGGAAACACGGTTTGAAATCATAATGTTGATGTAATTGATATTAAGTTCCATTTGGAAACACGGTTTGAAATCATAATGTTGATGTAATTGATATTAAGTTCCATTTGGGAACATGGATCGAAATCATAATGTTGATGTAATTGATATTAAGTTCCATTTGGGAACATGGATTGAAATCATAATGTTGATGTAATTGATATTAAGTTCCATTTGGGAACATAGATTGAAATCATAATGTTGATGTAATTGATATTAAGTTCCATTTGGGAACATGGATCGAAATCATAATGTTGATGTAATTGATATTAAGTTCTATTTGGGAACATGGATCGAAATCATAATGTTGATGTAATTGATATTAAGTTCCATTTGGGAACACGGATCGAAATCATAATGTTGATGTAATTGATATTAAGTTCTATTTGGGAACAGGGATCGAAATCATAATGTTGATGTAACTGGTATTTAAACTAGTAATGAATGAACGATAACTACAAAAGTTCAATTCTATATCTCTGATTAGACAGCATTTAGAGCGTAAATGGAGTTGCAACCCTTTGCTGTTCTAGAAACTTTTTACACGCGGATGATAAGTTGCGTTTGGGAACACGGATTGTAGTCATAATGGTAATGTAATTGATATTTACAATATAAACTAGTAATGATTGCTCTGACAACTGCTCATTTCTATACCTTTGATTATCTTCCTATTTTGATGTATGTCCCATTTCAGTTCCAATAAAAATATTGACTAGACTTCTGCAATTTTCTAGACTAATATAACTGACTGGACTGCAACAACTGTGTCGGTGGTTAAACTATAGCTGTCGGTAATAAAGTGGTTAACAGTAGAAATACAAATTTCTTTGATATATAATATTTTCAAATATTCTTTTGCAAATAGGGGCGTTCTAAATTAACACATTTAAACCTTTAATTACAAATTTAACCTACAATTATTTATTACTTATTAACTAAACCTAAAATTACTTATTTTACCTTTAAACCTTTAATTTAAATTAGCCTTAAATCTTCTTTAAACTTTTAAAATATCAACCAACTATATCAACCAAGTTCATTAAGAGATTATTTATAGAATAAATATTATTACGCAATTAATATAATATTTGAAGGATTTATATAAAGTATTTTCATAATCTAAACCTTTCATTTAATAATTGGCTTCAGATACAGAAATGCCATCAAAAGACGTTTACAAAAATTCCTTACTAACTGGAAGTTATTCCGTTTGCTATTCAAAATTTAGATATCTAAGTTAAATTTAGGTATCTAGATCCCAGTTAACGTCAGGAGAGAAAGTATTTGGTTTGTGGTGTCACATTAGAAAAAATTATGCCATTAATTATGTCATCAATTTTATTTGTGAAAGAATCATTGGATCGAAATCCTTATTATGAAATTATTTAGCCCATACAATAATACGTAAATTCTTGCAGATTATTGTACTCTATTTCATATTTTGAAAGCATATGTAATACGAAGCCATAAGTAACTTAAATCTTTAAAAAAATAGACAAATTCCAAAGAAAATAGACAAACAGAATGCCAAAGATAAAATATTAAATTACAAAATATTAAAAAAAATCGCCATCTATTTCATCAGAATCGGCATTCATGTCATGAGAAAGTCCGGATTTCGGATACTGAAGATGTGGTAAATAATAAAAATACTATGATTTCTGACTAATATTTTTATCATATTGATTTTTAACTTTCTATTTTTAACCTTATGTTATGATAATACCAAATTTTTAAGCAGTTTATTATCAATTTGTTAATAAATATGTACTTTTCAGTGGCGCAATTTTAACCACTTTTATGCAACAAATCTCTTAATTCCTACATAATTAATCTTTGATATTTCTCATAATCCATGAAATCTATGTAATCTAGGATGATTGTTTTTTATATGGCAGAAATAATTATTACCTAGTATGTGACATATGTAACAAAAAAAATATTTGCTTAAATATTTACATGATATAATAAAAATATCGATTTTTTCTTTAAAATTTGGCGTGCTTTCTGATTTAATATGACATTATTAGAATACGGACTTCAAAATGTGAAATTTCCCCTTTTCATTTTCATCCATTTTATTTATTTCAACCATTTTAAATCTTTTAAATTTAATTAAGTAATAACCATGAATTGAAGAAATAATTTTTCTTCAGAATTCATATACTAAATAAATTTTTTTCTTAAAACTTTTTAGTGAATTCTCTTGAAAATTGCATTTATTACTTAAAAATTTTTATTTAGATAAGTATTAGAAATGATTATAAATGCAAAAAAAAAAAAATGCCAAATTGCAAAATATCACTTTGAATGTCTGAAATGCATGCAACCACAATTATTATTAAAAATTAAATTAAATTATGATTAAAGTTATTAGAATAATCGGCCTAGTGAATTTAAATTATCATAATTATTATTTAATTCAGTTTCTAATCGTTTAGAACTTATAGTAATTGATTTTTAATTTAGCTCTTAAATATAATCACAATTTGCATTTATTTATTATAAATTAAAAAATTAGAATTAGAAACAATTTTGATAACGCCAATCAGCAACTCAAGATATCGGTTAATTTTTATAAAAATAATTGCTAGATGTAATGCATTCAATGGAATTTTCAATAGCTAATAATAACACAAAATAACATGTTTTTTTTAAATAAAATCTACGTGAAAGGCATTCAATGGAATTTTTAATAAACAACAGCAACGCAAAATATCAAATGCTTTGTATAAAAATAAATTGCTTATTTCACTAGAAAATTGCATTTATTATTTTAACAATTTCACTTAGATAAGTATTAAAGACGAACGGGAATAAAATGCAAGATATGATTTTGAACGTCTGAAAAGTGTAGAATCAAAATTATCAATAAAAACCAAATTAAATTATGATTAAAATTATTCGAATATTATATATAATGAAAAATTAATATTTATTTCAGTTTCTTATTGTTTAAAACTTATAACAATTAACATTTAATTCAATTTTTTAAAATAATCACAATTTGCATTTATTTATTATAAATTAAAAAAATTAAAATTAGAAAAAGTAAGCTTGAATTTTTATAACACCAATCAACAACGTAAAATATCGCATGAATTTTATAAAAATAACTGCTAGATGTATTGCATTCAATGGAGTTTTCCAATAAGTACCAATAACGCAAGATGAAACGAAAATTTATGCAAATAAAACCAAATTTGCATTTGTTTATTCTAAATTAAAATTAGAAAAAGAAAGCTTGTATTTTGATAACATCAATCAGCAATATAAAATATCGGATGATTTTTATAAAATTCATTATCACGGGAATTGCATTCAATGGAATGTTCAATCAACAACAACGAGGCAAAATAACGAATACTTTTTATAAAAATAACTGCCAGGTTGAATATATCTAACATAATTTTCAATAAACGATCAACAACGCTAAATATCGACTATAAATAAAAAATAAAACGCAAAATATGATTTTGAATGTCTAAAATGCATAGAATCAAAATTGCTATTAAAAATTAAAATAAAATATTATTAAAATTGTACGAATACTGAACATAATAATTATATTATTGTAATTATTATTTTAATCAATTCCTTATCGTTTAGAACTTATGTTATTTTACTTTTAATTTAATTGCTAAAAATAATCACAATTTGCATTTATTTATTATAAATTAAAAAACTAAACTTAGAAAAAGAAAATTTGAATTTTGATAACACCAAAAACAACGTAAAATATCGAATGATTTTTATAAAAATAACTGCTAGGTGTATTGTATTGAATGAAATTTTTTAATAAGTAGTAATAAACCAAAATGAAACCAAATTTACATTTGTTTATTATAAATTTAAAAAATTAAAATTAGTGAAGAAAGCTTAATTTTGATAACACCAATCAACAACATAAAATATCGGATGATTTTTATCAGATATCCAATTTTAACACAAGATAGAACCACATTTGCATTTGTTTATTATAAATTAGAAAAATTAAAATTGGTAAAATAAAGCTTTAATTTTGATAACATCAATTATCAACGTAAAATACTGGATGATTTTATAAAAATAAGTGCTGATAGTATTAAATTCGATGAAATTTTTCCATAAGTAATAATAACGCAAAATATCGGATACTTTTCATAAAAATAACCACCAGATGGAACGCATTTAAAGTAATTTTCAATAAACGACCAACAACGCAAAATATCGATTATTTCAATAAAAGTTTGATAAGTGAAATGGATTCAAAATAATTTTTAATGAACAATCACCAATGTTTTCACTTTTTGCGAAACGAATTAATATAAGGAAATTAGAACTTTGCCAAAAACAGATAAACAAATATATTTTATACATTTACAGTAACGTTCTTGGAAAATCTAATTTACTGTAAGTTTAGTTTTGAACATAATAAAACAAAAATTACTATTAATTAAAAACAATTTTCAAATAAGGAAAGGTATTGGTTGGACAACAGCAAGGCAAAAACAACATTCTGCTAAATTAGTCATGTTGTTTACAGTTAAATCCAAAACAAAATCCATTAATTAACGGATTTAAATATCAAGGAAATGAACTTTAGAGCTGGTAGAAAAATAATCCATCAGTTTTAAACTTCTGTTTGTTGGAATATCGTTTCTGTTTGTATTAGAGCACAATCTTGTGAAGTCCAGCTGACATTTATGCAGTTACTCATACTTCTGCCTCCATTCAGGATCTGTCAATATTAATTTACCTTTTACAGCAACTAGGGAAAACAACATGGTAAAAAATAAATCCCAATCCAATAGGTTTCCTGACTATTCAGTAATTAAAACCATCAACTGTGACTCCAAATAAATACGAACTTCTACCTGCTTACCATGACAAAAAAGGAAGATGTCAAATTAAGCCTTTTCGAAATCAACTTCTTTACAAATGCCCATTCAAGTCTGGAATGAATTGGATATCTTTTTTAATGAAATGCTACTTAAAAGAAACATATAGACACAAGTTACATTAAAGAAATGTATAGAAATTTTATAATAATCAACGAAATGCGGTTTATAACAATTTTTTTCCTCGACTGTTATGATTTGCCAATGCAAAAAAAAAAATAATAATAATAATAATAATAATAATAAATAAATAAAAAAGGAAATATTATTATTCGCTAAGTTTTTACCATTTACTCAACGCTAAATGTCTTTTTTTATAATAAATTTTATTTATTATTTTTTCATAATACATCGTAGATAATAACCTTTTATATTTGTATGTATTTATAATGCTATAAGGAATTTCAAATAAGACGATTAATTAATTATAAGCTGTACAAAAAGGAAGTATTCTTTTGTTAATGGATGGTTATTGATACAAATATAAAGGTTGTGTATTATGTTATAAAAATGTTAATTGATATACCAGATGTTATAAATGCACTTTTCATTCTTATTTTTGATATAAAATGTAAAAATACATTGCTTTCAAGAATGTTGGTTGAATAAATGTAATTAGTAATAAGAGCAACATATTTTCGTATCAACAAACAAGTCCAACCATTTTCTAATCTATTTGTTCTCATAAACTTACACACAAGCCGTTATTTTATACTATTCTTATATGGATTATTATTTATGATTTATTTTTATTATTATATTATTATCTTCCTTTCAGGCAAGGCTTCAAAATTATTTACATAAAAATGAATTAAAAAAGATAAGAAAAGGATTAAAATTACTTAACCGATGCTACGAAAGTCTTTGTGATAAAAATCTTGTAGACAATAAATATTCATAAATGATACATTACAAAACAATTATAAAGCGGCATAATGTACTGTACACAGAAGTAAAATGTCATATAGACTTCTAAATAGTTTCCGATCGATTATGTTGACTATTATTATAAAAAAAATTATAAATAATCAAAAAGGTAATTAGGAAATGATGTTATATATATATATATATATATATATATATATATATATATATATATATATATATATATATATATATTAGATACATCTATCTACTGGTATTAAGTTAAACAAGAGTGTTATATATCTTTTTATTGCTTCGTTCGTAGTTCTCTTCTCTTTTTGCAATAAATTTATTAAAATGACATTATTGTGGTATTTATTTATTCAAAGCAATGTTATCTAAACGTAAATGTATGCGTTAAGATATGCTTTAAAGTTTTACGTAGGGCTACTCTTAGAATTAAAAATCAATATACTAGTGTTGTTGTTGTTTCTTATCCCACTTGGATGGCCAAGCCCACGAGCCCATACGTACTCATGATTGAAGGGTAAGGAAGCAGCTTCTCTTGTGATGGAGCACCCGTAGGTAGAAGCCTGACTTTTGCTCCGTGACGCTCTTGCAGTCATAGGAGACCGGGACCTACGGCTTAAAGTGGATTCCGAACCACTACAAACATCCATGGCACCACCGGGATTCGAACCCGAAACCTGTGGCACCGAGCGCCAGATCGCTAGACACTCGGCCATTCAGGTCCCAAATTTGCCAACGGCACACGGTGTTCCCAGGTGGTCACCCACCCAAGTACTGACCGCGCCCAATGATGCTTGACTTCGGTGATCTAACGAGAACCGGTATATTCAGCATGGTACGGCCGTTGGCATAATATACTAGTATATATAATATAAAGTTTCATGTTTTCTTCAATAATTTATGACATTACTCTATTTGAAAACAGAAAGTGACCTAGAACTGTTTTCAATATCATGAATTAGTGTTTCTCTCTCTAATCTCTTTCTAAAGTGCCAGATAACAATAAGTTCCACTTGTTGGCTGCACATATTCTTCTTTTTGCAATATATTAATTAAAATTTGCTATTTCCCCCTTTCGTGTATATTCCTATAGGCTCCTATTCTCCTTCTAACTTTATACTTTTATATTAATAATAAAAAATAAAAAGGTATTGCAATTCAATGGACATAGACTAAAGGCAATGCTTTCAATAATCCTGGACAGTAAGAGTGTGACTGCTTCGTAGGTCATCATTCAATTGATTTATAATAATATATTTTGTTCTTATATAAATGTCAAAATCTTAAATCAATTAGAAATTAATTCATTGGAAATCTTAAAGAAACACGGGAACAAATAATTTTTTACACAAATTTAAGCTTGGACATTCTGCTACTTAAGCAGCATAAACATCATTGATGCATTTGGGAATGATCCAGTTAATGTTTTCTTTGCTGAATCAAAACGCGTTATTTTTCTAAGAGCTGAAATTTAATCTTCTGCCCCAGTCACCATAGTCATTACATTTATCTTCTACTGACTACCACTTCTTTAAACGTTTGGACATTCACACACATTCTTTTCTCAATGTAACGATGACTCTGTGACTTTTTCAAAGTTGTGTACTACCTACCAAAGTTCGTTCGGAATGGGACACACGAATATACATATCTTAAAATATAATTTTTTAATTAATATTATTTCCATGTATGGAAATGACAGGGGATAAATAATATATCAAATGAAAATTAATTAATCACAAAGGTTAGCATTACATATTTAAGGGCAATATTAATAAGATTTTGAACGTGGATTTCAGATCGTTAACTTCACAGGACTTATCCTATTCCCACACAGAATAAGCAAACATTTAACCAATCCTATCCAACAGCACCGAGCATAAAACCCGAACCTACAATAATTAGGTCCAAAACTTCAAACATCTACCTCCCCCACCCCCTTTCCACAAAAAGGGGCGGACCTCGCAGCACCCCTTCCCCCTCCATCAGTCCGAAATGGTACGTTGAAAACGCCATCCATTAAGAGTCTGGAAAACGGAGTTGAAATATGTCCAGCGTGGCGCGGGGCCCTTTTGTCTGGGGGCACGTGGCCTGCCAGTGCAGCCGCCGGCCCTGACAAATGGAGAACGCCCCTAAATCTATTAGGCATTAAGGTGCAGCCGTCCTGCAAATGGTTCATCCACCAAGCCTCACAATGGAGGTGGATAACTTGGACCAGCAACAGCCACGTAGCTTTTCGATGTGCAGTGGATAATGGAGCCTCGCAGTGTAGTATGTACATATAGTAGTCATTCGTAAGAGGGAATCGGCGAAACAAAAGGTTTTGGAAGTTTTAGCCGATGGTGATGACTGGTGAAATGATAGGGGGGGTTACGAATGATTGTATAGGCTGGAATCGGGTGAATTCTGGGGGTTGAGTTTTAAAGAGAAGAACAATGGGTGTTGATGAAGCTGTTCTGGTTTGAAATTTAATTTGAAGATTTTTGTCCAGATTTAATAATTAGTACCTACCTCATACCTACAAAATCTTCAAAAACTTTATCGGTAAATCAACATCAGATTGTCTGTATCGTTTGTGACGCATTACATTTATTTATTATGTGTGAACATGAGGTTGTCCTAGTTAGAGATCCGTAGCGTCTCCAAAAAAGTTCCAGAGTTGTAAGTTAAAATTAAGTAAGAGTAGAATATATGCTAAGTTTTGAGTTATTTTATTTATGTGCGTTTTAAAACTGGCATGAAATATGTGTTGTTAAATATAACGATTGACCCATATGAAGTCACGTGCTCTGCAGTTCATTTTGAAATTATCTGGCTTTCAAAATATAACCAGATTATTATTTCAGTGTCCTGAAAATAGTGTCTGAGGATTAGTGTACGTTTATAAAAGTTAATTTAACCATCACTTAACAGACTTCTCTGCAGTGTTGATAGTTGCAATTGATTGACTAATTATGGTTCAGTAGAAAGCTAAAGCAAATGTTCTTAAAAAGCGTCACAAGTGCGTCAAGCGTTAAGTGCTTCAGATTATTTCCGTGGAATAGGACATCATTCATGTTTGAGGTGACTGGAAGACTGGATTCTCTGGAAGATGTTGAAATCGTTGTTGCTAAAGGCAGGTGAAATACAACACAGGAAGTTTTCAAAATGATGCATCGGTCTTTGTGCAATATAACCCTTGGACACCATTTAGAATATCTACTTTTGAGTCTTAAATTAATGGGATTGTTAATCTTATGATTTTGTTAATTCCTTTATTGTTTGTCGTCCATTTTATTTTATCGTCTATTTTATTATTACAAATATCTCCCCGTGTGGGTCCGGATTAGAATTTGCTACACTGTAGCCCATGCATGTCTTAAAAGATCCCTAAAATGGGCACTTAGTGTCCGGATGTATAACCGGATGGATACAGTCGGACTTCTCCTTTTGGGTGTCGTATGACTTTGTGCAGAAAGGTCAAGGATAAAAAGAAGCTGTATGTTTTACCCTTTATCATGACTCGGAACGGGTTAATGGATTTGGTCTAAACGCTGCTGTCGACCAAGTGGGATAAAAAAACAACAACACATATCTTGTATATAAACTAATGCGGCCTGATATACAAAATTATAAAAAATGACAGGAGCCTGATGGCCGAGTAGCTAGCTCTCTGGAGCTCGGTACCACAGGATTCGAATCCCAGCGGTGCCATGGATGTTTGTAGTGGTTCGGAATCCACTTTATTCCGGTCAAATGATATCGTAGAGTGTTGTGGGGGTAGTGTTACTCTCGTCAGTAGCATATCTTCAAGCTGCACTTGCCCCTCCTGGATAGCGCTCAATGAGTAACTGCGGGGCAGCCCTTGCTTATGATATAAAGATTAATTGTCTCTGTATTTCCAGCTGCTTTAGAAAAAAAACATAAAAAACTATATATTTCACTATTAAAGCCACAAGAGGAATCACACTAATAATAATGTCTTCCTAAATTTATATTTAAGTCGAGAGACATTAGACCAAATGAATGGGATTGTTAACCTTATGATTACGTTAATTCAGTTATGTTTTTTGTCGTCTATCGTCTATTTTATTGTGTTAAACAGTTTCCAAATATTACTCCGCATGGGTCCGGGTCAGAATAGCCTCACTGTAGCCCATGCATGTCGCCAAAGGCGACTAAAATGGGTGCCCAGCGCCCAGGGGTGTACGAAGTGGGGTACAATCTGACTTCTCCCTTTGGGTGCCCCAAGTCTTTGTGCCGCAAGGTCAAAGAGAGAAAGAAGCTGCCCTTTTCACCAATTATCATGGCTTAGCACGGATTTATGGACTTGGTCTAGATGTTGCTGACGACCAAATGGAATAAGAAACAACAACAACAAATTAAACAATAACAACAAATATCTTGTATGCAAACCAACGTGGTCCGATGTGCCAGATTATATAAAAATACGACATCTTTTTTCATTGTTAACCTAGAGAAGTCATGCTAATAATAACGTCTTCCTAAATTTATATTTAAGTCGAGAGACATTAGAGCACGAAAAGACTTTTGCTGCGGAATCAATATTCCTTACGAGGCTCTAACGACTCGCCCAATAGCGACAAGAAAGGATTTCGCACGGAGACCAAGATAACGACCTCCTCCCTATCTGCAAAGATGAGAAAATGTTCTCTTCAATAACCCTTACGCAGCAGCGCTCAGCCGTGATTGGTCTGAGGGCCTCGACTTCTTATCTCACCCAGAAGATAACACCGGCAGATATGCGAACACCAATTTCGAACAAATGACTTGTCTTTCATCGATAAAAATTTACCCATCGGGTCGGCTGATTGCCCCCATTTTAAAAGAATTTAGACCTCGAAATTACCCTGATAAGAATGAAGTAGTGAGAGGAAGACTGAGAATGAAGAAGAAAGGAAAAAAAAAAAAAAAGACTGAGAGAGAAGTAAGAATTTATTGGATCTCGGCACCCGTTTTGCTAATGGTCCAGAAAGCCCTTTGTGGTCCCGGACCGCATTGCTCTTGAGATCCGGCAACACAATTTAATTGTGGCCATCTTTAGGGTCGCTCTGGCACAATGGCGAGATCTGGAGTAAAGATTTTTAATTAGCGGTAGGAAAAGGAAAGAAAAAGGAACTTTCTCTTGAAGACTTCCAGCAAGCCTCCCATTGACCAGCCTGATTAAGACAAATTAATAAGAGGTCGCTGCAGATGATATTTTTTTGCGAGTGTCGCCGGCAATCAAAGAGACTTTTGCGGGGCAGGGAGTTTTTGTGGCGACTGCTGTAAAAGAGGGAGGAATTAAATCATGAATAATAGTTTTTATTTAATGTTTTGCTGAAGGTTTTACCGTTTTCAGTAAGATCTAATTCGTAAAAATGTGTAATAAATTAAGATAGGGTTATTTAGGTAGGGTAAATTTTGTAGTGACTAAAAAAAAAGAGGGATGAATTAAATAATTGAAATAGTTTTTGTTTAATGTTCTGCTGATTTATCGTGGAACACGTTTTGAGTGTGAAAAAATGCGTAATGTATTATTAGGTTGGTTAAAAGTCAAAGGTGTTTGCAAGGAAAACAATGTCCAGGAATTAAAGATTCTGGAGAGTTCAGAAAGAAATTCCCTGTGCAGTAAAAGCCATTCCATTTGAGTTAGAAACACTTTAGTAAATGAATCAAAGTAGATGAAAGGACATTTTTATTTTATATTCAAAATAGATAAACAAAATGGTAATGGTAAAATGAAGGTAACTGTAACCTGTTTTGAAAGATAAGAGTGAGAACTAAAAAGACTGTATTTAATAACTATATTTCCATGCTATATGTCTTTTACATATCCACCACTTCCATGAGAGTATGAATTCTCTTTAGCCACAACATGCACGTGCGTAGTGGCGAAAAGAGCAGATTTTTTATTAGTTGGCGATGCTATACCAGAGCAGTGGTGTCTAAAGATTGCACATAAAGACAGTGCTATTCAAGACACAAAGGTGTTTGCAAAGAAAATAATGTTCAGGAACTAAAGATTCAGGAGAATTCAAGGAGAAATTCTCCGAGCAGTGCAAGCCATTCCATTTGAGCTAGGACCACATAATACCATAATACCATTTGAAATGGACCACATAATTTAAAATGAACCAAAGGACCGAAGGACCATCAAAGGACCAAAAAACTTTGAAATGCACTTTTATTTATATTCAAAATAAATAAACAGTTGCTGATATTAAAGTACCAATGTTCAGATAACGTGGAAACTTTTTATTTGGCATTATTTTTTTTGTTTTGTTTATGGAACTTCGGAAACCAATAACATCAAATCAGTTATGGGTATTTCATGTTATTCACTGAACAGAACAATCTTTATTCCTTTATACATGAGTCACAAACTCAGCAATGTTTCCAATGGCCAATTGAAGATAACTGTAACCAGTGGTGAAAGGTAAGAGTGAGAACTAAAAAAAAACAGCATTTAACAAGGTTATCATACTATAATAGTATGTCTTTTACATATCCACCATTTTTCTGAGCGTATGAACTCTCTTTAGCAACAACTTAGACATGTTTAGTGACGAAAAGAAAAGAATTTCTTATCAGTTGACGAGGCAATACCAGAGCAATGGTGTTTAAAAATTACACATAAAGGCAATGCTGTACAAGGAAAACAATATCCAGGAATTTTAAATTCAGAATAAACATTTGCTGATATTAAAGTATCAATTTTCAGATACCGTGGAAATTTTTTAATCTTTTTGCTTACGGGACTTCGGAAACCAATAATACTCAAATCAAAAGTGACAGGTATTCGATGTTATTCACTGAACAGAACAGTCTTTATTCCTTTTTACCTAAGTCACAAACTGAGCAAGGTTTCAATGGTCCAATGAAGGTAACTGTAACCAGTAGTGAAAGGTAAAGGGAGGGGGAAGAACTGAAAAAATTGTATTTAATAACCGTATTATATGTCTTTTACATATCCACCATTTCTATGAGCGTATGAATTCTCTTTAGCAACAACATGTACGTGTATAGTGACGAAAAGAGCAGAATTGCTTATCAGCTCGTGATGGAATGCCAGAACAGTGATGTTTAAAAATTGCGCATCAAGACAATGCTAGAAATATGACAATGCTATACAAATCACAAAGGCATTTGGAAGGAAAACAATGTCCAGGATTTAAAGATTTAGAAGAATTCAGAGAGAAATTTCCCGTGCAGTAAAATCCATACCGTTTAGAAAATGAACAGCATCATTTGATATAAACCAGACTACATCAAAGGTCAGAAAAACTTCGAAATACATTTTTATTTTATATTCAAAATGAATAAACAGTTGCTGATATTAAATTACAGATGTTCAGATACCGTGGAAACTTTTTACGCACCAGTACAAATCCAAAA
The DNA here is from genome assembly GCA_021605075.1 of Caerostris darwini. Taxonomy (NCBI): domain Eukaryota; kingdom Metazoa; phylum Arthropoda; class Arachnida; order Araneae; family Araneidae; genus Caerostris; species Caerostris darwini. Next base: position 285,040 of record BPLQ01006153.1, read on the forward strand.
GATGTTTGCAAAGAAAACAATGTTCAGGAACTAAAGATGCTTGGCGATCCTATACCAGAACATTGTAGTTTAAAGATTGCGCATCAAGACAATGCTAGAAATATGACAATGCTATACAAGTTCCAAAAGTGTTTGCAAGGAAAACAATGTCCAGGAATTAAAGATTCGAAAGAGTTCACAGAGAAATTCTTTGGCAATACAAGGGATTCCATTTGAGTTAGTAAATGGACCACATCATTTGAAATGAACCAAAGTACATCAAAGGACCGAAAAAATTCGAAATAGATTTTTTATTTTATATTAAAAATGAATAAACAGTTGCTGATATTAAAGTACCGATGCGCAGATAGCGTAGAAACTTTGTATTTATTTTTGTTTTTTCGTGTCTTCGGAAACCAATAACACTCAAATCAAAAGTGACAGGCATTCGATGTTATTCACTGAACAGAGCGGACTTTATTCCTTTTTTCTACGTTGGTCACACACTCAGCAAGGCCTCCAGCAGGCCAAAAGAGGGTGCCGAGAGCGTTCGAACACGACATCCAACATTCAAATCACCCCCTCAAGATGGGTACAGGGGGATAACATGTGACATGTTCATTGAAATGTCGTCCTGAATATTGTGCAGTGCATCTAAGAGGCAGGGGGGACTACCTGTGGTGCAGAGAGATTCTTATTTTGATGCCAGCAGCTGAGAAGGAGGGTCGGATCTAAGAGATGCCGAACTGGGGTCGTTCGCAGGGGGTCTTCTGAACCCCCAACCGCGGGCTTTTGCATGACTGCGTAAGACGGTTCTGTTCCAAAATTATTTGCTTGGGTAAAGGTTTAGGAGGGTGGTGGGACGAAGTTTTCCTTTGTAGATAAGGTCAGCGACTGGAGAAGAATTTTTTTGTCCGTGGTTTATAGTTTCGCTGATGGTATAATCGATTGTCAGTTAATTGAGTTAAGATGTTTGTTCCATTATGTTTAGATGGAGAGATCAGATTTAGATAAACATGGAAGTTGATAGTCATGAGGTGTTTTTTTGGTGCATCTTATTCTAAAGATTGGTGCATATTACTCTAAAGAGTGGTGCACATTACTTACTGCAGATAATGCTTAAAAATCAGTCAAAGAATGGAGAAAATTTTCTTATAAGTGCTAATAAGATGCTACTTTACATTCAAACTTCCTCTGAAGAAATATTCCTCAAAAGAATTTGATGGTACTTGCTTGATCATTTGAAACCTATTGAAATTCACCAGTAGTGATTTGGTTTGTCACTCTACTGTCCCTTTCTGCATACTTTGGGCAAATTAGACCCGGATCTACAGTTTAACGTGGAATCCGAACCAAGAATTCGAACATGAAGCCTGTGGTACCAAAGGTCAGAGCGCTAGCCAATTGGCCGTCAGGCAAGCGATACTGGTGTGAGAAATTGTGTCAAACTATAAAATTTGATTGGTTGGTTGGTAGCTTTAAATTTCCCCACATTCTCACATGTAAAATTACATCAAACTTTAAATATGAAACACTCAGCTTGGCAAATGTTCTCAAACTAAAGAGAAAGATTTTCTAATGCATTTCATCGAAAGAAAAAACAAAAAATTTTATTTTGTCGAACTAATAAAAGAAATTGTTCATCTTATCTCAGCATATCCCGATAAAATTATATCCGGAGCTCTGCCACATCCCTTCCCGTCTACCAATCACATCCACAAGTCTGAACATGCCCGACTTATCTCCGTTCTCCCCGTCCCTAAAAACCACACCGATTTGAAACAAATGGTCTTGACTTAATAAAAAAAAAGCCCTCTCTATCCTAAACTCCATATAACACCCAATCACCCCCCTGATTTTATTAACGACTGGATTTCGCGGAATAGGGGGAAAATCATTTCTAAAAAAGAGTGCTTTAAGAGGCAAAAACAACCAATATTATTTCCTAAATTGACTAGATGATATAAGAATAATTCATATTATTATATCATCAGTTTTGTCGGCACTTTTTCCTCACACAGGGGTGGCCAACCCAGATGATCTTGAGGGCCACTTTGGAAATGCATCCTAATTCCGCGGGCCGCATATAAAATTATATATCCCCATATTAGATTTAAACTCACTATGGACATTTTTTTGGAGTGAAAAATTGAAACATAATGAGTTATTATGTTTGTGTTCACTAATATTTTTACATGTAAACATAAGTAATATATTAATAATGATACTAAACGCACATTGTAAAGAAATAAAAAACACTAAAAATGAAATATTAAAAATATATAAATATAAACGGAATAAAAAAATGAAATCTTTAAAAAATATTTGTTTTACTAGTAAGATATTTGTTTCTCCACTCTTTCATTTAGCCTTTGCAAATTGATCTCAATTTGGGTATTTGTGCATCGTAATTGGTGTTGCTTCCATTATGTTTGAGCGTGTTTTGTGTTGGGTCAATTTTATTTTAGGAGAGAAAAAAAAACGATTCGCAGGTGTAAGTTGAACCAAAAAAAGCTAACAACTTCAACTAAGAATCTGGTTTGCTCTGTTATCAACAATCAACTGTGCCTATCTAGGGATGGCCACTGTGTCACTGAAGTCACTTAAAGTAAAACATAAAACTTGTTGTATTAGATGTTTCAAGATACACGCACATCATGAGTCGCAGAACATAATGTAATTATTTTGCAAACTCATAAATAAAACAGGAAATATATGTCATATATTAGCAAGAATATTATTTTAAAATAAGTTAATTTTTTCTCATAATTTCGACAGTTCATTTTTGAATATATGGATGCACACATAATATATATTTTTAATACATTGGTTTTCACTACTGGCATTATAAAATAAATATCACTGGCCGGAAAAATATTATAGACGGGCTGCGGGTTGGACACATCTGTCGTTATCTATACGGTAATAGATAGGGACTGCTATACGGCCCATACATAAAAAATTTGTATTAAACAAATAGTTTCTCTTTGCTATATTTTGTATCTCTAAAATAATTAATTGAAAACTTAATAAAGAACAAATTAGAATCATCAATTTTCAGAGTAATTTACAATAGCCTCAACAATTAAATGAAAACTTAATAAAGAACAAACAATAATCATCAATTTTCAAAGTAATTTACAATAGCCTCAACAATTAAATGAAAACTTAATAAATAACAAATAATTGCCATCAATTTTCAAAGTAATTTACAATAGCCTCAACACTTTCAGTTCTACATGCAAATTCTACTAACTACAGATGGCAAAATGGCACATTTGACGCTGATGATGTAGGACTCGTGTTTACAAACTCCGCAACACCTGGTATAAGACCAAACGACCTTTTCCCAAGTTGACAACAAGACCAGATGTTAGATAATCAGAGCAGGGTATAAATATATCCCAGACGATAATTTGTGATCGTCTGCCAGCACCTTCACACCTTACCTATGTCACCTCTCCATGGTTCACAGGTGTGGTCGAATATTTCTGCGGGAGCTGCCACATCCACCAGGACGCTAGTTGGGGTATCCATCATTCTCGATGGGGTGTCCAGTCACGGAACGACCCCCTGAAATACCAGTGGTTCTCCCTGACCTCTATGGAATGGAGTATTTTTTATTACTCATTCAACCCATTGTACCCATCCCTTTGGTCAACCCATTGTACTGCAAAGCAAAACTGAAAGTGGATTGTATCGTGGTTCATTCATAAATGCTCTGGTTCAGTGGTTCAGTACTATGAACGTATTTTTGTTGGTGTGCACGTAAACACTGTAAGAATGAAGCCGAGTGTGAATACACATGTTATGTGTATGAGTATTTGTATGCGAGAAGTTTACGATTTTTCATAGAGTTGCTTTATGTAGGTTGTAAGAATAAGATACAAAAAAAAAAAAAAAAAAAATGCCACCATTTTATTTTCAACTTCTATTGCTTCCCTCAACGATAGTATGCAATTGGCGCAGAGTATTAAAGTCACTGTTTTCAAAATAAATTCAGAGGCCATTGTTAAAGAAAGTCTCATATGGTTAAAGGAGTTGTTTGGTTTCTTATGATGGTTTCATGGATTTGTTTTCGATATGAAGCTAAGAAAGTGTTGCAGTCACCCCTGAAAATTCATTGGATTACGCCTTCCTACCCAATTGCAGACAACGATGCTGACAAGCTGGAATTATGTTCATAACTGTAACGATGCCTATGATTTAGTGATGTTATTAGCTATGTGGGAAGTGAGTCGATGCCTTCTCAATAAAAAAAAAACCTTCAATTATTTTTATTTTTTTGTAAAATAAATCGAAATTCATTTTCTTTCATTACTACTATTTATCATTACTATTAATGACTTATTTTTATATTTGAGACTTAATTTTAACTAAAAGGATTTAAGGAAAAGAAAACGAAGAACCCCTCCTGTGCAAATGCTCCATCGATACGTGAAGGAAATACGTATAGCAGGAGATCCAATGGCGTTTGTAATGTCTTGCATCTTGCAATGTCTTGCATCTTGCCACGTTAGTCAAACTGCCTGGTAGGAGTTTTCTGCCTTTTTTCAGATACGCTATGCAAATGCGGGTGAAGTAACCCCTAAAAGTCCTTCCGGAAGGCGCTGCCATCCTTCTTCAGTGACTCGAAGCCAAGTCAGACTTCTACCTATTTCACAACAGAGGCTACCTTCCTTCACTCCTTCCATGAAGGAATACAACAACAGCAACTGAATTTTTAAGTCTGATGTTGTTGATTCTGTTTCATCTGAGTTTTAAATCTAGGAAATATCACTGGACAGGATGTAGTCTATTTGGTACTTGTTACATAATGTGTCCCAATGACAATTAAATTTTCTGAATAGAGTTTATCTGTTTCTAAATAACCTGACACGAAAATAAAATCTTTTTTTGGAAGATATTCCCCCAAACTACAATATTCTACAAATTTAAAACAAACTACAAATTCTACAAAGTGCAAGTACTTTATACTACAACTTACTATGCAACTTATTTCATCATTATCACAACAGACCCATGGTGGTCAAGGCCGTCTGCTCTCTGGCAGATTTTTAGACAGATGTATTCTTTTTACTGAGTAGGGTTGTCAGATCTATGCCCAACGCTCTATACTGTTATTAGACTGGGATCTACGGTTTACAGTGGATTCCGAACCCCTTCAAACATCCATGTTACCGCCGGAACTTGAATCCGAAACCTACGATACCGAGCACCAGAGCACCAGTCACTCGGCCATCAGGCCCCAAAACTTAATTACTGCAACTTATTAAGTACTTTCTACAATTTTCTAAGTACTTTTTTCTTTTTTACTCTACAAGTACTTTCTATTACAATATTTAACAGCTTTCTACGTAAGGAATGATTTTATCCTACAATGTTGTTCCTATCATAAAGACCAAATTTTTTTCTTGGAATACCACACACTCTCAAAGAAGAATTAACTAATATAAATAAATAGATTTAAACATTTCCCAACTTTTTAGTCACATTACCCCATTAAACTAGCCATTAAAAAAAAGAAAAGATCTCGACCTGGCATGCCCTGACCTCACACCATCCCACAGCTAGGCAACACTCATCTTGAAAGAAACCTAAAAACCGGCCCACACCGGTCACTCGTTAGAAAATAAACAACTGGCCATTGTTCACCAGCCGTAGCCTTGCGCGATTGCAAGACGCAGTGCTACCTGAATTCCACATAATTAATTTGGGGAAATTTTTGCCCATCAAAGCGTGGGATGTCTTTCGCAAGGCCCCGCGCTAATGAATGACGCCAATTAATGAGTGACCGCAGAGCTGTGATAAGGGATGGCATTTCTGGTTGGGTCGCTCATTAATTTGAATTGGTGATGGCTGTTGTGTCTGGAGGCTGTCCGTTCGGATGATCTCTCCATTGTTTTTTTATTTCAAGGTTACAGTCACAGTGGGGAAATTAATGGAAATAATTATAGATATATTTGCATCGTATTTTATGCGATAAATTATACCAAAAGTCATATTCTAAAGATTTCTTTTTGAAAATTAAAAAAACTTTTTTTCGGTTAACTAATATGATACATCACCACCAGTGGCGCAACAGCCCCATGGTGGGCCAAGGCTTTCTGCCTACTGGCAGATTTCGAGACAGGAGATGTTTTCTTTTTTATGGATTAGGACAGATTTGTTTATGAAATCCATTTTTCATTCGTTACGTTACGTTACGTTCTTTTTTAAGGATTGTTTTTAGGATTGTCAGCCTTACGCACAACGCTCTACAGTCATATTAGATCGGGACCTACGGTTTAAAGTAAATTCCGAACCGCTACAAACATTCATGGCACCACCGGACTCAAACTCAAAACCTGTGGCATCGAGAGAAAGATAATTTGTATGATACACCATTGGAAAACTAAAATTTTCTCCATTTTGTTTATTGATAAAATAAGTATTTTTCATTTTTCAAGTATTTTTATGTTAACCGTTCATTTTTTTTGTGGTATTTCGGAATTCAATTTAAGGTCCTGGTGTAATATGACAGTAAAGCGTTGGGATTAGGGCTGACAACCCTATCCCGTAACAAGAAAACAACATCTTATGTTTCGGAAACTGCCTATAGGCAGAAGACCTTGGCCCACCATGTAGCTGTCGTGCCATTGAAGAGAAGAACATGGTTTAATTCATGTTTTACACCACTGAATGCCTGACTCGTGGCAACGTGCGCCGCTGATGAGCATTCGGGCAGAGGTTCAATCCTCTGGTGGCTTTGTTGTAGACACTGTTTCAAAAAACGAGACTCGATGGCGTTTGTGATACTCAGCCTCTTGCTTCGTGAGTCGGACTACCTGGAGGGAGTTTTCTGGGTTTTCTCCTCTACAATACGCAAATGAAGAATAATTACCCCTAAAAATCCTCCCGGAAAGCACTGCTGTCCTTCTTCAAAAACATGCAGCCAAGTCAGACTTCTACCTACGGTTGCTCCATCACAACAGAAGCTGCAATGCCTCTTCCCTTTTTCCCTGAGGGATACGACAACAACAACAATATTGAATGATAGGAAGTTCTCAAAATTCAAATCATATTCTACATTTACATAGCGTAAATCATTTACAGAAACATCCCCCCCTTTTACCCATACTATATGTTTACATGCTACATGCCTGTAGAAATCACGTATACCACCACGGAACCTCATATATACCACGAGCAGTGCACCGACGTTTGTTGATGAGCTAGCAGTGCTTTCTGGGAGGGCCTTTAAGCAGGATTCACACCAACGCGTCATGCGTTTTCACCAATCACAAATCTCAGCGCGTGGCACCTGAGGCTTGTGATTAGTCAACACTTCACTCCTCGATGCCTGACGCCTTTGTTGGAATGGGGCTTTCGGAGAAACATCTCCGCTTTGGAGCATGTTATGGGTGAAAACCTAGAAAATCTTTACCGGATAGCTTGATTTTAAATTCGAGATGATTTAAATACATTGTCACAATCTCCCTCAAATCCTTTCGTTTCTGAAACCAGAAACTATTTTTTTGTTCTAATGCAGCTGGCAAAACTTAGATAGCTTGGTCTTGGATGCGTTAAGGCAAGCACTGCACAGACGTTACTCACTTTGCATTACCCAGAGGGCGCGTGTAACTTGAAGATAAGCCACGGACGCGGAGTAACAATGCCCCCGCAACGCTCTACGATCCTATTAGGAGCGGGACCTACGGTTTATAGGCGATTCCGAACCACTGCAAACACCCATGGCACCGCCGGGACTCGAACCCGAAACCTGTGGTACCGAGCGCCAGAGCACTAGCCACTCGGCCATTCAGGCCCAACCAGCAACTATAACTGGCATTGTTTTCTGGAAGGACTTTTAAGCCGAATTCACACAAAATTATCACAAAAACGAATTCGCATCACAGAGAGGCTTGAAGCACTCACCAGTCACAAATCGCAGCACGCTACTCCTGAGGCTCATGATTGGTCGACGCTGCCTTTTCTATGCCTGACGACTTTGTTGGAAATGCGGCTTTAAGGGAAACAGCTCCGCTTTAACGTATCTTATGGGAGAAAACCTGGAAAATCCTTACCAGACCGTTTCATTATCAATGCGAGATTATTTACATGTCCATGTTACCCCTTCTCCATACAATATCCATCAAATCCCTCGATTTCTGAAATCAGTGACTATAACAAGATCTCTAGCGGATTTGAACCTCTGTCCTGCTGTGCATGTTGCCACTGGACTTGAGAGTTTTGAGACAAAATTACATTAAAGTGTGCACTATAGAATGACATTAATTTCACATTGATCGTTATCTCGACATTCAAGGTTATTTATACAGCACCATCTTTTAAAAAAGCCCACAAGAAAGAAATTGGTGATGTTAAATCCGAACGTGTCCCAATAATTGAATTGGTGAACGGTTCCTAAAAATCGTGAATATTTCTCCAATTTCATTTTTATTAATTATTGTTTAAATTACAACAAATATGCACAGCCTCCCTGCATTGTATGTTGCTAAAATGCTGATAAAACTGTAATAATCAAGAAGAATTTGTAATACAATAGCGTTGACAAACTCTTAAAAATCATTCTGTAATAGTTACTTCACTGCACTAATACCTATAATACAGTGAAGTCGGTGAAAACATTAGAGTTAGTTACAAGGAATTGGTGAATTAGCCCTAATTCTGCTATTTTTTACACACACAAACCAATTCCTTTTAGATTATTTTTTCATTAAAACTTATTATTAGAATTTATTAAAACTTATTATTAAAATTTAGTAAAACTTACTATTAGAACGTTATTATTTATGAATCGAATACATTTAGTGGTATATAAAAGTGTCGTTCGACTACTTATTTTGTGGAAATTGTCAAGTGGACATATTCGAACAGACCTGTGTAAAAGGGGAGAAAAATACTTTTGGAGGAATTTCAATTACAATGAAAATAATTTAATAAAATTAAAAAGTAATAATAAAAAAAAAAAAATTTTAAAAATTAATAAATTTAAAATTTAGTAATTTAATAATTTGCTATATTAAATTTTAAATAACCTAATAACAAAAGAAAAATCTGATGGAAAAAAAAATTTCATACTATTTATCGAACTTTCTTATTTCAAAATTACCTTGCGCAACGTATATTTGACAAGCATCTGTAACAGGTAATTTATTCGTCTGTTACCGCAAATGTATTTAAAATTTATTTTTTTTTTTTATAAAATTTATAAAATTTAAAAATTAAAATTTTATAATTTTTTTATTATTTATTAATTAATTTATTTTTAGCATATTAATTTTTATTTCTTTATACTTATTTTTATATTTTTTATTATATTTTTTATATTTTTTATATATATTTTTTTATTATAATCGACAGTCAAATTCTTAAATATTCAGCATTAAGGAAGAAAATATACCCACAAATATTTAAGCTAATTATTCAACTAAACTATAAAGTTCAGAATTTTTTTGAGAAATTTCATGGATATGGTAAAAAAAAAAAAATATGTATGAAAAAACAATTTTTAATTAACGAAAAAAAAATTTTTTTTAATACCGAAATGGATATCTTTTTGAGTTGATACTACGAAATTATAACAAATTCAGCGTTACTCAGCTCCCAAAGAGTTTACTTTACTACACCGACAAGAAGGAAATTTATAGAGAGAATATATATATATAGGAAATATATATTTATGTTTCGTTATTATAAGGACATATAATCGGTGGTCATATTCTTAACTGTCCAACATTAAGGAAATTAAAATGTCAACTAATATTAAAGCAGACTTTTCAACTAAACTATAAATTTCATAATTTTTTTTTGAAAAATTTCATTTATGTGGTAAAAAAATTCACAACAATTTTTAATTAACGAAACCTTTTTTTTTAAAGACCGAAATGAATATCCTTTTGAGTTGATACTACGAAATTGTAGCAAATTCAACGTTATTCAGATACCTGAGAGTCTATTTTACTACACCCACAAAAAGGAAATATATATATATAGAAAATATATATAAATGTATATAGGAAATATATATAGAGAGAAAATATATATAAATGTATACAGGAAATATATATTTATGTTTTGCTATTATAAGGAAATATAATCGGTGATTAAATTCTTAAATGTCCAGCATTAAGGAAAAAAATATGTCAACAAATATTTAAGAAAAACTATTCAACTGAAATATAGATTTCAAAAAAAGTTTTGAGAAATTTCATGGATATGGTAAAAAAAAGGGAAAAAAAAATCATAATATTTATATACAACAAATTTTAATTAACGAAAAAAATTTTTTATGACGAAGTGGATATCTTTTCAAGTTTATGGTATGTAATTGTAGCGAATTCAGCGTTACTCAGATATCTAAGAATCTACTTACTGCAGAAGAAAATAGAGGGAGAGAGGAAAATGTTCTTTGATGTCATTGTAGGGGTAACTGGCCCAAACTTAAGCTAACGGAAAAGCGAAAAAATAGCTGGCCTAAAGACAACAATATTTTTTAAATATTTTCAACTAAATTGACTGGAATTGACCTCTTTCTTCTAATAATTACTAGAATGAATTCCTATCGATTGTCTAAATCGATAGGAGTTTATTCCAGTTCATTCATTCTCATTCACCGACTTTTATGTATTGCTTTCCTTATCAAAGTAAGAAAAACATAAAACTATATAAAATCTGCGATTTATTTCTACATAATAATGTTAAATAATAAATAAAATCACTTTAATGACTAAAACCTTTATATTACTACACTTGTAGTCTTGAAAGGATTAATTCTTATTGGCACACCTACTCTGATTCGAACTTGAGAAAAAACACAGCTTTCTCATCAATAAATATTTGTTTTTTTTTTAATTATTAATTATATTTTTATAATAAAAGATATTAAAGCTGGTTTATGCAATTGTAACGACATTCTTCTAGAAAATTAGTGTTCGTCAAATATCTGAAACCTCATTAGATTGAGATTAAATTTTTAAGTTTACATTTTTTTTAAATGCCGAAGTGGAATCTTTTTCAGTTGATACTATAAAATTTTAGCGAATTCAGCTTTACTCAGATATCTAAGAATTATACCCACAATAGATAAGGAGTGAGGAAAGGGTTTTTTGATGTCATTGTAGGGTTAACTGGCCCACACTTACGCTTAAGGGAAAGAGTAAAAACAGGTAGTCAAACGACAACAATATTCGTTGTCGTTTAATATTTTAAATATTTTCAACTAAATTGATTGTAATTGTCTTCCACAAAATAGCTACTAGAATGAACTCCTTTCAATTGTCTAACTAATTCTAATTCCTTCATTCTCATTCTTTGACTTTTTTTCATTCGCATTTCTTATCAAACAAAAAATTCATAAAAAACTACGATTTTTTTTCTGCATAATGTTAATGCGGCCTGATGGTCAATTGTCTAACACTCTGGCCTTTGGTCCCACAGGCTTCAGGTTCGAATCCTGGTGATGGCATGGATGTTTGTAAGTGGTTCGGAATTCACTTTAAACTGTAGGTCCCAGTATAATTAACTTAAAATATGCAGAAAATAATCGTAAAGCGACAAACCAAGCTACGTAATGTTAAATAAATAATAAATAAAATCACTTTAATGAATGAAACTTTTATATTACTTCAATTTTCGTCCTAAAAGGATTAATTCTTATCGGCACACCTACACCAATTCGAACGTTAGAACGCCAGTTTTCTCATTAATAAATATTTAGTTTTTTTAAAAAAATAATTGCTTACATTTTCTCTTATAAAAGTTATCAATGCTGTCTTATGCAATTATAACTACATTCTTCTAAAAATTAGAGTTTGCAAAATATCTCAAGTCTCATTAAGTCTGTGATTAATTTTTTATGCAAAAAAGCTGATTTCAAACACAAAGTCTCCATTAGCTATGCATCAAAACGTGACTCCTTATTTCTTAAACTGCCAGAATCCCACAAAGAACCTAATTAAGAAACTGTCATTAATTTTTAATGGCATTTGCAATTAAAATTTGGGAACCAGTTTTGGCATCCATGGTCAATATGCATGACGCAAGCCGACGAGCAATACCTACGTGTCTTGCAGGCGATTTAAATCCGTGCCAGCCACCCTCGTAATCTCGAATTTCATCAAGCCCACCCTTCAAGCGTGTCCATCCAGCCTCAAACGAACACGTTCTCATAAGAAATCGTCTGCATTTCGCAACGCTGCTTAACTGCAACCTCAACTAACGAAGGGACTGGCCAGTAATGAGCTTAACAATTGATACCTGGCATTAAACAAAGAAACCATTAGTGGAAGGAGGTAAAAAAAAATCGTTTTCATTCTCGTGGGATATTTCTCCAGCAAGGACCCGGTTGTCCAGTCTCCTTGAAATCGAACAAAAGGGTAGACCTCCATCAATATTCCATGGCGGCCTCTCCACCCCCAGAGCAAGACTGGGCCAATTAGGACAAGACAAACGATTCAGCCGGTCTTGCAAATTAGCGAAGGGCCGTGGACTGTTAGGGTGGTTCTTGCTAATTGGGGACGGGTTCTATCGTTTGGCAGGTTGTTCTTCCTTTAGATGCAAGGTGCACAGGCAGGGTTGCTGGAATTTGACGGGGTGGTTTTTGGCGATAGTTTGTTGGTGAATGGTGAAAAACAAAGCCATGTTTTATCCTTACAGAAAATATTCAATTGGTTATAGGGAACAATGAATTATATAGAAAAGCGAGTGGGTCCTATTGCTGATGTACAAAAGGTTAAAAGCTGTTATTAGTAGTAATAATTTCTTCTAATGTGTCATTATTTAGTGCAAAACAATGCGATTTACAAGCAGAAAAGTACTTTTACACAAACACATTCATTTACGAAAGAAAACAAAACCAAATCACTTATTCTGATGAAAACTTTTTTTTTCTTAAATAAATAACAAAATTTAATTTTGTGATTGGTATTTAGTCATCATAATTCCGTTTTTCTCAAAATTAAAAAGTTAAATTAATTAATTTAATTTAAATTAAAAAACTAAATCTAAAATTCAGTACTACCATGAAAATGTAGGAGAGCATTAAATATTTACGGCTCTTAACGAATAATTTAAAAAATCCTCAAATATTGAAAAAAGTATTTAACTTTTCTAATTTATTAAAAGAATCATGAATAACAGCTGCCAGTTAATAACTAACAGTCAAGCTATTCAAGTAATTTGAAAAGGTTGATTATTGATTATATGGGAATTTTTTTAATTAGTAAATTTTGTTATTCAGTAATTTCTGTTTTAACCAAAAAATTTATTGTTGGTCTATTAGAAAAAAGTTATGCGACCGATCTGCCACAAAAAAATTACATTTAAGAAAAGCTATTATTCAGCAATTTTTAATTTTTTTTCTGAAATATAGTTTTAATAGAACATTATTACTCTATTAAAACTATATTTCAGAAATTTTTTTTATTGTTTGTTTGTTTTAAATTTTATTTGCAGTGAAATGATCAAAAGTATGATTGTAGAGGCAAAACGTTTTAATTCAGAGTTATTTTAAGTAATGAAATGTTACCAAATATTGTGAAAAATCCATATAAGTACATACACTTGTTCGTATTTTCATCCATATAAGTGCATACATTTGTTCGTATCTTCAATTGTTTTTCTAATATTTTAAAAAATATTTTTAAAAATATTAAAATTATATTATTTTATATATTATTGTCATATATATGACATGTACAAAGGAATCTAAAATTCTTGTTATATGTATTTCTAAAAAATACGCTACATACAGAAAATTATTCTGTTATGTTCTTATTTTTGTGAGACAGTTTACTTAAAAACAATAAAAAGTGTTCAAATTATTCCTTAATTGCTTTTAAATTAAAAAATTATATATACATTTTATTCATTAAACATTTAATTAATTTAGTTAACTTATAATAATTTATCAATTACATTAATTAAATAAATATTTATAATTTATTAATTTACTTAATAAATTATTTATAAACTAAACAACTAATTTAATTAATAATGTACTAATTGATAAATTATTAATTAAAAAATTAATAATATAAAATCTTTATTCAATTACTGTAATTCATAAATTATTTATAGTTTATAAATTTAAAAAAATTGTGCATTAAAATACTTACAAATTATTTATGTTTTCAAAATGAATATCGAAATGATGGGGATAATTGAATTAAAAGTAATTTTTGTTAAAGAAAGCAACAATTTTAATAGTGAAATCAATAATTTTATTTTTGTAAAATTTCAGCATTTTCAAATATGTTATTTGAGTTTCTCTTTATTTTAATAAAATAATTTGTTTTTGGTGATTTAATCGAATTAATGAATAAACAGAACGTTTAGACAAACACAGTTGTATTTTAGTTTAAATATTATTGGCGATATTAATTTTGTACGTTAGAATTGTAGCTCAAAAGTAAATGAATCACAACTTTTCTTGAAATGAAATTTTCGAACACTTAATCAAAATTCTAAAATAAGAAATTCATAGATTCCCGATTATACAATGTAAATTATTTTTTTTGTACTTTATAGAGAAATTATTTCGAAGGAATAATTAATGGCTTTATTTACTGCTTAGGAATGGATGCATCGCAGTTACGTCACTTAAAAACGACGAGACTAACTAATATCGCACCTACAGAAGAATTTGGTGTCAGATCTTTGTTTTGTATTCGGGAAAGCAGATCAATTGTCAAATTTTAATTTTTTTTTCTATTTCTATCATTTTCTTTTCTCTTTCTTTCCATTTTCTTTCAATTATCCCTGATATAAAAAAAATGATTAAAAAACGGCGGAATTCATAGATTTTCATAAAACTGTAGTGAAATATATCGCCAAGCGCCATAACTAGCCAAATGTGGCGTTTTCTTTCTGATCACCAATTTGCGCGAACACATCAATTATAGTGGATAGAAAAACTGGCTTTTCGATCTAATCAGAATATAATTAGATTGTATGAGGCTAACGAGGTCAGTTATTTAACAACTGATCCCATAAAAAGATAATTCCTTTCCTTTTCCCATGGGATTGTTTTCCGACGGGCTCTACGCTGGATGGATTTCTCCTCCCCCACATAACACTCGGTTTTTGGTAGTTTTATTAATCCCATACAGAAATCTGAAGGACATTCCATAAGTCAACTTTTGATAACACAACGATATGATTTAGTTTTTAAAATAACAATGATTATCACTATTATAAAATAACGATGACCATGTTGTCATTTATTTCATTGCTTCGTCTTTAAGAAATATTTTCTCTGAAATAAATCTTAATTATCTTTCTTTGAACTAAATCTGTTTTCCAATGGGGCAGCTTTTACGATGGACGAATTTCTTCTCCCCCCACATATCACTCAGTTTTGATATTTTTATTAATCCAGTATAGAAATCCGAAGGGCATTACTTTAGTCAACTTTTGATAACATGAAGATATGATTCCATTTTAAAATAATTATTATACCACTAATATAATAATTATAGTTATAGTTACCACTAATATAATAATTATATAATAATTATAGTTACCACTATTATAAACTGATAATGCCCATGTTATCCTTCACTTCATTGCTTGACCTTTAAGATTTTTTTCTCTGAAATAACTCTGTTTTAAAACGGAATATGTTTTTACGACGGATGAAATCTCCTTAACATATCACTCAGTTTTGATGTTTTTTTTTAATCCTATATAGAAATCTGCAGGAATAATTAATTGATGACTATCATGTTGCTCTTCCTTTCATCTTCGTCTTTAAGATTTATTTTCTCTGAAATAAATCTGGAATAGATCTTAACTATCTTTCTTACAAATAAATATGGAATCTGAAAAAAAATACTCTTTCTTAGAAAAGTCATTTAAGCTGTTTATAATTTTGCATATTAAAATGAACCATTTTTTTTATCTCTCTATTATGAAGAATAAAATTTTTTATTTCAGAAGACAATGATTTGCTCATGAATCAATAAACTGAAATCTTGACTTTTTTGTATTTAAAGCAAATTTAAGAA
Source organism: Caerostris darwini (assembly GCA_021605075.1). Classification (NCBI taxonomy): domain Eukaryota; kingdom Metazoa; phylum Arthropoda; class Arachnida; order Araneae; family Araneidae; genus Caerostris; species Caerostris darwini. The sequence goes on from BPLQ01006153.1 coordinate 301,029, forward strand.
CAATTTATAATAAATAAGTAAAAGAAAATTAAGAACAAAATTTTAGTTTGTACTTTTTTATCAACGAGGGTTTTCGTTTCATAATCTGAAAAAAATACTCGTTCTAAGTAACGCCATTTACGTTGTTTATAATTTTGCATAATAAAAGGAACCATTTCTTTTATCTTTCTAGTAGGAAGAATAAAATTTTTTGTTTTGGTTGACATTTGCTCATGAACCATTAAACTGAATATTTCTATTATTATTATATATAACAAAGAAAATGTAAAAGCAATTTAAGGTAAACAAGTAAAAGAAAGTTAAGAACAAAATTTTAGTTTGTACGTTTTTGTCAATGAATGTTTTATTTTTATATTCTGATAAAAATATTCGTTCTAAATAAAGTCATTGATCAGAATTTTGCATAATAAATTGAACCATTTTTTCCTTTTCTCTCTAAAAGGAAGAATAATTTTTTTTTGTTTCAGTTGACAATGATTTACTCAGGAATCAATAAAATGAAGAATTAGTTTTTTTAACCATTTAAAGCAAATTTAAGAACAATTTAAAATTAATAAGTAAAAGCAATTCAAGAACAAAATTTTAGTTTGTACATTTTTATCAATGACTTTTATATTCTGAAAAAAATACTCGTTCCAAAAGACGCCATTTACATTGATCATAATTTTGCATCCAAAAATGAATCACTTTTTTTTATCGCTCTAGCAGGATACATAAATTTTTTTTTGTTTCAGTTCACAATTTTTTGCCAATTTTTAAGACAATTTTTTTCTACTTAATAAAAGAAAACAGAAAAGAAAGTTATTAACAAAATTTTAGTTTGAACGTTTTCATCAATGAAGGTTTCTTTCTATAATCGTTCCGAAAGAAGCCATCTACTTTGATCATAATTTTGCATCCTAAAATGAACTTTTTTTATTTTATTTCTCTAGTAGTAAGAAAAATGTTTACAAAAAATTTGTTACAGTTAACAATCTTTTGTTTATGAATCAACAAGCTAAATTTTTGATTATTTCGTATTTAAAACAAATTTAAGAACAATTTAAAGTAAGAAAAGCAAAAGGTAAAAGCAAACAAGTAAAAGAAAATTAAGAACAAAATTTTATTTTGTATGTTTTTATCAATGAATGCTATATTTTTATATTCTGAAAAAAATACTCGTTCTACAAATAACCATTTGCATTGAACATAATTTTGCTTCTCATAATGAATCATTTTTCCCCTTTGGTGGCAAGAATTAAAAAATTCTTTTCAGTTGACAATGATTTGCATGTGAATAAATAAACTGAATTTTTTGGGGTTTTCTGTTTTGAATTGAAAGCAAATTTTAGAACAATTTAAAATAAGTAAAAGAACATAATTTTAATTTGTACATTTTAATTAAGGAATATTTTGTTCTTATATTCATTCTAAAAGAGCCATTTACATTGATCGTAATTTTGCTTCTCGAAATGAACCATTTTTTCTTTTGTGGAAAGAATTGAAAAATTTGTTTCAGTTGACAATGATTTGCTCATGAATCAATTAGCAGAATTTTTCTTTTTTCTTTTGTGTTTAAAGCAAATTTAAGAACAATTTAAAGTAAACAAGTAAAAGAAAATTAAGAACAAAATTTTACCTTATACGCTCTTATCAGTGAATGTTTTCTTTTTATATTCTGAAAAAAATACTCGTTCTAAATGAAGGCATATATTTCATCATAATTTTGCATCCTAAAATGAACCATTTTTTTTCTTTTCTTGTCTCTCTAGTAGGAGGAATAAAATTTTTCATTTCAGTTGACAATTATTTGCTCATGAATCAATAAACTGAATTCTTAATTTTTTTATTGTATTTAAAAATAAAGAACAATTAAAAACAATTGAGTAAACAAGATAAAATTTTTAATATAATTTTAATTTATAAGTATAAAATTTTTGTATATAAATTTTTATCATTAAATGTTTTCTTTTTATAATCTGAGGAAAATAATCGTTCTAAGTAAAGTCATTTACATCGATCATAATTTTACTTCGCAAAATAAACTATTTTTCTATCGTTGGTGGCAAAAACTAAAACATTCATTTCAGTTGACAATGATTTGCTCATAATCTTTATCAAAATACTGAATTGTTGACTTTTTTTCAATTCCTACTATTAGTTCACACTCTCCCTATATATATCTTGTTCACATTTTCAATCGTTCATAAAACACTTTTTATTCATGCACTCAACTTTAAATACATTTTTTTTAACTTGCAGTGGATGACGCTGGATGTTAATACAGTTTTTTTCAAATATTAATTCATTCATTAAATTTAATTCATTAATTTTAGGGGTTTTTTTTAGATTTAAGTTGCATGTATCTAATAATAGATGGCGCCAGATGCAAAAGGAAAATTTCAGCTTTATTTGTAAAGGAATTTTCTGCAATATAATGAAAAAAAAGTAGGAATTGACTTAAAAATTTTATTTTTATATTACTTGTTTTAATTCAAAGCAAGCCTGAGAAGAAATTTTTAACTTGTATTTTACTTATTTTTTTTACAATCTAAGCAAAACACTCGTTCTAAAAAGAAAAACTCCATTTACATTAATCAAAATTTTGAATTTTAAAATAAACTAATTGCCCTTTACAGAAGATAATCTACTTTATAAATCTATGGTACGCTAATTAAAAAAAAACGCGCATCTGGGATTGCGGGTACATTATTAGGCTTTGCATACGAGAACCGCCCAAAGATTCGGCATCATTATCATCAGCGCAAAAAAGCAGCCAAAGCGTTGGAAACCTGTAATTAAAGAGCCCCACACAGAAATCTCCCTCTGCTGAAAGGGCTAATTCATGTGTATCAACGGGGTCAAGTCTTTGAAATGGTTAAAGAGCTTTTCTCAAAGGATAAGTGGGACCCAGGTACGGTCATGGCTTTTTTTTTTTTTTTTTTTTTTTTTTTAAATCTTTTTGGTGCTTGACTCAGCGCGTGTTTGATGCTAGATTACTCAACCCTTTCGTCCTAAAAGATGTTTTAGTACCGTGGAAAACATTTGCATGTGATAGTTAAAACAGTTACCGGTAAAAATAAGTTTTATTATTAAACAATTAAGGTTAATAAATAAATGGGTCTGTTTGATCCTGAAATAGTGTGTTAAATGAATGCGTGTTTAATAATAAAATAAAAAACATATAATAAAAAAAAAGAAAGAAAAAAACATCATTGTGTTTAAGTTTAAAAATTTGTCAAAGAAATTCTCAATTATCAAAGAGACATATGTATATTGATACGACTGATCAAAAATTAATATTTTTGATCAGTCGTAATATTTTTTGCTACAATTATTAAACTATTCATTCATTAATAATTACTATGAAATGAGGTCTTTTTGTGATGTTATTTATTTTTTATTGATTATTATTATTATTGTTATTTATTTATTTATAAATTTTTTGAGATTTTCTCATCAATATCTTAAGTTCTTTACGATATTTTCGTTTCTTGCAAGAAATGAGCGATTCTTATTTTTGCTTTCGATTGAGTATATGTATATATTTAAAAGTTCAATAGTAATATATTCCGTACAATTTTTAGTCTAAATAGCTGGTTGCTTGTATTATGTTCAGTTGCAGCGTTGCTTGTAGTACATTCAATACATTCAATTAAATTCAATGCATTCAATTAATTCAATTTATTCACTCGTGATCCTGTGTTAACGATTTGAACACTTAAGTTATCAACATTTCATTTGCTGTAAGACCAGGGAGAATGAAGGTACGGACACTTTGTCTTTAAAAAAACCCCATAGGAAAAAAATCGAAAGGGGTTAGATCTGGAGATCGTCGTGGCCAGCAAAGCAATAACATATCGTTTGATCCAGCACGGCAAATTCAGCGATGGAGTAGACTATCGTACATGTACTGACGTGCGCTTTTATGCCACGTGGCTGCACAGTTGGAATTGAAAGAACCCAGGGGTGCTTTATCTCTCACTTATTTATTGTCCTCCTTGTTGTCTGTGTGGATATGACGTATGAGATCCGTGGTGTCCACACAAAATAAAACGCATGGAAAGAAATTATATTATTAACTATATTATTTAAGACAGATTAAAATCCTCGCGCAACACAAAGAACGTTTACATCAAAAACTTTTATTTAAAATAAACACTCATTGGCTGCTATATTTTAATTATGCGTGTTTTAAAATGTATATCAAATGGGCGTTGATGAGACTAATGATTGGTCTATATCAAGTCACGTGTTTTGCATTTCATTTTGAATTGTTCACGGCTCTCCAGTGCAGAGAATGTGAATGTTAATGTGCTTTAATTAAACTGTAGAGTCAATCTTTAAATTTAAAATTATTTTTACTGAATATCTTTAAATTAACTTTAAATTATCACTTGTAGAGAGTTACTTATTTCATTTCTAGGAAGTTGGTTCTAGCTGGGATTTAAAGTTATATTGAGAAAGAAATATTGATTTGCTTTTTGATATGTTTGAAATGTGTTTTGTTTTTGAAACAACTTTAATTGACCGAAAGTTTAAAATAAAACAAAAAATGCATAATTAATTAATTATTTTCTACAATTCTTTGAAATCATGGAACACAATAAAAAAATAGCTTACAATGATACAGGAGGAGTAATAATAATTGGTAATGCAAAATTGTTATACACACTGGAAAATAATGCCTTTTACACAAAAAAATATGTTTATACTCTACGAAGTAATACCTTAAAAAACTGGAAAATATGGGTTGTACACTGGAAAATATGCCTTATACACTGGAATACATGCCTTACGCATTACTGGGTGATTATAATTAAAGTCCCACTTTCAAAATGCTGTAAAAAAAAAGACTCACGCGTCACAATGAATTCAAATTTGAACTGAAGATATTTGAAAAATGGGGAAACGGTATTGGCACAAAAAAAGTTCCACTGATTTTTCCCATCCAATTTGGTATGACCTTGACGTGGTGGAGGGCTTTCCGTTAACAGTGTCATAACTGTTGAATGACTTTGAAGTCCTTTTTTCCGTCAAAAAACCGAAAAACTCCAGCACATTGAACACTACAGTTGATTTAATGTGCAATTCATGCCAAATACGTTGTCATTTCGATTCAAAATATCACTGGAAGCCGAATTCACTTTCTTTATGCCGCTTACAGTGCCATCTATTAATGCATTTTGGAATCATTTTTGATGATATACCGTTTCCTCATTTTTCAAGTATCCTCAGCTCAAATTTGAACTCATCATGAGGAGTAGTTCGTTTTTTACAGCATTTTGAAAGTGGGACTTTAATTATAATCACCCTGTAAACTGGAATATATGCCTTATAGACAGGAATGTATGCTTTATACAATGGAAAATAATGCCTTATAGACTGGAAAATATGTCTTATAGTCTAGAATATATATGCCTTATACACCAGAAAGTAATGCCTTATAGATTGGAAAATATGCCTAATAATTTAAATATTTTATATTATTATCTTAATAGCTGTTTTTTCTCATTCTTATTATCTTATGAGGTTCGGCTTTTTTTACCTATACTTTAAAGCAGTAAAAAAAAAAGTTAATTTTTATTATTTCTAATTTTTAAAAAATAAATTTATAACACCTTCAATAACTCATAAAAACGTTGTTTGTTATAATCTCATAAAATAACGATCATTTTACATTTTTAAAGAATTCTTCCCAAATTTATCAAGAGAGAGGCATGCCTATTAAATACTCATTTCTGGCCGAGGAGGAATCCTTGGACACCGACTGGACAGAGACAAAAGATGGAGAGTCGAGTCCGTAAATGGCAGGAACCGGAGTCCTTCCGTCTTGGACGGTTTCCACGGAAACGGAAAGGGCGGAGGCCAGTTCTGGACCGCCGGTCGCAAATGACCGCTCCTCCGCGGAACCACGCACCGCACTCGCAGCACAAAGAGTCCCTTTTTTTCGGACAAAATGTTGCTTTGTGCTGTTACATATTTAGAAAAAAACACACGGCTATTTTAATGGGGCTTTCAAGGTGGGGGTGTGGAATGATAGTGTCGACAAGTGTGGTTTCACAACGATTTAAGCATTCATATTTACAGAGCAATTTTTATTTGTGTGTGTGTGTATTTGTTAAGCAGATGAAAAATATGATAAAATGTATGCATTGCTTTTGTTGTTAATCGTATGTTGTAAATCGTTAATGTGTAATTATGTTTACTATAAACATTGTTGATGGAAGGATATTGCCTTTTCGGAGAAGATTTTTAAGGGTAACTGCGGCGTATTTGATTGTTATGTGGGTGGAAACCTGGAAAATTCTTATCAGACATTATAAATAAAAAAATAAATAAATAAATATAAATAAATTATTATAAATAAAATTTTGCAGTATATTCAAGTCATGTTGATGAAACAATCCACACAAAATATACAGATAAATGATTTCAATTGTTATCGTTGAAAAACGTTACGTTAATGTCTACGTTAGGACGTGAGCCTCTATATAAAAATTAGCCAATCATCATCAAGTTCAATTGTCTCTAAAAGCAGTGATTTCAACAAACGTTGCCAGAGGATGTTAATTTCTGTAAATATAAATGAGATTTTGCTGTATGTTCAAGCCCCATTTATGAAAGAAATGTCTACATAAAATATATTAATATATTGATGCCTTAACTAAATATAAATGAAATTTAGTTGTATATTGAAGTTCCATTGATGAAAAAGTTTTTTTTTCGTTCTAATGCAGCTTGCAACCAACTTAGACAATTGTTTTTGATGCCTTAAGGCAAGTGCTGCACAGACGTTACTCACTTTGCTTTACCCAGGGGGCGCGTGTAACTTGAGGGTAAGCCACGTACGTGGAGTAACAATGCCCCGCAACGCTCTACGATCCTATTAGGACCGGGACCTACGGTTTAAAGTGGATTCCGAACCACTACAACACCCATGGGCACAGCCGAGATTTGAACCCGATACCTGTGGTACCGAGCGCTAGCCACTCGGCCATCAGACCCCTTGACGAAAAGCCCACACAAAATATATTCAAATATTGATATATTGATGCCTTATATATACATTTATATTGATGTCTTAACTTAATATAAATGAGATGTAGTATATTCAAATCCCATTGATGGAAGAAGTGCCCACACAAAATATATTGCACTTTAGCTACACACATTACCATTAGACTAAGCAAATAATATACTAATCAGGCAAATAATGTATATTAAAACTATTCTACTTTATTTAAAAGAGACAATCTTGCATTAAAAGATAGTTTTCTGATTAATTTAGAAATAATAGTTGTTTTTTTCTTCTTAAAGAGGATATGATAAATTTGTAAAAGAAAAATTCTGATGATTTACAATTTTTTTTTCTACTTGGGAAATAATAAAACACGAGATTAAAATGCAATTTTTGCTTATAACCTCATTATCGATAAAGTTGCTTCACAAATTGAAATTTTGTAGTATCTTTCCATTACTTTTTAATATAATCATTAATAATAAATTTTTGTAATTTTGTTTATATCTTCAACGAAAGAACTAATTCAAAGAAAATATTTATTCCTCAAAATCTTATTTATGTGTTGAATTAATTTCCAAATAGAGACATTCCTTCGACTACATAAGAATATTTCTATTAAATAGTGTATATTGTATAATATACATACACTCAAGAGCCAAAACATTATGACCACCTGTCAATAACGAGTTGGCCCACCTTTGGCGCGCAACACAGCTTCAACCCGCCTTGGCATGGATTAATACCACAACTTAATACCAGTTAAATACCACTTCCACCTGATCACGTGCCTTCCACGTCATCCAGGCGAGTTCATTGCAAAGTGTAGGGGTGATCATAATGTTTTGACTCTTGAGTGTATATGTACTATTAATATCTCAAAAGGAATGAATGGCAAGTAACTCCTGTCGCAACCAGGGAATTAATTTTTTTTTAATTTGCTCAATACTTTCTTTTTTTTTTTTTTTTTTTTTTTTCAAAAACTTATTTATTGTTGAATTATTTTCCGAATATTCTTCGACTGCATAAGATGATATATTTTTAAACACATTAATATGATACGTTATTAACTACTGTATTAATATGATAGGTTTGCATTTTAATGATTTCTATTAAATATTGCATATTGTATAAAATAGCTATATATATAATATTAATATCACAGAAGGAATGAGGGATCAGTAACTCTGGCTCTAACCAGAGAATTAAAATTTCTTAATTTGGTCAATACTTTCTTTGAAAGAATACGTCATAGACGGTATCGATTCTTTGAATGAACAACTTATTGATGAATTCATTTTCGCAATGTAAATGACCCTCCTGGACAGCACGAGATTATTTCCATTAAGCATTGCCCATTGAGCACTAACTCCTGCTGCAACCAGTGAATTGGCTAAAGCTCTACTTATTCCGAAAGTTCGTGATGAATGGCCAGAGCACCCAAGAGAGCCATAACGGAGACAGTTTACAGAGATATCGACTAAGTAGGGGATGATGTGGTACAAGGGCCCCTAATGTCACGGGGAATCGCTCCCTTAGGACTTCATTAGGGCGAGCCTCCCCCCCCCGGCCACAAATGGTCATTTATATAAGTCATATTAGTCAACGCCTATTACGGTCGCGGTCGTTTCATTTCTCTTTTATTCTTATTTTTTTCGACTTAGGCTTTCTGCGGGTGGTGTTGATGCTCTTCATTTTCGGTAAAGATTCTGTCTACTACTGTGCCCAAAAAGTAAGACCAATGCACCATACCACGGTAATCGAAGAAAACAGTCAACATGACCTTGATTTTTGAGCGACTTTGGCGTGCCCTTTTCGGTCTTGCTTCACCTTTGTCACGATATTCGCTCGATTAATCGGTTGTTTCCGGGTCGTAAGCATATATCCAAGTCATCTCCGGTTTTGATGCATTTCAACTTGACCTGATAATCAGAAAGCATTGTTTCACACACACACTTCAACGCGATGATGTTTTTCCAAACAATTCAGTGTTTTCGGTACCAATCGAGATTTGATGCCCAAAACATCTTTTAAAAGGGAATTGGCCGATCCTTTTGAAATTCCAACATCAGATCAAAGGTCTCTAACTGTAAATCGACGGCTTGCAAGCACGAAATCTTTAATTTTTTGGACATGAGCTTCGTCGGCTAAGGTTGATGGTCGACCAGAGTGCTCTTCATCTTCAACGCGTTCTCTGCCTTCTTTGAACTGTTTATGCCTCTTTTTCCGATATAATTTGCTCACCGAATGCCTTCTGCAACATTCTATACGTTTCCGCACACGAATATTCGTCCCGCAAACAAAATTGAATGCAATTTCTTTGCTCAATCAATTCAGACATTTCAAAAATTGCAGAAATAACTTTTAGCGTCTCACAAAGCCAAGCGTAACCCAAACACCAATGAATATTTTGACATGAAATTTCACACAGGTGTCAAGGACAATGCCAACAACTTAAAAAAGAAAAAAAATTGAAACTCCATATTCCCGGAAAATTTAAATTGAAAATTCTTTTCACTTCTTTTTACTGGGCACAGTAGTACTATCAACAATAGCCTAAAAATCGGTCATGATCTTTGACAGACATCAACAGAAAGTTTCAAAAGAAAGTTTAGTATATTATTGAAGTGAATTACAATAAAAAAATAATTCAAAAAATTGCTGAAAAATCACGGTTGTTCTAATGCAGCTGGCAATACCGAAACAGTTAATATTTATGTCATATGCAAGGGCTGCACCGCTGTTATTCATTTAGCATTACCCAGAAGGCAAGCGTAGCTTGGAGATATGCTACGGACGTGAGTACCATTACCACAGCAAAGCTGCAAGATCTATTAGGACCGGGACCTATGGTTTAAAGTGGATTCCGAATCACTACAAACATGCATGGCACCGCCGGGCACAGCGGTACCGTGCGCCAGAGCGCTAGCCACTCGGCAACCAGGCCCATTGTCAAATTACTAATATCACTCATTGCATGCATTACAGCAAATGTTTTAAAAAATTGAGTAAACCCTCTGAAGTTTGTAAAGTTTGGAGTTTGTTATGTTTTACAAATCGTGTAAGAGTTTTTGGAATTTTTTTTATACTGGACTTAACACCATTCACCACTAATGCTTTTCTAGAGAGATATTTCATCTCTCCCAGGGCAAGTCTACACTTCAACTATTGGTTTCATGGTTCCTTGGATCTATTGTATCTCCAGTTTTCCATCTTTTGATTGGGGTTTATCATAAATAATGCCTAATTTCTATGGTAATGTACGAAGCTAGCGTACTGGAGGGAGAGATTGGCATATACTGATGGTGTCTGTAGTTTCAGTAGTCTGATAGTGTAGTAATCAATGTGGTTTCAGAAATGAAAACTAGATTTCAATTGGGACAACATCTATGAACACCTCTCCTCGTTAGTCAGGCTACCCTATGAGAATAGTCCGGATTTTCTCTCGTATGACGGACAATTGCAAGAATAAAATCGAGTTGTCACGTGTTTAGCGTGTTTTAGGTAAAGATTTGTCTCTACTAATGGTGTTTGTAATAATTATTGTAGCTTTCAGAAATAAAAACACTATTGCAATTGGATCCTTATCTATAAACACCTCCGGCCTGATGACTAATTGGCTAGCGCTCTGGCCTTTGGTACCACAGACTTCAGGTTCGAATCCTGACTGTGGCATGGATGTTTGTTAGTGGTTCGCAATCCACGTTAATATGTAGGTCCCGCTCTAATTAACCCAAAATGTACACAAAATGACCGTAAAGCGAACAAATCAAATCAAACCTCGATAATCAGGGTGCCCGCTGACAATAGGCCGGATTTTCTCTCGTACGACGGACAATTGCAGGAATAAAATCGAGTTGTCACGTTTCTAGAGCGCAGGTGGGAGATATTCGCATCTACTTATGGTGTCTGTAACAATCACTGTAGCTTTCAGATATGAAGAGACTCGATTACAATTGGGACAGCATCTATAAAAATCCTTGATATTCAGACTAACCACTGAGAATTTTCCGGATTTTTTATCATACGACGGACAAATGCAGAATAACTTTTCCTTAAGGCCTTTACACCTGCCTTTTTCGCTGAAGGCAAAGTTCTCCTTTCATCAATCGTCGGTGGGTATCAGTGGTGTATATGCAGGAAAAATTCGGTTCATAAACAAAAAAGCGAGTTTATTTATTTTATCTGGTGATTAAAATATCAAAAAAAAAAAAAAAAAAAGAATGCAATAATTTAGAGTAGCTTTTTCAAATTTGCGTGTTTGATTCGTAATTTTACATATATTTCGACGGTGTTGGTGTTTCGCACAATAAGTGGCTATTATATTATTAATAATAAAATTAAAAAAAAAAAAACAGCATAGAAAAAGATATATTAAGGAAACAACTATGATTAATTGATCGTCAAGTCTTTACAAATTTAGCAAGCAAAAAGTTTTTAAAAACTTTTATAAATTTACCTATTTCCTATTATCAAAAGTTTAAATTGGCGTTGAATATTATTTCCTTGTTTTCTACTTAATTTGTTATTTAAAGTTTAATCTGTTGCTTTGCGTCCTTTTTATTTTCCTTCTATAGGTATCGTTTAATACTTGGTATTGAATGTAAATTCTTAGTTAAAAACAAATAATAATCAATTTTAGTTAAGTTAAGTGTATTATTTATACTTACTGATTAAGGAAGACAGAAGAAAAAGAAAAAAAAAACATTTAAAAAAACGCATTTCCTTAGGTAACTTTAAATTTTCACTGGACCAAAACAGGATATTACTGTTGAATGCAACATTAATGTTGAATGGTAGATAAATAGTAGACAATTGAACACCGAACGTTGTTCCTTCATAAACTAGCGTAACCAAAAAAAATATTATAAAAATATTATATTCAGTATTTCTTAAGTGATTACAAATCTGAAAAATTGACCCGGCATTTCAATTTTTTTAACAGAGCTCATTTTTAACCCCAATAAGAACCCAGTAAAAGATATATTGCCAAAAAAACCTTTAGAAACTAAAGAAATACCTCTTCACAATTTACTAATTCGTGCAATTTAAGATTGTATCGAATTATCTAAGCGGTTTAAAAATTATCTGCTGCCATCTAGTGATGATTTTTAGAAGCGGTCATCTTTTATTATTATTATTGTATAAGTTTTTATGCACTTTTAATAATTAATGGACTCGATTATTTTTTTAAATCCATGAGATTCTTTTCATTAACATGTAATTTTTTAAAATACAAAGAATGGACAACTTCAATGAAAATGAACAAAAAATATTCCATTTTCGTAAAAAAAAAAATTTTTCAACACGAATATTTTTCTGAGTTATGGCATTAAAAAAGAAACATTTTCTGAATTAATAATACGTTATATATTGTATATTCCAAGATGTGCAATTAACAGATAAATCCAGATTTGGTGTTAAAAAGTTTGATTTAGAAGAACCAAGCCTGCATTGTATTGAGATTGGAATTTTTTGTTAGTCTAATAAATTGTATAGTAACCTCATTCATGGAACATTAAGAACGAGTACAATAGGGATGTGTAGACCTCGGGCCACATGTGGCCTACCTCAACATTTGTCAATTTTATTTAAAAGATATAATTGGTAATTATAGGGTGATCCAAAATTCAACTAAGAAGTAATGCATTTAAAATGGATAGAAGAGGATTTGTTTTAGAAAACAATTTGGTATACCAAATTCGGTACACAATTTGGTAAATCATATATCATAATTTTGTATGCCATATTCGGTTCCAACTAAACACAAGGCCTAAAGGTGCATTTTGCAAAGAAATTAGATAATTCATTACCAACTATTCCAGACTATTTAGGATGTTTAGGAACTCAAATCTTGGGTGAATGTTGGTACAACCGATATTTTGAAAGAATTTTAAACTTCGATAAAAAATTAAAACAGAGGCATGGTCAAGTTTTAGTTAAATTAAAAAGTAAGCATTTAAATATTATAAAAATATGTTGTTGTTTTTGTTATTACATATAGCTTTATTAGCTCAATCCATGAAAATTGGGTCATTTACCATAGCATTAAAAAGAACATATAAACAAATCAAAATTACAAAGGGACACTCATAACCAGGACCATGCATTCTAAACAAAAACGACAAAAAGGGCTTAAAATCAATTAAAAACAAGTTAAATGTTCTAAGGATACAAATTTTAAAACAAATTAGAACCACCATAAAAAAAGTATGTGTGACATCTAGTAAAAAGTATACATATCACCATTCAGTTGTAAGCTAGGAGTCCAGTCCCGAGCAAACAAGTAGATGGACCTTATTCGTTTTCTCTGTCTTACATGCCCCTACAAGTTCAAAAAAATGTATTTGAACTTGAGTGGATGAATAAAAAGTGTTTTATGAACGATCGAAAATTTGAACAAGATATATATAGGGAGAGTGTGAGCTAATGGAAGGAATTGAAAAATAAGTAAGGGTATAAGCTATTATTTAAAATAGATCTCCTAGCGCAATGCAAGAAACTTTCATTTCAAAAATTTTTTATTGAAAATAAACGCCGATTTTCACGCGATTTTATTCACGTGTGTTTTAAAACTGGCATGAGATATGTGTGGCTAAATATAAAGATTGACCCATATCAAGTCACGTGCTCTATAGTTCAGTTTGAAGTGTCTGGCTTTCAAAATATAAACATATTATAATTACAATATCATCAAAGGGGTGTCTAATTATTAGCTTATGTTTATAAAAGTTAGTTTAATCATCACTTAACAGATTTCTCTGTCTGAATTTGGCAGGGCTTCTTGTAGTATTTCAACAATTGCTTCTTCATGAAGTTCTAGAGCTATTAAATTTTGTTACATTTCTATCGATATTGAATTGCATCGATTGTTGTGGTAATTCTGTACTTTAGAGTTCCGATTTCGCCAAATCTCTTTTCCATGCCAAATGGAATCGCTAAAACCCTAGTATTTTGCAACAGCAGCAATCACTTGGTGGCCACAGTCGTAAAGGAGAAAAAATCACACAATAAACAAGTGGAATCCTAAAGTGCAGAACTCCGTTTTTGTAGTATTCTGACCAATTTCTTCACAAATTTCTTGAGTTATTGAACATTGATATACTCCCATGTGTATTCGTCCAGAAATGTGTGTTCAAGCCCGATAAATTGAAATTTGTAAAATGATTTCAGTTTAACTTTTTTATATAATATATAAAGAAGATAAATTACATACCATAATACATTGCATGTAGTACGTAAATCAGAAAATTTTCAAGAATTTTTTTTTCTTTATCCAAGTGAGTGCATTCAACTTGTGGCTATTACTTGCGATCATTTCTATTAAACTCGTGGCTGAGATACCGTCAATGCAAGCGATATAATCGTTGTAATTGATACACAGATGATGCCAATACCAAGTAACAAGTAGCGTTAGAATTAGAATTGCAATTTAATGTCACATACATTGTTGGACCAGAGGTGAAGTATACAGCTAGCTTGTAGGAGAGCACAGATTTGAATCCACTGATGGCGTCTGTTGCAATCATTAGTTCGATAAATTAGGATAGAATATGTATATATCTGCTTGTATAGACAACAGCCGAGTATTCCGAGTTTTCTCCCATATGAAACGCAGACGGTTTTATGGTTTGGCTTGGTTTGTCACTCTACGGTCATTTTTTGCACACTTATGGATAATTAGACCTGAAGTTACAGTTTATCATGGATACCTAACCACTCACAAACATCCATTCCACAGCCAGGATTCGTACCTGGAACCTATGATTCCAAAAGCCAGAGCTGTAGCCAATTGGCCATCAGGTCGCAGACGGTTTTATGGGGCAGTTACCCATAAAACAGTCTGCCTTTACAGTCTGCAATATCTTTCCTTCGGGGGCAGGTGGGGGCTGTTTGTGGTATACAAAAGTAGGCGTGCAGAAGCAAGAGAATTATATGGCGATTTAGATAGTGTATGTATACGTCTTTTGACATAGACAACCGAGCTGTTTAGTGGCAATTTTTCGAGTTTTCTTTCATATGAAACGCAGAGGATCTTATTTGGTAGTTACCCATAAAACAGTCTTTCTAGAAGACAATATCTTTCTTTCGGGGTCTATTTGTGGTAAACAAAAGTGGGATATGTACAGCAAATGCGATGTGAAGAGCCAAGGAAATAAGATGACAATTTACATAGCGTACATATACGTCTACTGGTATAGACAATGGGTGCCTAGTGGCAGTTTTCATCCATATGAAACGCAAACTGTTTTATGGAGCACTTACCCATAAAACAACCCTTCTAGAAAGCAACAACTTTCTTTCGGTTTGCTGTTCGTGGTATACAAAAGTGGGACACATACAACAAATACAATGTGCAAAAACGAGGAATTTATATAGTGTATGCATGCATCTACTGGCATAGAAAAGCGGGCAGCCTAGCGGCAATTTTCCCTAGGAAATGGAAATATTTGAAGTATGAATTATTTATATATAAAACGCACTTGAAACGCTGATAAACAGCTTCCATACGAAACATATAGACGTGCGCGGTTTCATGGGGCAATTACCCATAAAGCAGTCCTTCTAGAAGACAATGTCTTTCTTTCGGGAGCTGTTTGTGTTATACATAAATGGAACAAATGTAATGTGCAGAAAAGAAAAAAAAAGAGGAGATGTTGAAATCAATAGTCCTTTTCCATCATACTATATTTCCATTTTCAAAAATTTGCTTGCGAATAAGGTTAAGAATTTGTGGTTTTTTTTTCCTTTTTACTATGTTTTAAATAAATAATCACCTTTCACAAGCTTATGATTTGGATTTCTCTTTACCAAAAATATTTTAGGCTTTAAATATTACACAGTCATTATTAGTCAAAGCAGACTGGTCATCATGTCATCTAATCATATGATAGAAAGGTGTAAAAACCACAACAGGTCTGTAAAAAAAAAAGCAAATCTTACTCGATATCTACCCATAGCAATCGTCTGTACTTTAGACTCGAAAAGACCCCGGCTAGAACTGGACAAATCCACCAAACGACATTTTTTTATAAAAAAACCAAATGGGGCGGGGGGCGGGGGTAGAAAAGGATTTGAAGGATGAGGAAGAGGACAGTAGTCAGGATGGAAAAAACGAAAGAGGGGGGAGGGAGATATTAGCCATGCAGATAGAATACTGCGAAGGAGCGTACACGAGAAGAATGGACTTGTGATGGGGTTTTTTTGCTTCCGGTGCTTTGTGTGCTCACTTCCGGTGAGAGTGAGCACCACAGGAAGGGCATGGCCACCCTTTTCTCCCCCTCCCCCTCCCTTTCCAGCTTTCGTTGCGTCATCCTCAACTATGTTCTCTAAAGCGTGTCGGGTTTCCGCAGCGAAACTTGCCCTCCCCTTGCATTCTTTGTGAGTGCTTGTACCAGCGTCGGAGGGGGGTGCAGGAAAATAAATAAAACATGTATTAATCCCTTCTTCGTGTTGGGAGACGTCAGTTTATTGATTACTTTTTGAGTATTTGAGTGTGCTGGAGTGTGAATTGTTCCGGAAAAGATGGTAATAAATTTTAGAGCATGGTGGATGATTCTTTCTCTGTGTACACATATTTATGTCTTCTTGTTTTTAAAAATTAAAAGAAACAAGGCAGTGATTTATTTTATTTTGCGAATTCATATCTTAAGGAACATGGCTTTTTAAAAATATTATATTAATCACGCTTTTTGAAAACATTATTTTTTTTTTATCTGCTTTCCTGCATTGGAAAACATATAATAAGAAAGATGTGGTTTGTCGCTTTATGGTAGTTTTTTGCACACTTTAAGCTAATTAGACCGGGACATACAGTTTAGCTTGGATTTCGAACCACTAACAAGCATCTGTTTCACCGCCAGGATTCGAACCTGAAGCCTATGGTCTCAAATGCCAGAGAGCCAACTGGCCATCAGGCAACTGATAAGACAGAACAATAGGAAAGGAATAATGGAAATTTATATCTGTGTCTAAATCTCAATGTCCTGCAGTGGGGCCTAAATGTCGAGCGCTCTGGTGTGTGGTGCCACAGGTTTCGGGTTCGAGTTCTGGCGACTCCGGGAATGATTGTAGTGGTTCAGAATTTACTTTAAAACGTAGATCCGGGTCTAATAGCTGGAGGGCTGAAAAATATACCCCGCAAAAAGGAAGCAAGTCTCGAAATCTGCCAGTAGGCAGACTGCCTTCGCCCACCATAGCTTCACCACTGTTGCGCCAATGAGGAAGATTCTCATGTTCCACTCATGCATACCACAAAGAGCCAAATAGGGGCAACTGTCCAGCATTTGTATGCCGTGTCGGTATAGTATCACACCAAACAGTCTGTATATCAATGTGAGATGCTTTATACATAAATCCATCTTCTCATTATATACAAACACACACACACACATATATATATATATTTTAAGCTATGTGCATGTAGTTCGAAAACGACATTAGTTTTATATACCATTTTATAGGAGATAACATCAATTTGATGGGCCGGCATGGTGCAGAGTTTTTATCAGACAGCTTTTCAGGATTGTTCCTCAATTCTTGAAATTCTGAAACACAGCTTATAATATCGAATAAAAAAGGTACGCCCCCCCTTTTACAATTACAACTCTTCCTATTGGAAATCAATCAGTTTAAATGTCCTTCGATAAGTTGGCCCTACTCCTCCAGTGCACGCGGTTTTTAGGTCCCGTAGGGTTCTTGGAGGTGGAAGGGGAATTGCAATTGTTCTCTGAATATCTCCTCAGACATAATCTGTAGATTTCAGAATGTCTGACTAATCAATCCTTCCTAACTTTCCTGTAATCCATTGACCAGAGGAGTCGTATAGGGACACATTTTTTTATCAGGAAATCAAGGCATACTGAACCCCTGAAAAAAGCGAACATAGAACTCTAAGACGTCATGCCTTATTTCGCAGCAATCATAGAACTTCTGCAAATATATGGAGGATTCTGCATCTATCCAACATGATGCCTGACGAGATCTTTAAAATTATAATGTCAAAGGGGTCATTGTTTTGGAACATGAAATGAGGAATTGAAAGGAAATGAGTGTCAGAAAAACGCATAATGTGTAGTATGAACGTATAGTAAGATAACCTCATGACGAGAATGAGTGTTTAAGCTGAACCGGAACTCCTCAGTGAATAAACCCCACTAATGTCTAGTCCAACGTTGACCAAAAAAAAAGATACGAGTGGAGCATAAATGTTGACGAATTTCTGCAAAGTTAGGCTGGACTGATTGGTCAGACCTCCTGACTTACAAGAAAACCTCTTTTGGGTAGTTTTCTGAATATAGTATCTCTTGAAATTCTAGTTTCTGTGGCCACATGAAAGAGGGACTAGAATATTGAGAAGCTAATGAACTCCTTAGCTGTATTGGATATATATGGATATTTATTGACCCTCTTAATTCTTAGACAACCTTCCCTGAATATTTTCTAGAGATTCATTATCTATACACTGTTTCCAGCAATTGGAGGTGAAATTGGGCTTCACATTTTAATTTCTAGCAACCTGTAGTTAAAAACCTTGAATCTCTAGTTTCTGAGGCCACATACAGCTCACGAGAGAAAATAGAAGCTATTGAATTCCCGATATCCTAATCTGTATTGAATATATGTCGATTTTCATTGATCTTGATTCTTGGACAACCTTTCCCAGAGTATTTTCTGCAGATTCAGCCTCTCTAAACTGTTTCTGTCAGTTGGAGACGAAATTGGGCATCTTCTTTTAATCTCCATCAATCTGAAATTAAAACCCTTGAAGCTCGGGTTTCTGTGGTGGCATGAAGCTGACGAGAGAACGGAGAAACTATTGAATTCTCGATAACCCAAGCTGTATTGGATATATGTCAATATCTTGGACAGCCTACCCCAGAATATCTTCTACGGATTCACAGTTTCCATCACTTGGAGCCGAGATTGGGCTTCGCACTTTAATTTCTAGCAATCTGTAGTCAAAGACCTTGAAACTCGGATTTCTGTGGCTGCATAAAGAGAATTGAGAAACTCCCGTGAGAATTGAGAAGCTACTGAATTCTCGATACCCCAAGCTGCATTGGATATATGTTGATATCCATTGGCCGTCTTGATTTTTGGACAATCTTTCCCAGTGTGTTTTCTACGGTTTTCTACAGCATCTCTAAACTGTATCCGTCAGTTGGAAGTGAAGCTTGGAGTTACATTTCCATCTCTAATAATTTGTAGTCGAGACTTGTTCTGTGTCCTCCACATTTTGACATATAGTTCTATCATCCAAATTTTTGTGGTTATTCGTTTTTACTGCTACAATTGCTTTTGAATTTCTTCGAGTATAGCAAACAGAAAGATAATACCCCAAATTGCATCAGCGTATGTGTAACAGAAAGGAGAAAATCTCTCAGAGATCGATTAAACACTGTTCCTTTATATAAGTAAGACACACACACAAATGCACTTACTTATGCCAAACCAAATATTCGCATTTGTGTTTCAAGGCGTTAGTTTTACGATTCATTCAGTTCTGTTTGATGAAATTCTAAAATAACTATAAACACCAACATATTTAAAAAATTATACATTGAATTAATTCTAGCAATTCCAAAACACAGTGAACTTAAAATTATTCATCAGTTTTGCATTATAGTTCATAGTGACACCATCGCTGGTCTTAAAATAGTTATTAACAAAAACACACTCTACTCAAAAGAGCAATATTAGATTAAAAAATGACTATTAATCTGTTTTGAAGTTCGCCCTAAGAATCATTTACTAACTTTACCATTCCTTATCAACTTCATAAGCTGCCAGACAAAATCAGTTATTAATTTTTGTGCGGACAAAGAGATGTGGACAATAATGTTGTGTTTAACAACATTTAGAGCACATCATCAACTCACTTTCAAAAGGTTGGTACTATATTAAAAGTGCTATTCAGTTCTTGAAATCGGCTTGATTGTTTCACAATCAGCAACCTTATTTACAGGTTAAAAGCGACCCCAACAACAGCATTCCCCGTTTTCCAACAACAATGGCAATCAAAATGAAGCTAATGACAGTGCAAGCCTTCTCTATTTTCCCGGCGGGTGGGAAAACCCTCACTGGACCCCATCGTGTAACGGGACACTGTGCAAAACAAGGAAGAGGGTGGATGGGGGTGGAGGTCGAACAAAAACTGGGCCCCGAAATCTAATGCGTGTCACAAATCGCTGTAAAATTGACCGTTTTATTAAGCGGCAATTTTCAAAAGGTGGGGGAGGAGGGGGCTGAGGTTTAAAAGTGTCCGGTAGTGATTGAATAGGGCACAAAAAAAAAAAAAAAAAAAAAATTAAGTGTGGGAAGAATGAGGACTGATTGTTGGTTTTTTGAATGGGAAGGGAACGGGATCGTGTGTTTTCGGGTTACGCATCGCGGAGTTTTTGAGTTCGGTTCTGGTCGCATAAAAGAGTTGGTGAGTTGTGAAGGATTATGGGAGAAAGGACGCATAAGTGCGAAGATGTGGATCATGCGTTTCGATTCGGTGTGGCTGCAGGTAGAGGTGCTCACACTTTTACCATTGAGTACTCACTCCCCAGTAAAAGAGGAATGCTATCATGCCCCCTTGAATATTTACAATAATAAATAACGTACTATTCTGGTGATTTATTCAGTGATACTTGGAGGACAAGATTTTTTAACTCAATTAAATTAATTTTACTATTTACAATAGTAAGGTGTCCCTTCCATTAAAATTTAAATAAAGTTCTATTCAGATGTTTTATATTATGTTCTGATGATTTATTCTGATATTACTATTCTGATAATTTATTCTGATATTACTATTCAAATGATTTATTATGATAATACTATTCTGATGATTTATTCAGTGATACTTGGAGGACAAGATTTTTTAAAATCAATTACAGTAATTTTACTATTTACAATAGTAAGGAGTCCTTTCTATTAAAATTTAAATAACATTCTATTCTGATGTTTTATATTATATTCTGATGATTTATTCTGATATTACTATTCAGATAATTTATTCTGATATTACTATTCTAATGATTTATTCTGATATTACTATTCAGATAATTTATTCTGATATTACTATTCTAATGATTTATTCTGATATTACTATTCTGATGATTTATTCAATGATACTTGGAGGACAATATTTTTTAAACTCAATTAAAGTAATTTACAGTAGTAAGGAGTCCCTTCTATTAAAATTTAAATAACGTTCTATTCTGATGTTTTATATTATATTCTGATGATTTATTCTGATATTACTATTCTGATAATTTATTCTGATAGTACTATTTTGATTATTTATTCAGTAATATTTGGACAGCAAGATTTTTTAAACTCAGAATTAAAGTAATTTTACTATTTGTAGTAGTAATGAGTCATTTCTATTAAAATTTAAAAATAAGCTAATAAAAGATTTTTAGTTTCTCACTACAAAAATAATCATGAATTTCAATATTCACATAAAAATGGTAGCATGCTTTTAAGTTTGTTTTGTAATCGGAAGAAGAATTAGGTTATTAAGAAATATTTGAAATATACCTCTATGTTATTAATAAATGCTTAATAAAGCTCTTTATGTTATTAAGAAATATTAAAAATTAAAGTAATTTTACTACTTATGGTAATAATGAATCACTTATGTTAAAATGTAAAAATAAATTAACAATTTTTAGTTTCTCACCACAAAACAATCAAGCATTATAATATTCACATGAATATGGTAGCATACTTTTAAGTTTTTTTTGTGATTTGAAGTAGGATTTGATTATTAAGAAACATTTGAAATATCTCTCTAGATTATTAAAAAAATAATTGAAATAAATATTGAAGGAATATTTGGAACACATCTTTAAGAATTATTAAAAATAACTCTCTAGTTTATTAAGAAATATTTGAAATAACTCTCTACTTTATTAAGAAATATTTGAAATGTTTCTCTAGTTTATTACGAAATATTTGAAATATCTCTCTAGGTTATTAAGAAATATTTGAAATATCTTTCAAGGCTATTAATAAATATTTGAAATAGCTCTTTAGGTTATTAAGAAATATTTGAATTAGTTCTCGAGATTATTAAAAATACTTAAAATATATTTATAGGTTATTAAATATTTTAAATAGCTCTCTAGGTTATTAAATATTTAAAATAGCTATCTTGGTTATTAATTATTTGAAATAGCTCTCTAAGTTATTAAGAGATACTTGAAACAACTCTCTAGCTTATTGAAAAAATACTTGAAAAATCTACCTAGGTTATTAAATATTTGAAATACCTATCAAGGTTATTGACATTTCTCTATGGATTATAAAGAATTATTTGAAATATCTTTATAGATTATTAAGAAATATTTGAAATACATCTATCATTGTTAAGAAATATTTGAAACACATCTATCATTGTTAAGAAATATTTGAAACACATCTATGATTATTAAGAAATATTTGAAACATATCTATCATTGTTAAGAAATATTTGAAACACATCTATGATTATTAAGAAATATTTGAAACATATCTATCATTGTTAAGAAATATTTGATATATGCCCATTAGAGGACTAGAACTTATTCAAAGTTTAACTACCGATATATCAATAGTATGGAGGGATAAAAAATACACCCAGATATATACATACGCATACAGATATATATGTATAAAGTTTTACATTAAAATAAAATAAAGATGTAAACTTTAGGTGGACATAATAGCATTGCATCAAACCTGAAAAAATTATGCACAAATATACAAATTAAGAATTTCAAATCCTTTCAGTCACAAGAAAGCAACAGAAAAATGGAAAAATATCGAGAACTTGGCCTTATCAAAATTTACCATAAACTACTTATTACATCTGGAAAATTCTTATTATCCAGATGTACATAAATTGCTTTAATTTTGAAATTTATATTATTAAAATAAAACTATTTTTATAACATGGTAAAATTTTTCTGTTCTGCAATAATAAGAATTGAAAATAAATTGGCAAACAAGCGGAAATGAATTTTTTTTTTTACATACACCTCTCCATGATTCACGGGTAAGAGGGGGAGAACCATGCTAATTAAAAAAGAATAACAAGAATCCATTTTATGAAAGACCAGTAAAAATGTCCAGGAAAATCTCTGTTTACATTTTCTTCTAGTCACACAGTACATTCTAGTACAGACATACACACACACACACCGAAATGTTCTTTCAGCAACCCTACGTAGCCAATACCAGATTCCTAAAGGTTCTTGCCTGGTCCATGAGGAAATCAAGCCCTAGGTATTAAGCCTGGTGTTTGCTTACCACTTGTCGACAGCACTTGAACGCTCCCAGTGAGGGTGCTCCACCCCCGTGCAAAGGGGCTTTGCTGAACAACCCCCAGATTGATTCACTAAAAGTTTGCTTTGAACTCGTAATTCTGTTTCATTTGTGTTCCAATGGGATTGTAACTCAACTCCAACACCTTCCCCACCACCCCTTGTCCTCTGGAGGGTGTAGAAATTGGGTTGGAGGTGCGAAATTCGATTGTGCAAGGGGTGGGGGTGGAGGGGGTGTAGTGACAGCTACTCATTTGCGTAATCGGGTTCTGGTGCCATATTTGTTGTGTTATGTTGGAATCGTTTGCCAGCTGGCTTTGTTTGGTCTGGCAGAACCACGTGGTGAAAAAAATGGTGAGTGGTGGTTTTTGTTTGAGTTAATTTCTGTGATTTTGGCAGGTGTGGTCCGGGCCTTTTGTCTTTGGGGAATGAAATAACAGTGCGAGATTAGAGAATGGTGAGTTGCAATTGTCACCATGGTTTCATCTTTTCGGAGACGTTGACACGTGCGCGTTTGTATATGCGTATAATAATTTTTAAGCTAAAACTGGAGGGAAATAACTATAATTTGGTGGATAACTATTAAATACAAAATCTAATCTACAATGGAAATAATATTTGTGTATTAACAGTGATCATGCTTTATTCTATGATATAAAGTTCTTTGTAAACTATGTAACGTGAATGAACAAAAATAATTTGTTGGATAATTGTGTAACGTAATAATGTTGGATATAAAGTAATATGTTATGTAACATGTAACATGAATGAAAAAAAAATTGCTCTTTGTATGTTAACAATGATCATGCTTTATTCTATGATGTAAAGTCCTTTGTAAATTGCGTGATGTGAATAAAAAAAATTATAATTTGTTGGATAATTGTGTAACGTAACGTAATAATGTTGGATTTAACGTAGTATGTTGTGTAGCATCTTATTTTTAATTGAGTGAACGAAAAAAAAAATATGGTTTGTTGGATAACTACTAAATACAACCCTCTACAATGAAAATAAAGAGTTATTCGTATATTAACAATTATCATGCTTTATTTTCTGATATAAAGTCTTTGATAAATTGTGTAGCGTGAATGAAAAAAAAAATCATAATTTCTGGGATACTATTAAATACAATATACTCTCTGCAATGGAAATAATATTTGTGTATTAACAGTGATCATGATTTATTCTATGACATAAAGTCTTTTGTAAATTCTGTAACGTGAATGAAAAAAATATAATTTGTTGGATAAGTGGGTAACATATAACGTGTACGTGTAAATTGTGTAACGTGAATGAAAAAAAATTTATGGTTTGTTGGATAATTGTGTAACATATAACGTGTATGTGTAAATTGTGTTACATATAAAGTGTACGTGAAAATTGTGTAACGTGAATGAAAAAAAAATATATAATTTGTTGGATAAGTGGGTAACATATAACGTGTACGAAATGTAAATTGTAATTGTACGGTGTAAATTGTGTAACGTGAATGAAAAAAATTAGGGTTTGTTGGATAATTGTGTAACATATAACGTGTATGTGTAAATTGTGTAACATATAAAGTGTACGTGAAAATTGTGTAACGTGAATGAAAAAAAAATATATAATTTGTTGGATAAGTGGGTAACATATAACGTGTACGAAATGTAAATTGTAATTGTACGGTGTAAATTGTGTAACGTGAATGAAAAAAAAAATTAGGGTTTGTTGGATAATTGTGTAACATATAACGTGTATGTGTAAATTGTGTAACATATAAAGTGTACGTGAAAATTGTGTAACGTGAATGAAAAAAAAATATATAATTTGTTGGATAAGTGGGTAACATATAACGTGTACGAAATGTAAATTGTAATTGTACGGTGTAAATTGTGTAACGTGAATGAAAAAAATTAGGGTTTGTTGGATAATTGTGTAACATATAACGTGTATGTGTAAATTGTGTAACATATAAAGTGTACGTGAAAATTGTGTAACGTGAATGAAAAAAAAAAAATATATAATTTGTTGGATAAGTGGGTAACATATAACGTGTACGAAATGTAAATTGTAATTGTACGGTGTAAATTGTGTAACGTGAATGAAAAAAAAAATTAGGGTTTGTTGGATAATTGTGTAACATATAACGTGTATGTGTAAATTGTGTAACATATAAAGTGTACGTGAAAATTGTGTAACGTGAATGAAAAAAAAAATTATAATTTGTTGGATAACTATTAAATACGAAATCCCCTCTACAATGGAAATAACGAGTTCTTTGTATATTAACAGTGGCCATGCTTTAATCTATGATATGAAATTGTGTAATTTTATATCTTATTAATCTCTGGATAAAATAAAAGAAGTTGATCAAAAGAAATTGAATGGAATAAAACGAAATTCCTAGAAGTTAAGACAAAAATTATCTAAAAAGAGCTCACTGTATTTGTAAAGAGCGTAAAAAACTTGTAAATAAATGAAATCTTTTTTTCAATTCCTACTATTAGTTACTACACTCGCTCTATATATATCTTGTTCAAATTTTCAATCGTTCATAAAATACTTTTTATTCTTCCACTCAAGTTCAGATACATTTTTTTTTAACTTGCAGTGGACGACATTTGATGTTAATACAGTTTTTTCAAATATTACTTCATTCATTAAATTTAATTAATTAATTTCAGTTTTTTTTTTAGATTTAAGTCGCCTATATCTAATAATAGATGGCGCCAGATGTAAGAGGAAAATTTCAACTTCATTTGTAAAGGACTTTTCTGCAATATAGGGGGGAAAAAAGTAGGAATTGACTTAAAAATTTTTTTTTTATATATATTACTTGTTATTCTCAATTTTATCATTATTTTTTTAACATTGGTTTTTCTTTATATAACTTTTCTAACGCTACTGATAGTTTTAATCCTAAATTGTGTTGTACAATATGGAAGCCGTTCAGAGTCCTCAGATTTTCGTCCTGGGTAATGTTGATTTTGCTACATATTAACCAAGAACGAATGACATCAAATCAAGTGATAGAAATATAAAACATCAACATCATTTCTTAAAAAAAATGTTCTGGTTTGCTAAATTTCTATAGATTAAAAAGGAATAAAATAAAAATTAACATAACAGTTAACATTTGTTTTTTCTTTTGTTTTAAGAAGTGGTTAACCTTGAGGAGAAGGTTATCCATGAATTAGTAAATTTTCGGCCTATTTTGAATACAAAATAATAATATACAAAATATTTTAACCATAATTTTATAAATATATATATATATATATATATATATATATTATATATTTTTAGTGAAGCAACTTTTGTTAGTTTGAAAAAAATGGATAAAAAGGAATTTCGTGTGTTAATAAAGCATTGCGTTTTGGCGAAAAAAAATACTATTGAAGCCAAGGCTTGGCTTGATAAACATTATCAGGAAAATCAACCGTAGAGAAGTTGTTTGCTAAATTTAAACGAGGCGAAAGGAGCACCGAGGACGATGCACGCAGTGAACGTCCCAAAGAGGCTGTTACCGACGAAAACATCAAAAAGGTCCACAAAATAATTTCTGATAACCGTAAAGTGAAGTTGATTGAGATAGCTGAGACCCTAAAGATATCAAAGGAACGTGTTGGACATATCGTGAATGAATATTAGGATATGCGAAAGCTCTGTTCAAAGTGGGTGCCGCGCGAGCTCACACTCGACCCAAAACAACAACGAATTGATGATTCTAAGCAGTGTTTGGAGCTGTTCAATCGTAATAAACCTGAATTTTTGCGTCGCTATGTGACAATGGATGAAACATGGCTCCATCATTTCACAACGGAGTCCAATCGACAGTCAAGCCGAGTGGACTGCACGTGATGAACACTAAAAATGCTATAACTGACATACTAATAGTGCAGCAGCTGTCAAACTTATACACGGGTCTTTTGAAGGTTAGGGCTAACTAAAAATCATATGGATTTAATACTAGTAGCGTCATCTATGTGTCAGCCTACGAACTTTTCATCCCACCTTTTATATATATTTATTGTAATTATGGTTGAAAAGCTGGTGAATAAATGAAATTTTTTTATTCTCCATTTATCATGAATTCTGAACGTTTTTTCTTTGTATTTATAGTTTTTCTAACGCTATTGAAAATTTTATATAAATTTGATTTAAATTTTTGATAAAAGTCGTTAAGAGTTTCATTCCGGATAATACTGATTTTGCTACATATTAGCCAACAGTGAATTAACTCAAATTATATTATTAATATTAATTTGATAATATTATTCTTGATATGTATATATAAAATATTAAAAAGTTATTAGATTTTTAAAATAGAAAATCAGAAAAATAAGGTAAATAAGACTGGAAGAAAAAAATGCTTTTTAAATTGATAAAATTAAAATAAAAATTACTATAATTATAATTACGATTACTATACGGAAAGAAAAATTGCTATAATTATCATTTAATATTTTAAGTTATTTTAAATGAAAATATTTTAATTTGTTTCGTTTAAAATTTAAAATTTCGTCTTTATTTTATAAATCTAAATGTGTTACTATAATAAAATAAAAATGAAATTTTGTGATATAAAATAATGTAGCTGTAATCTTCATTTTATTTCTAGTTTTTAACTTTAAATGATTCATTATTAATCAACAAATTTGTTATAAATAAAAGAAAACGTAAAAAAGATTTCTTAAATTAAATGCATTTTCTTTTATGAAATTATAATCATAATTTTTTATCGAATTATTATGATATTTTTGATTGAATCAAAAGAGGAAATAAAACATAAATGAAACTAACATAGAGTATAAATAATTCAAGTATTTGGGTTCTAATTTAATCGTCTTTTATTCCTTCCTATAAAATAAATAAACATTTTCAGAAACGAGAAATAAATTCTCATTTCATAGATAAATAACGTTTGCTGCTCATTTCGTTAACGTAAATTTTAAAAAAAAAGGAACAATAAATTAAATTATCATACATATTTGACAATTAAAAATAATATACAGAATTATATAAAATAAAAATATATATAATCGGCTGATAAATGAATGGATAAAAGAACATGTTTACAGAAAATAATAAACATATATATATGAAATAATTTTATGTTTAAAACTATTCTGAAAACAATGGGAAAATCCAATAACGTCATTTATTATAAAAATAAATTATGCAAGTGAATACTTTAGGGTTGCCACTACAGAATTACAAATAATATTATTTATTTAAATGCTGATTTGAATAAAACAGTATGTTTCCAATTATGTTTCGCTTAATTGTTTTGTTTTTTTATAATTTTTAACTTATTTATTTTATTTTTTAATTTTTATTTATTTATTTTTCGTCTCTTTTAACAATTTGGGTAATTGAGATTAACTTACAGAAACAATTTAAACTGCTGTAAGTACAGAATTACTGCGGATTTTTTTTTTCATTTAAAAATGATGACTATTTTAACTTTTAAAGAATTTTAACTGATTAAATTTCTAAATACGAAATTTTTGATTGAATAAATAAAAAAAATCGGAATAATAAGTTTTAATATACAGGTAAAATCCTAAAAAAGATATTTTAATTGAGAAACTGATTGTATAAAAATTGTGTTTATTATAATATAGTTAAATAATTTTTTAAGTATACTAAAATAAACAATATTTAATATATTTTAAGTTGAACGATTTTAAATTTGTTTCATTTACAAATTAAAATGTCGTCTTTATTATATAAGGTTAAATACGATAGTATAATAAAATAAAAATAAAGTTTTGACTGCTGCTTAAGATATTATGATAGAGAATAATCTATCTGTAAGCTACATTTCATTTCAAATTTTTAACTTTAAATGATTCAATATAAATCAACAAATTTACTATAAATAATAGAAAACGTAAAATGATTTCTTAAATTAAATGCATTTTCTTTTGATGAAATTCTAATCATTATTTTTTTAATCGAATTATTATGATATTTTTGATTGCATCAGAAGTGGAAAAAAATATAAATGAAACTAATATAATACATAAAGAAATTAAATATTTAGGTTCTAATTTAATCATCTTTTATTTCTGTAAAATAAATAATCATTTTCAGAAACGAGAAATAAATTCTCATTTTATGGATAAATATCGTTTGGTGCTCATTTTATTAACGTAATTTAAAAGAAAAGAGCAATAAATTAAATTATCATACATATTTATAATTAAAAAGATTATACAGGATTATATAAAATAAAAATATGTATAATAGACTGAGAAATGAATGGATAAAATATATATTTACAGAAAATAATAAATATATTTCTGAAATAATTTTATACAGGAAACTATTCTGAAAACAATGGGAAAATCCAATAGCATTATTTATTATAAAAATAAACGACGCAAACGACTCTTTTTGGTTGCCATTTCAGAGTTACAAATAATGTAATTTATTAAATGCTGATTTGAATGAGAACGTGAGTTTCTAATTATATTTGTTTAATTATTTATTTATTTTAACTTATTTATTTTATTTTATAATTTTTATTTAATTTATTTTTTTTATCTCTTTTAACAATTTGGGTATGTGAGTTTAGCTTACAGAAATGAATTACGCAATAATAAACAAAGAATTCGGAATTATTGAAGCTTTTTTTCATTTGAAAAATGATGGCTATTTTAACTTTTAACGAATTTTAACAGATTAAATTTCTGCATTCGAAATATTTGATTGAATAAATTAAAAAAATAGGAATAATAAATTTTAATATACAATTAATATAATAAAAAAAGATATTTTAATTCAGAAACTAATAAATTTATAGAAATTGTACTTATTTTGATAGATTTAAATAATTTGTTTCTTTAAAGGCATATTGTATATTTTATCAATAATTGTATTGAATTCTAAAAATTTGCTCAGTTTATTTATAATATATATTTTAAAGATTTATAGCAAGTAAATATATTATTTTTATAATTTTAAACTATTTTTTCAATTCCTTCTATTAGCTCACACTCTCCCTATATATATCTTGTTCAAATTTTCAATCGTTCATAAAATACTTTCTATTCATCCACTCAAGTTCAAATACATTTTTTTTTTTTGAACTTGTAGTGGATGACACTTGATGTTAATACAGTTTTTTTTCAAATATTAATTCAGTAATTAAATTTAATTAATTAATTAATTACAGTTTAACATGGATTCCGAACCACTAACAAATATCCACACCACCACCAGAATTTGAACCTGATTTAGCTTAGTTTGATTCGTCGCTCTACGGACATTTTTTTCCACTTTAGGCTAAGTAGATCGGGCCTACAGTTTAAACTGAAGTTCGAACTACCAACAAACATCGATGCCACTACCAGGTTTCGAACGTGAAGCCTGTGGTAACAAATTTTTCTAAGAGAGTAAATTTTTAATCTTTTATCACTTTTTAATAAAAATAATAAAAATTAATAAAATAATTCTTTTTAATATTTTAGATTTGGTTTGTAGCTCTGCGGTCATTTTGGGTACACTTTAGGCTAATTTGACAGGGACCTACAGTTTAACTTGGATTCGAACCACTCACAAACAGCCATGCCACCGCCAGAATTCGAACCTGCAGCACCAATGGCCAGAGCGCTAGCCAAATAGCCATTAAGCCGCTCCCAAAAACTAGAAAACAGAAGTAAAATGTTTAACCTAGAATACGTTTCTTCATATTAGTTTAAGATCATTAACAAGTATGAGTTACAAGTTAAACAAGTGTGCTTAATATAGTGAATAATTTAATAATAATAGAATTATTTTTTTCTAATGCAGCTGGCAATGCACATACATTTATCTTTATGCCATAAGCAAGGTCAGCACCGCTGATACTCATTTAGCACCATCCAGAGGACACGTGCAGCTTGAAGATATGCTGCGGATGCAGTTACACCATCCCCACAACACTCTACAACCTTATTAGACCGGTAACTACGGTTTATAGTTGATTCCGATCCACTCACAAACAGCCATGCCACCGCCCGAATTCGAACCTGCAGCACCAATGGCCAGAGCGCTAGCCAATTGGCCATTAAGCCGCTCCCAAAAACTAGAAAACAGAAGAAAAATGTTTAACCTAGAATACGTTTCTTCATATTATTTTAAGATCGAATATAATAAACAAGTATGTTTAATACAGTGAATAATTTAATAATAATAGAATTATTTTTTTTCTAATGCAGCTGGCAATACAGAGACATTTATCTTTATGCCATAAGCAAGGTCAGCATCGCTGATACTCATTTAGCACCATCCAGAGGACACGTGCAGCTTGAAGATATGCTGCGGATGCAGTTACACCATCCCCACAACTCTCTATAATCCTATTAGACCGGGAACTACGGTTTATAGTTGATTCAATCCACTACAAACAACCATGACACCACCAGGACTCGAACTCAAAATCTGGGATACCGAGCGCCAGTCACTTTGCCATTAGGTCTCTATTATAGAATTATTGATTTTGATAAAACCTTTATTCGCTAATTAAGGCTTCCAATATATTAAACATAAGCCATAATTAAGTACCAATCAAAAATATGCAAACTACATTTTATTACGAATAATAAATTGTCATTAGGGATAAAATATATGATCCGAAATTTTCCGGTTTCTGGAAATAATATATCATATTTTGTTTTAATAATGGAGAATAAAAGGAAAAGCTGTATAATTCCTTTAAAGTTAATTCTTTAAATATCGTCATAAACAGGATTATAATGTATGCAAAAATAAATTTTCTTCAAAATTTCAATTATAGAGATATTAGATAAAAATAAATATAAGCCAACAATAAATAAATAAAGATTTTAAATTCGAATAGTATAAATTTTAATAAGGACACTAATAAGAAAAGTGTCATTAGCCTGGTTTGTCTATAATTTATTATTAAAATTAATTATATTTAATTAAAAAATATTTCAGAATTTGAGATTTTTTTATATATGCACTCAAGGCCAAAACATTAGTGACCACCCCTGGCGCTTTTGCAATGAACTCGAGTCCCGGCGATGCCACGATGTTTGAAGGTTCGTGAATCACATTAAAAGTGGTATTTAACTGGTATCGTAAGTGGTAGGGGTATTTCATCCATGCCAAGGGGGTTGATCTTGTGTTGCGCGCCATGCAAGGTGGGCCAACTCTGTTAGTGTTTGACAGGTCCAAGGTCATAATGTTTTAGCTGCATTAGAAAGAAAATATAAATATATATATATCAATTAAAAATATAATGAATTTATAGAAAAATAAAGGAACTTATTAACTAATCAATTGTATTAAATTCTAACAAAACTCATATTCATTTATTATTATAGTTTTTAAAACTTTCATCACATCATCATTGGCGCAACAGCCCCAGGGTGGACCAAGGCCGTCTGCTCACTGGAAGATTTCTATACAGTAGATGTTTTCTTTTTACTGGTTAGGGTTGTCAGCCCAATGCTCTACAGTCAAATGAGACTGGGATCTTGATTTAAAATGGATTCCAAACCATGGCACCAAACGATCCGAAATGGCACCTAGTACCGTACTCTTGCTCAGCCCTCAGGCCCCTTTTAAAACTTTTCCGCATAAAAATAAATAAATAATAAATAATAATAAATTAATTAATTTTTTATTTAATATTTTAATACATAGTTTTTGTTTATACATTTAATTGAAAAGTATAGAATTGAAGAAAAATATTTAGGCACCTTAATGTTATATCTTTAAATTAAAACAAATACATATAATACAATACATGTTAAAACACATAAAAATACATAAATCATTTACTTCAAAATATATAGAAATAACTTATTTCAACATTTATTTATGAGAAGAATTCTACAGGTTATTTTTATCATGTAGAGTTCCAGTAATTAACAATTTTCGAAAAATAAGCATTTAATTTTAAAAAAAAATTTCCTTTACAATTATCCTTCTATATACTAAATATTAGATTTTCGTAAATTATAATATCTTGCGACTTATTTACAATTTATACGATATTAATTTAAAACTGGCATTGACATATATTATATTATAATAACACTTCAAATATTTAATTAAAATTTAAAATAATATCAAAAGATTCATTTAAATTATATTGAATAATTTTTATGATGTAGAGTTCCAGTAATTAACAATTTTCAAAATAAAAGCATTCGATTTTGAAAAAAAATATTTCCTTTACTGTTATCCTTCTAGGCACTGAATGTTAGGTTTGTTGTATGACTTATTTAAATCTTATGACTTATTTAAAATTTATACGAAATTAATTCAAAATTAACATTGGCATATCTTAATATAATATTAAAAGACCCAATAAATTATTTTATTACAGTAATTAACTATTTTAAAAATATAAGCATTCGATTCTATAAAAAAAAAAATTCCTTTACAATTATCCTTCTATATTCTGAATATCAGGTTTTTGCAAACTAAAATATTTTATGATTTATTTACAATTTATACGATATTAATCTGTAAATTAGAATAAATATTTATTTAAAATTTAAAATAATATTAAAAGCCTCATTAAATTATTTAATAATTTTTAGAGTTCTAGTAATTAACTAATTTCAAAATAAAAGTATTCGATTTTGAAAAAAAAATTTCCATTATAATTATCTTTCTATATACTGAATATTCAGCTTTTTAAATTAGAATATCTTGTGTCTTATTTAAAATTATAAGATATTAATTTAAAATTGGTATTGACAGACATTATAATGTAATAAGACTTCAAATATTTATTTAATATTTAAAATAATATTAAAGAATTCCTTTAATGATTAATTTTAACTCTTCTTTGATTAATTTCACTTATGACTAGTTAAATATTTGATTACAAATAATTTAAGATACAGAGAATTTTAAAAAATTTGGAATTCAAAAATTCATTAATAACAGTTATGAAAAGTCCTTTAATTTTTAATGAATTTTTAAATGCTAAATTTTTCAAAATTCTCTATATCTTAAATATTTATATAAAAAAAAAAATAATAATAAATAAATAAATAAAATAATAGAAATAATAAATTATAGCATAATAAACAAAGAACATTTTGATTATTTATTTTATTATAGATATTAAATAAAAATTAAACAAATATTCAAACAATACCAGTAATAGAAACAAACGATAATCGTTACATAAAAATAAACTTTCACAAAATAAATTTTCGACTTTCATATTTTATTTTTTAATAAGAAAAGAAATAATATTATCGTTTGGTAAAAACGATAAAAAACATTAATCGATTGAAACGATCGTTTGGCAAACGATACCAGTAATAGAACAAACGATAATCGTTACAAAAAAATAAACTTTCAAGAAATAAATTTTCGACTTTCACATTTTATTTTTTAATAAGAAAAGAAATAATATTATCGTTTGGTAACAACGATAAAAAACATTAATCGATTGAAACGATCGTTTGGCAAACGATACCAGTAATAGGAACAAACGATAGTCGTTACATAAAAATAAGCTTTCACAAAATAAATTTTCGACTTTCATATTTTATTTTTTAATAAGAAAAGAAATAATATTATCGTTTGGTAAAAAGGAAATAAATCAAAATCGTTTGCCTTTGTATAGATATAAATATAATATTAAATTTAATTTGTCCATTAAATTGAAATATTTTTTAAAAATGCAGATTATTTTAATTTAAAAAAAAAATAATTTAATCTCAATTTTTAAATAACAACTTGTTTAGTTCCAATCTTTTAAATTAATATGTGGGTTTTTTTATTATTTGTTTTCCCAAATTCTCGAAGATTATTTATTTAAAAATAAATTTTTCCAGCTCTGAGCATTAGTGCATCTTTCAAATTCCCTCAACTCAAAAAAATAAATAAATAAATTAAAATAAAAACGTCCATTATTATTATTTACTTTATTTCTTAAAAACAAGTAATTCTACTCTGCTTCGAAAAGACAAAGCTAATTCTCCTCGAATTACTCTTAAGTTTCGGTTAACTTTTTCTTACGTAACTAAAGGTTTGAAAGAAGTAAAAAAAAAAAAATTCCCCACAAGCCAGTAAGAAAATAGGGAAAAAATTGAATAGAAAGATGGAAGGGAAAAAAAAGACAAATTAAATCCAAAAGAAACTCTAGAGAAGGGAAAAAAGAAGGAGCCTTCCTCTGCCAAACTGCACAGAACCATCTTTACCTAACAGCTGCGTGGATTTACAATGGGGGAGGAGGGAAAAAAATTAAACCCCATTACGGCCACCCTACTTTTTCTCCTAATGAGAAGCATTCACTTAGGGCACAGCCTTCTTTGAATAATAATTAAAAAACCAGCACCTTAAGAAATAGATAATTACTGGAATGGGTCGTCCCATGGGTTCTGGCTAGTACTTCCTTCCATTTTCCAACACAAAAGAAAAGCTATCTAAATTTTTTTTTCCCTATGCTTTATCCTTATTTTTTTTTTTTTTTTTTCCCTAAGAGCTAGCCGAGATAAATCTGTCACCCTCATATCCACGTACGTTCTACAGGGAATATAAGAAGAAAAAGGAGGGGGAAAAAAAAAAAAAAGAAAGAAAGTAAGAAAAAATTAGTACTTTTTTGTACGAAAAAAGTTTTTTTTTTATTGCTGCAGTTTTTTCCCTGTAGGGAAAAAAACAATAGGGAAGAATATTATTTCTTTGAGATTTGGTTTTGTGATGAGAAGTTTAAAGACAGGGAGAATTTTTTTTTTTCTTTTTGTTTTTAGTTTTAAAAAAATAAATAAAAAAGAAAAGAAATCTTTGTTTTTTAAAAAGCTTCTAGTATTTAAAGAAGAATCAAGCCGAAAACTTAACTCCTCCCTTTCTTTTCTCTTTTATCTAATTTCTTAGAATTTTCTTTTTTTTTCCCTTTGGTACATCTCGGATACAGAAAATTTAAAGTGGTTTAAAGCACCGTTTCATTTTTGAATTAAGTTTTGAAATTTTCCACTGATTGTTGAAATTATTCATCGATTATGTTACGAACCTGAAGATGACATGATGGTTTTTATGCTTAGTATTCAAATAGAAACTTTGATTTGATTCTTAAAATATATTTCATCTTCCTTTTTGTTTGTTTGTTTACCATCGATAGATTAAAGATAAGAATTTTTATTCAATGAATTCTTGAATTTCAAAAGAAAATACAAAGAATACAGTTAAAATACCTTTCATTTTTGCAAATGTACTGCTTTATTTCTATACATGTTAAGATTTTGAATTTTAAAATTTAACAGCTTGAAATTCATTACTATGAATTTAAATCAAAATTTTTATTTAAATTTTATTGGGTCAAATATTTTCCATATATTTTGCCGGCAAAATATATGAAAAATATATGACTGAGATGCAGGCATTTTGAGAAACACTGTAAACAATAAATTTTGGAAAAGAAGTATATACAGCTATGTGTTCCAGGCTAAACTGAACCAGCTCAGATCAGATAATTGGTTATATATACTATATGCCAAACCTGTATAAAAGTTTGCAAAACAACTTGTTATATTATATATGCCAAACCTGTATAAAAGTTTGCAAAACAACTGTAGTGAATACACCTTAGGGATGCAGAGTGTAAAAATACTAATGAGATCTGCCAATTATCGATGTCAGTTAAACTGTCTAAGTGTACTCATAAGATATTAGATCTCTTAGAAATACTACAGTTAATAAATTCTGAAATAAAGTGTATAACAGGAGCGCTGAAAAGTTCGTAGGCTGGCACATAGATGGCACTACTAGTATTAAATCCATATGAATTTTAGTTGGCACTACCCTTCAAAAGACACGTGTATAAATTTGACAGCTGTTTCACTATTAGTATGTTAGTTGTAGTAGTGAAGCAACTTTTGTTAGTTTGAAAAAATGGATAAAAAGGAATTTCGTGTGTTAATAAAGCATTGATTTTTGGCGAAAAAAAAATACCATTGAAGCCAAAGGTTTGGCTTGATAAACATTAATCGGATTTTGCACCAGGAAAATCAACCGTAGAGAAGTGGTTTGCTAAATTTAAACGAGGCGAAATGAGCACCGAGGACGATGCACGCAGTGGACGCCCCAAAAAGGCTGTTACCGACGAAAACATTAAAAAAGTCCACAAAATAATTTCTGATAACCGTAAAGTGAAGTTGATTGAGATAGCTGAGACCCTAAAGACATCAAAGGAACGTGTTGGACATATCGTGAATGAATATTTGGATATGCGAAAGTTCTGTTCAAAGTGGGTGCCGCGCGAGCTCACAATCGACCCAAAACAACAACGAATTGATGATTCTAAGCAGTGTTTGGAGCTGTTCAATCGTAATAAACCCGACTTTTTGAGTCGATATGTGACATTGGATGAAACATGGCTCCATCATTTCACACCGGAGTCCAATCGACAGTCAGCCGAGTGGCCTGCACGTGATGAACACTAAAAATGCTATAACTGACATACTAATAGTGCAGAAGCTGTCACATTTATACACGTGTCTTTTGAAGGTTAGGGCTAACTAGAAATCATATGGATTTAATACTAGTGACGCCATCTATGTGTCAGCCAATGAACCTTTCAGCCCACCTGTTACAACTAATATTTCGTACAACACTGGATAATATCAGATACAAAGATCATATAATTGGCTACAATATAGGCTAAACTTAAGTAAAAATTTGCACAACAGTCGAGTTGAGTAATCTCCAAAGACTGTAGGTTGTAAAAATACCAATGACATCTGTCAATTTTCAACGTTAGTCAAGCTGTCAATCTATGAGTATTCTCATGAGAGTACTCTTACATTGACAGCTTGACTAACATTGAAAATTGTAACTATGTAATTCTCATGAGATGCCCGCATTTTAAGAATTACTGTAAATAGTAAATTTTAGTAAGGAAGTATATACAGCTACGTCTTTCATACTAAACTGGACCAGATCAGATACAAAGATCATATAACTGGCTATAATATATGGCGAACCTGTATAAAAATTTGCAGAACAGCTATGGTGAAAAAACTTTAAGGATTAGGATGTAAAAATACCAATGAGATTTGTCAATTATCGACGTCACTTAAATTGCCTGTGTGTCCTAGTGAGATGCTATATCTCTTAGAAATACTTGTTCTTCTTTAATGGCGAAACAGCCACATGGTGGGCCAAGACCGTCTGCCCGCTGGCAGATTCCAAAAGAAAGATGATCCAAAGATGTTTTATTTTTATGGGGTAAGGTTGTCACCTCTACAGTCATATTAGACCGAGACCTATAGTTTAAAGTGGATTCCGAACCACCACAAATATCCATGGAATTCGAATTCAAAACTTGTGGTGCCGAGAGCCAGAGTGCCAGTCACTCGGTCATCAAGCCTCTTAGAAATACAACTAGTAAATTCCGAAATAAAGCATATACAGCTAATGTTTCGCCCAAAATTGGATCATATCAAGTTCAAAGATCGTATAATTGACCATATTATATAATAAAACCTATATAGAAGTTTGCAGAACAGCCTTGTTGAGGACTGCAGGGTGTAAAAATACCAATGAAAATGCCTTAAACCTTACATCGTAATATATGCGAAACCTGCATAAACGTTTGCAGAACAGCCGTGGCGAATAAACCTTAGGAATGTAGGATATAAAAATACCAATGAGATTTGTCAATCATCTACCTCAGTTAAACTGTATCCAAAAAGTAAGACGAATTTTCAATTTAAATTTCATGGATATTTAAATTTTTTTTTTTCTTTTTTAGGATGTTGGCACTATCCTTGACATCTGTGTGAAATTTGTCGTCAAAATATTCATTAGTGCTTGAGTTACGTTTGGCTATGTGAGACACTAAAACTGATTTCCTCATGAGATGGTAGGTCTTAAAAGACCTTATTTGATAATTGTAGTATTTCTGAAGAAATACTACAGTATACTGCAATTATACAATACTAGTATTTCTGAAGAACTACTACAATTATACACTACTAGTATTTCTGAAGAAACACTACAATTATGAAATAAAGCTAATGTTTCGCACAAAACTAGATCATATCAGATTCGAAGATCATACAATTAGCTCTAATATACACCAAAACTATAAAAGTTTGCAGAACAGATCTCCCGTGACTTTAGGGTCTAAAAATACCAATGAGAATCCCTTAAATCTCGCATCATATCTAATAATTGCTTATTGCAGCATCAGCAGCATGTTTCCGACTGGTCCATAATTTCTATGTCACTGACGCTTTTCCTCATTAAAACTACTTGTCATCACTATTTATCACAAGTACTAGTCAACACACGCCGATGACACCTTAACCGTACATGAGTCACGTACCGTAATGTTCTTAAAAACAAAACAAAAGCAAAAAATGGAAACGCGTGGGCGTGCAGAAGAAGAGTCCGCAACGCATTCCATTGAGTTTCTTCGAGGAGCGTGTCTCCACGCACGGCTTGCAGCCCAGTTCCAACAAAGGCTGCCCATGGGCCCGTGCCGCAGCCCAAGCGATAAAACTTTTCTCTTTTCCGCGGAAGACAATCGGCCCACCTTTGGGGGGGATTTTTTTTCCGCTCTGAAAACTGTGAAAGGAGCGAGCGTCCGTCTGTCCAGGGTGGAAAAGCACTGAGTAAGACGGTGACGTCGTTTTTCTGGCTGCTTCTGCTTGAAGTTTCACGGAGCTTTGATTTCACTCACTCTGATAAATCACTGCGGTTTCTGTATGAAGGTGCAAAAGAACTGCAAGTCTCACACAAAAATGTAACTCGAATGGGACTTATATGAAGAAGATTTATATGAAAATAAATAAATAAAAATAATATATATATATATATATATATATACTGGGGTTCGATATAACAGGTTTCAGATTCGTATCCCGGAGGTGCCATGGATGTTTGTAGCGGTTCGGAATCCATTTTAAACAATAGGTTGATGATGACATGATCGTTGTCTTGACATTTAATCAGTCTTCAGTCCTCGTGATAAAGTTGCATATTACCCTTAGCCATGGCCCAGTCGTAGGGTCTAACAACAAGGTTTATATGAATATTCATAAGTTACATCTGCACAACAATTGCTTTAAATGGTAAGACAGCAATTTAAACTGGATTTATCAAATATATCTCCTTTGAAAAATGTTGTAAACAGTAAATCAATAACGATTGAAATAATTATATTGTATTTTCTGCTATTTAACTAGTAAATAATTACAATTTTTACATGGCAAATTCAATTCATACATGTTCGTACTTTAGGCGACGTATATCATTCCGTTTGTCTGTATATCCTTTTGTGTGCTTGTGTGTATATAATTCCTTTTTCGTAAAAGAGTTAACAATCACAATATCATAAAGAAAGGAAATCTTTTTAAATCTACTTATTTAAATCTTATGAATCTTACATCATCCTATTTAAATGTCATAAATACTAAAATTTAACCACCCACATACTAGCTAATCTAGCAGTTGGCGAAGGATTTAGCATTGCCACAATCGACAAGTTGGAAAAATTTCAGCAATGATGTAATACAAAAGTAAATATTACTGAAGTAACAATTATATTACTCACAAATATATTATTATGTATATTACTACTTATTATATATAATA
The DNA here is from genome assembly GCA_021605075.1 of Caerostris darwini. Classification (NCBI taxonomy): domain Eukaryota; kingdom Metazoa; phylum Arthropoda; class Arachnida; order Araneae; family Araneidae; genus Caerostris; species Caerostris darwini. Next base: position 341,886 of record BPLQ01006153.1, read on the forward strand.
CTACTATTGCTAAAGTAAAAAATATGTTACTAACAATATATTGCCAATTAACTATTATATACAAGAGTAACATATTACTCCTGTCCCCATGCTAATCCTGTTGTTGGAGAAGGATTTAACATAGCCAAACATATCATTAGAATCGACAAGTTGGTAAAATTTCAGCCATGATGTAATAGAAAAGTGTCTTTTCGATACTTTTGGAAAAAAATTATCTTTAACAATCAATCAGGCCTTCCAACTACAAAAATACTACTAATAATAACAACCAATTGCTTAAGAATACATAACAACTTACAAATGTGTAAGAGACTGCTCAACAACAAAGTCAAAAGCTCCACCATTCTATAAGGGCTCTACACCAAATCCCCGCAATTATCCGGCGGCCCCTTTGTAACCCAATTCCAGCGGTGGTCATTGGTTACTCATCATGTTCGGGAAACGAGCAGACGATGATGTCCAAGACCAATCGGGCTAAAAGGCTTAATGGACAAGGGTCACCCGCTGAACATAGGAAGTGCCCCCCACCCTCAGCATGATCTCTCCATCAAGATCAACAGGCTTCCCTCCCCCCTCGCAAAAAGCAGTCCCCCTTTCTTTCTTCTGATGAATTCCTTCCTTTCTTCACCCCTTCCCTTCCAATGCGGAATCATTGAATCTTCCTTCGGTATATTCTTACCCCAAATCTACGAAAGTAGTTTTGGATACACATTTATTTCTTTTAATTAAACCTCCCAATCTTCTATATATTAAAAAAAAAAATTAAATAATTAAATGGTGATTTTCCTTAATGATTCATGAGATAAAAAATTTTGTATAACTTTCTAATGAAATTCATGTGATGGGGATATAATTTATCAAATATATTTAAACTATGGGGCCTGATGGCCGAGCGACTAGCGCTCTGGCATTTGGTGCCATAGGCTTCAGGACCTAGTCCAGGCGATGCCATGAATGTTTGTAGTACTTCGAAGTCCACTTTAATCGGTAGGTCTTGGTCTAATTATCCTCCGTGAGCAACAAACTACCATAAAGCGACAAATCTGGGGGTTGGGTATTGGGTTCACAATTCTACCCCATAAAAAGGGCATTGTCATGTCTCTGTCAAGTCTGAATCAGATAAACCGAACCGATCTTATCGTAAATACCAGTGTTAGGATGGTTCTGACTAGTCCACCAGGGGGCTGTTGTGCCAATGAAGAAGAAGAAGAAGGCTTGAAAACTATATTGTTGCTATTCTCTTGGTAACTAACTCGATGATCTTCGGCTCGATTCGGCATTAGCCATGGTTTTGTGACACAATATCCCCTATAAATGTATCAATTTATTTGTCATACATACACTCAAGAGCAAAAACATTATGACCACCTGTCAACAACGAGTTGACCCACCTTTGGCGCTCCACACAGCTTCAACCCGCCTTGGCATGGATTAATACCACCACTAAATACCAGTTAAATACCACTTCCACCTGATCACGTGCCTTCTACGTCATCCAGGCGAGTTCATTGCAAAATGTAGGGGGGGTCATAATGTTTTGGCTCTTGAATGTATGTTGGGAGTCAATTCACCAGCAGGTTTAGTGGCACTGCAATTTGGAACGAACACACCTACGGGTGATATCTGGGGATTGTAGTCTCTACTGTCTTCCGCGAATTCAAATAAGGCATTTTCAAACTTATATGTATATCGTGTCCATCTCTTAAGTAGATTACAAGAACTTTTGATGTGTTTTTCTTTTCAGATTCTGAACTGAGCTGCTCTAGTGCAAAAGCGTCTTAACTAGGTCACTCCAGGATCTGTTTCAGTAAATGTAAAAGTGTTAGACAAGAATTTGCAAGCATGCTTAATCACTTTATTTAACATACGATTCAAAAGGAATTCTAAATTCAAAAAAATAATAATAATAAATAAAAAAAAAAATTAAACGAAGATCCTTATAGCATGTTTTATAAATATTTATTCTTATTATTATCATTAGTTTGGGATCGGAGTGTGCTGGTGGTTAGAACGCCAGGTTTTCGAAATAAAGCAATTGGGTTTGAGACCGACAAATGATAAAAGACCGAAAGCTTCAATTTATGCCCAAGATGAGTTTGATAGATATAAAAAACCCCCCAGAAAACTCGCTTATTGAGTTTGATTTGTCATACATGTTGCGTTAATTGCACAGGGACCTACAGTTTAACGTGGATTACGAACCACTGACAAACATCTACTTCAATGCCAGGATTTGAACCTGAAGCCTTTGGTACTAAAGGCCAGAGCACTAGCCAATTGGTTATCACGCTGCCTCGCATATTGAAGTCGACGAAGTCTGAAGAAAGGTAGAAACCACTCTGATACCGTCTTTGATGGTGTTCGTTGCAAAATGTGAGGTGAAAATTTATCTGTAGTGTACAAGATCTTCAGTGGTGCACCAAATGTGACAAATCTGCTACAAATCTACTTTTGTAGAAGCAAATAGTCTCATGACAATAGTCCCAACTTAGGAAGACAATAAATTTATTTATTTAAACTGATAAGAATTATTGTTTATTTCAATATCGTATAAATCAGTACCCAAAATTTGGTATTAACACCCTAAGAAAATTATAAAGATATAACGAATAATGTCTTCATAATTTTAGGTTGATGCGTGATGGTCTAATGTTGGGCGTGATGGTCGAGTGACAAGCATTCTGGCGTTCGGTGCCAGGGGAATCGGCCTCGAGTCCCGAATGAGACATGAACGCTTGCAGTGGTTCAGAATCCATTTAGACACTAGGTCCCTGTTAAACATGACTGTTGGGCGTAGGACTAACAACCCTATCCCGTTAAAAGAAAACATCACCTGTCTCGAAACCTGCCAAGACGGCCCATGGTCCATCATAGACTATAGTATCAGGGAGTTAGTTAAAGAATAATGTTAATTATAATGAGAAATAAACTTAATATTTAAAATGATAACATTAATTTTTTGTACCATCATTAATTAGTTAAAACAATAAATAATCAAATAATTCAAAATTGTTTGTTGTTAAAACAAACAATTTTGATTTATTTGATTATTGATAATATTTGATTTTATATTTTATGTTAAATAAAATATAAAATCAAATATTTCGAATTGTAAATTGTTAACATTTTTTTATCAAATATCGTTGCTATAAAGTAATTAAGCAAAAATTAATTTAAATCCTGAAATAATTACATTTGTTTATTCTTTTTAAAATTTAATTCTCTTTTTAAATACATACATTGTTTTTTTTTTATTTTAACTATGTAAAGATTACACGAAAAAAAATTGCAAGATCATATTTGTAAGAATTCTTTAATAATCATTAAATCCAAATTTTCCAACTACAAAAAATTAAAATATAAGATAAAAAAAAAACATAGAAAAATCTTCAATGCCAGAAATTATTTAGAACCCATTTTTATTTAATTGAAATAAATATCAGATACTGATTCTCGACTGAATTGTTTCTACTGAAGATTGCTTAAGTTCTAGAAAATATTTTAAGACGACTCATTATAAAAAAAAAAAAAAAAAATGTCCTAATGGTTCTTTAAGAATTTACTATTCTTCAAAAAACGTTAATCAAGATATAAGATAAAAAAAAATGTAACGAATCTGGGAATAACTTTTCGCTTATGAGAAAAATTAATACCTTCACGAGTAACTCGTAATGAAAGCTTACTAAATTAACTCCAAAGAGTAAAGTGTCTGTCTTTATTGATTTAATTAAAATTGGAATCTCTCCGTAATTTGCATTTTGATTAGAGATAGCACGCCATGCGATATCTTTAATTTAAGAACGTTTTTAAATATTCCAACTTCTCCACTGTGATGGGTAATGAAAAAAAATTAAAAAAAAAAAAAAAAAAAACTTAAGAGTACCTAAATGAGAAAAAAAAATTTATATCTCTCTCCAAAAAAACTTTTCATAAAGTTTTTTCATCTATATTAATTCTTTTTCCCTTACTTTTTTTTCATATCTTTTCTTTCCTTCTCCCTATGCTATAGAAAAATCTTACAAAACAAAAGCTAAAATATGTAAGAAAAAGAAAGAGACTCAGAAAAAAAAAAAAAAAAGTTATAAAAAAAAAAGATACCCAAATCATAACTGTTTTTTAATGCGTTTCATAAAAAAAAAAAAAAAAAAAAAAAAAAATCAGAAAAAAAAATGAAGTTTTTTTCTTTTCATTTCAATCTACCACTATTTTTTTTAAATATTTTTTTATTAATTCTTTTCCCAGCTGCGCGACCAAACGATTTTTTATTTTATTTTTTATTCTTTCGTTCTTTTTTATTCTATCGCTTCTTTTTATTCTTTCGTTCTTTTTTTTATTCCATTCACATCTTACTTTTTGTCTCTCTCTACTTATTAATACGGTGATTTTCTCCCTCAAATTTATATTTTTTTATTTAATTTTTTTTTTCTTGAATCCTTCTTCAGAAGAACTTTTTATTTCACGCATTATTTTTTTTTCCACCCCCCTCACTTTTCCATTCCGGCAACTTCTTAATTTCATGAAGAACGACGACGAAAACGAAGGGAATTTATAAACCTTCCACCACTTTTATACTTTGATGTTAATTACGGCCCATAAATTAACACGCTCCGATGCTCCTGTCCTCTGGTGGCGACCAATGAAAGAAAAGCGGGCGAGGGGTGAAGACGAAAAATTAAGAAGAAAAAGCAAAAAAAAATATAAATGGTAAAACCGAGAGCCTCCTGATCAATTTTCTGGCTTGGGAGTAGAAGACAAAAGGCATAAAGGATCGGGGAAGGAGACAGCACCAGGGAAGGGGTGGCGTAGGAGTTGAAATTAATTACGAGCAGATCTGGTTTGAAAAATTTCGCTACCATACCCCTGACTCTGCAAGATAATTAAATTATAACAAGAAAATGCAGTTTCTTGTAAGAATCAATTCATAAATATCAAATCGATTCCAATAACTATCAAATGGAATCAAATCCAATACTTAACGAATCGAATTCTACAACAAACGAATCAAATCCAATACTTAACGATCTAACCGAATTCAATACTTATTGATTATATCGAATCGAATTCTTTAATGATCGAATCGAACTCTTTAACTATCGAATCGAATCCAAAACGATCAAACCAAATTCAATACTTAACGATTGTGTCCAATCCAATATTTAACGATCAAACAGAATTCAATACTTAATGATTGCATCGAATCGAATTCTATAACGATCGAATCGCATCCAAAATGGTCAAACCTAATCCAGTATTTAACGAATGTATTGAATCGAATTCTATAACGCCTGAATCGAATACAATACTTGTAAAATCAAATTCATTACTTAACAATCGACTCGAATTCACTACTTAACAATCGACTCGAATTCACTACTTAACAATCGAATCGAATTTAATAATCGTGTCGAATCGAATCCGATACTTAACAAACGAATCAATTCCATACTTTGATCGAATCAAATTCCATGCTTAATCATTGAATCCAATGTTTACAATAGAATCGAATTTAGTATTTATCGAATTCAATACTTAACGATCGAATCAAATTCTATAACGATCGAATCGAATCCAATACCTATGGAATCGTATTCAATAATAATAGAATCGAATCGAATATTTAACGATAAAATCGAATCGAATTCCCTCAAGATCGAATACATCGAATGATACAAAACTCTAAAGATGCATAGAATAATATCAAATAAACTATCCCATCCATTCTAACAAGATGTTTTTTGACTTTTACCAGTGAATTACTGTTTTGCTATATGTCGTACAGAGTTAGCATTTATAATATTCGCTTATTGTAGATTATTACGGAGATCCTTGGCCGCGTAGCGGCCTCTAGCTCCTTCTTTGTAAAATGTTGAAACATAGCGGTGGTCTCATGCCCTTTGAGTTAATAAGCAAAATAGATAATTAAATGCCCTTTTTTTTTTAAAAGAGAATTATTTATTTAATAAAATTATAAAATGAAAAATATCAAAAATTTCAAAAATGTAAATGTTGATGGAATCAGTTGCATGTAATAACCCCGAATGAACAAAGGTCAAATTAGGAGAAAAGCGAACTTTTTTCATCTAGGCAGTTGTAAGGAATTAATTTAAAATATTTAGAACAGTGCGAGGTCTTTTGCTATGTTTGCGGGAAGAAATATCATAATCGTAATTTTGTAGGATATTTAATACAGGGTTATTAATGTTTCGCATATCATTATAGAATTGAGTAGAAATTTTGTGAACAAATTGTCTTAAACTTGGAATCGAGAGAGCTCGTCTAATATCGTCATTACGAAAGTACCAGGGTGAATTCGTTAACATTCTGAGAGTTTTGTTCTCAAGCCTTTGAATAATTTCAAAATTTGTACGTGCGACAGAACCCCAAACTGGGCTTGCATAAGCTAATACTGGACGAAGATAAGAGAGATATATTAGAATTTTGAGATTAAGAGGTAAAGCTGAATTTCTATTGATTAAAGGGTAGAGAATTCTAAATTGAGTATTGAATTTATTTCTAAGGTTGTAGATATGCGCTCTGTAGTTAAGTTTACGATCAAGGATATTTATAATATTCGTACTTCTTTGTAATAGGGCTGATGAAGTTTGTAAAACTTTTAACTGTATCTCTTTTTTCTTTTAAATTCTACTATTTATAGCACATATCAAGCAGCCAAGCATTTCGTAAGGACTAACAGATAGTTGACAGATATACTTAGTAGGGGAAGATATGATTAAATGCAAGGAAGTATTCTTTTTAATTTTTTAAATTTTTCTTACAGCAAAATGAAATATTTTAATAAAAAATTGATAATTTTTTTATATATTTTTTTTTTCTGAAAACAATTTTTACTTTGAACCGTTTTCTTTCTCTAATAAATTTTTGATTTGTTTTATATTGTCACTAAAGAATAACCCATGGTGGAGAGATAATTGAGCTAACGATTAAAAATTCTGTAATTTGTTTTTTTTTTTCTGTTTCATCAGCGCAGAACTATAAATATGATAATATGCTAACAATTTTTAAAAAGAAAAATTAACCTGCTGTTGAGAAATAAGGGCATAATAATCGCATCCCATACGATCAAGTATCTCCACTCTCCATACTTTTACAGTATTCCAAAAAGAAAATTATGCTGTTCTTAGACAAAATCATTGGAAACGGCTGTCTTATAAATCTAGTCTTTATGATTAACGATTATGTGATAGTATAAAGATGAAGTATAGTGAAAAACATTAATTTGTTTATATGTTTCCCGTACAGAATATAAGGCTTACAACGAGTATTGGGAAGTCAGTTATAGATAATTTGATGAACCTCTTCAGTTGGTATACCTCGTTGGTACTTTTGCACTCTACAGACACTGTTGACTTGTAGACTTATAACTGCCCGACTCGTGACTCAGTGGCACCTTGCGCCGCTGGTGAGCATTAGGGCTGAGGTTCAGACCGCTGGCGGCTTTATTGTAGACACTGTTTCAAAAAACGAGGAAACTCGATGATGTTTGTGATGTTCAGCAACTTGCCTCGGGAGTCGGACTATTACTACTACTACACTACATCACTGTGCCTAGAGAACAGTTGCCCTTTTACAGTTCATTTAATTGCCTTTTTATCTGGTGAGAGTTTCTCGGGTTTTCTAACATACGGTTCGCAAATGCGGGGTATTTCCCCTTAAAAGTCTTTCGCCCTCCTAACTGCCCTCCTTCTTCAGTTACTCGGAGTTTAGTCAGACTTCCACTTATGGGTACTCCAACACAACAGAGGAGACATCATTGACAAATTGATATTTACATTGAATGAAAATATGCGATAGAAAGCAATATTATTTTTGCCGGTTAAAACGGATACAACTTATGTTCTTATACTTCACTGGACCAACTGCCCCTTGGTGGGTCAAGGCCAAATCGAGACAGATATTTTTTTCTTTTTACGGGGTAGGGTTATCAGCCTTACACCCAATGCTCTACTGTTATATTAGACAGGGATCTACTTTTAAAGTGGATTCCGACCGCTACAAACATCCATGGCATCACCGGGAAACCTGAAACCGAGCGGCAGACATTAGGCCATTAGGCCCTTATACAACTTATACCATTATAATTTATTAGAAATATTCATATGAGAGATTTAGGTATAGGGAGTTTTTTATTTCTGGAAAATTCTCTTTTTTCCCATGCAAGGAATCTCTGAGCCAAGCCAAGGATCCTTTGTTTAAGCGCCCATTCTCGGAAGAGTGACAATATTGTTCAATAAAGACACTACCATAAGTTTTCATTTACTTAAGTAATTGATTTATATATCATTTTCTTTAAATCTTGTACTTGAATTTTCTTTACGCCTAAATCGTTTATTATTTTTATTTGTATACAATTGCAGATTAAGAAATATGATTTCATAATTAATTACAATTGCAACTTATATTGTCAAACGGCAGAGTAGGACTTTATAATTACATATGCAAATGCTTACTTATTTACAATGGTTGACGTCACACGGCACAATAGAGCATCACAATAATCTGTCATATGGCATCATATAGCTACGGTCATATGGCCACTGTCATTTTCTGAAGACTTTGAGCTAGGACTTTAGACCGGAACCTATAATTTAACGTGAATTCCGAAGCACTACTACTACAATTATATCGCACCACATCACTGTACCTAGAGCTGAGTTGCCCCTTTACAGTTTGCTTACATATTTACAATGGTTGACGTCACACGGCACAATAGAGCATCACAATAATCAGTCATATGGCATCATATAGCTACGGTCATATGGCTACTGTCATTTTGTGAAGACTTTGAGCTAGGACTTTAGACCGGGACCTATAGTTTAACGTGAATTCCGAAGCACTACTACTACAACTATATCGCACCACATCACTGTACCTAGAGCTGAGCTGCCCTTTTACAGTGTGGGAATGATGTGGGAGAGAAGTCTGATTGAGCTCTGTGACGCTCTACGGTCATATGGTTTAAAGTGGATACCGAACCACTACAAATATCCATGGCACCACCGAGACTTGAACCCGAAACCTGTGGTACCGAGCGCCAAAGATCTAGACACTCGGCCACATTTTTATGACCTCTTATTGGTTTTACAAATATCTCATTTCGTATAACAAAAGGAAAAATCCCTTCCTTTTAAATCGCTGTTTAGATTAAAGCGCATTCAATTCAATGTGGATAATACTCGGATAATCCAGGAATCTTTACAGCCCAAGTATTTTAATGAAATGTTTCTTGATTACAAAGTAATTTGAATGCAAATGACTTCTCCATCAGAGAAATAAATTTGAAACCATTGATCAATCGGAAATAAATCTACATTCCGCTTTTAGAAAACTGGAAAGGCAACAACAACAACAAATGTATTAGTTTCAGAGCATTAGTGAGTGATTAAATTAGCCTTCGCATCTTGCACTGGTTTCCAAACATTAAGGAAAAGTAAGAAAAATGTGAGTTTGAAATTTCTGTTCATTATAATTCAATGAAATTTAGCAACAAACATTGATCAAAAAGAGGGTCTGAAGGGCTGAGTGGAGCTCTGGAGCTCGGTACCACAGGTTTCGGGTTCGAGTCCGGCGGTGCCATGGATGTCTGTAGTGGTTCGGAATCCACTCTAAACCGTAGGTCCCGGTCTAATAGGATCGTAGAGCGTTGCGGGGGCATTGTGACTCCACGTCCGTGGCTTCTCTTCAAGTTACACAAGTTTCTCTTCAAGTAATGCAAAGTGAGTAACGTCTGTGCAGCGCTTGCTTTAAGGCATCACAGACCAAGCTGTCTAAGTGTTTGCCAGCTGCATTAGAACAAAAACTGATCAAAAAGTGATTCACAAATAAAATACAAAAGGTAAACACTGTAGGTATTTTATGTACAGGGTGATTATATTTAATTAAAGTCCCACTTTCAAAATACTGTGAAAAAAGAACCACTCGTCAAAATGAGTTCAAATTTGAAGTGAAGATAATTGAAGAAGGGGGAAAAGGTACGGCATCAAAGAAAAGTTCCAAAGTGTATTAATAGATGGCACTGAAAACGGCATAAAGAAAGTGAATTCGGCTGCCAGTGATATTTTGAATTGAAATTACAATGTATTTAGTATGAGTAGCACATTAAACCAACTCTAGTGTTCAATGTGCTTGATTGTTTTGGTTTTTTTGGCAGAAAAAAATGATTTTTAAGTCATTCAACAATTGTGACACTACTAGTGGAAAGCCCATCTACCACGACAAGGTCATACCAAATTGGATTTGAAAAATCGGAGGAACTTTTTTTGATGCTATACCGTTTCCCCCTTCTTCAAGTATCTTCAGTTCAAAATTGAACTTTCTGACTAGTGGTTTTTTTTTTTACAGCATTTTGAAAGTGGGGTTTTAATTATAATGATCCTGTACTTTCTCTCTTGAAAATACAATAAATGGAATATAGTAAAAAACAAAGCACGTGAGTTCAATATGTTATCATCTCTAACAACTACAAAGGCATGGCAGTGCTGCTCCATGCTCAAGATGGTGTTCATTAAATTTGTTACCATCAGTGCTTATTGTTGTGTCAAGGAAGATTCAAGGAGTTACAGATGGTGAAACGCAAATACAGTAATAAATGTCGCCAAAACATGCCAAACAGGCTCTATCGGGCTCAAATCTAGAGAACATAATGACAAACCCATACGCACAATTTTTTATTAAGGTAACCTCCACAAAAAGGGCTCTAAAGGCTGGTCCCGACCGAGGCGAGAGACGTGAAGATTCAAGAGGCAAGCGACAAAATTTTTTCGACCCCTTCATAGCGAAACGTCAGAAATAGCATTACGCCTAGTGAAAAACCGCTTCGAGTTGAAAGTTGAGCAACTCCAAGCGGCGGACTGCAAACCGGTTTCAGGCGACCGCGGTGAGGCTAGTGAGTGGTCAGATTTTTTCGCTTGCATCTTCTCGCCTTGGTGAGCACGAGCCTTAAGTGATCTAGCATTCTTGAACGATGAAGGATTTACCATTTGGACAAATATAAGGATGAAGAATTGAATCAAGAATGTCGTCTCTGTATTACTGATCAATAACAGTGCCCCTTGAGAATATATGCTGTTGCTTCTTATCCCATTCAGTCATCAGCAACATCTAGACAAATCCGTCTAGACAATGACGAGTCATGATAGAAGGTAAAAATTGCAGCTTCTTTTTGTTCTTGACCTTGCGGCGCAAAGACATGGGACACCCAAAGGGAGAAGTTTGACTTTATCCCACCGGGTTATAATCCCGGGCGCTGGATACCCATTTTATTCGTCTTTTACAGCATGCATGCATGGACTACAGTGGGGCTATTCTAACCTAGAACCACATAGGAAAGACTATGTGTAGATTAATGTGGCCATCCAAAGAGATCGTGCCTACACATTGAACCCATGTCTCTTTAATGCATATGACTGATTAATAGCAGGTTTCCTGCATAGAATAGTAATATAATAGAGCGCTCCGCAGTATTGCCAGTTTGGGGCAAACATAATGCTCAGGTGATCATATACCTCACATGATTTTTACTTTTTAGTTTAAATATGCGATGATAGCTTGGTGAATTCTTGGTGACAATCTCAACTGTTGGCTATTACTACTCTATGCAGTTGGTGCGCAGAAAGAAAAATGTCAATTTTCCTGCAACGATTTTCAAAAGAAATTATTAGTTTTTTTATAGCTTTAGATAAAAATAAATTTAATTTTTTTTTTTTTAATATTTAGAATTTATATTCTTAAATTTTCTTGTGTAATATTCTAACTCCAAAATGATTTCAAAAATAAAATTATTTAAAAGAACATTTTGTAATGCTTTATTATATTTCATAGAAAATAATGAAGGTTATAAACAAAATAAAAATTCTTGTATCAATATATCTTTAAAGGTATGATTTGAGAATGAAGCACTACACAAATATGAAAATTTCTGCTGATGGCGTTAAAAAATACCATAAGCGTGGCAACTGCCCTGATGTTGAGATTACTCCTCATCCTATCTTTGATTACCCAGCGATTGCAGATTCCATGCATTGCCTGGACCATCCCTCAGAAGAAAATTTATAGTAATATAGAACTGGCAATCAAATCCTGTCTTTGATTGCCCAGCAATTGCAGATTCCATGCATCGTCTGGACCATCCCTCAGAAGAAAATTTATAGCAATATAGAACTGGCAATCAAATCCTGTCTTTGATTGCTCAGCGATTGCAGATTCCATGCATTGTCTGCACCATCCCTCAGAAGAAAATTTATAGTAATATAGAACTGGCAATCAAATCCTGTCATTGATTGCCCAGCGATTGCAGATTCCATGCATTGTCTGGACCATCCCTCAGAAGAAAATTTATAGCAATATAGAACTGGCAATCAAATCCTGTCTTTGATTGCTCAGCGATTGCAGATTCCATGCATTGTCTGCACCATCCCTCAGAAGAAAATTTATAGCAATATAGAACTGGCAAGCAAATCCTGTCTTTGATTGCTCAGCGATTGCAGATTAAATGCATTGTCTGCACCATCCCTCAGAAGAAAATTTATAGCAATATAGAACTGGCAAGCAAATCCTGTCTTTGATTGCCCAGCGATTGCAGATTCCATGCATCGTCTGCACCATCCCTCAGAAGAAAATTTATAGCAATATAGAACTGGCAAGAAAATCCTGTCTTTGATTGCTCAGCGATTGCAGATTCCATGCATCGTCTGGACCATCCCTCAGAAGAAAATTTATAGTAATATAGAACTGGCAATCAAATCCTGTCTTTGATTGCTCAACGATTGCAGATTCCATGCATTGTCTGCACCATCCCTCAGAAGAAAATTTATAGTAATATAGAACTGGCAATCAAATCCTGTCATTGATTGCCCAGCGATTGCACAGATTCCATGCATTGTCTGGACCATCCCTCAGAAGAAAATTTATAGCAATATAGAACTGGCAATCAAATCCTGTCTTTGATTGCTCAGCGATTGCAGATTCCATGCATTGTCTGCACCATCCCTCAGAAGAAAATTTATAGCAATATAGAACTGGCAAGCAAATCCTGTCTTTGATTGCCCAGCGATTGCAGATTCCATGCATTGTCTGGACCATCCCTCAGAAGAAAATTTATAGCAATATAGAACTAGCAATCAAATCCTGTCTTTGATTGCACAGCGATTGCAGATTCCATGCATTGTCTGCACCATCCCTCAGAAGAAAATTTATAGCAATATAGAACTGGCAATCAAATCCTGTCTTTGATTGCCCAGCGATTGCAGATTCCATGCATTGTCTGGACCATCCCTCAGAAGAAAATTTATAGCAATATAGAACTGGCAATCAAATCCTGTCTTTGATTGCACAGCGATTGCAGATTCCATGCATTGTCTGGACCATCCCTCAGAAGAAAATTTATGGCAATATAGAACTGGCAATCAAATCCTGTCTTTGATTGCCCAGCGATTGCAGATTCCATGCATTGTCTGGACCATCCCTCAGAAGAAAATTTATAGCAATATAGAACTGGCAATCAAATCCTGTCTTTGATTGCCCAGCGATTGCAGATTCCATGCATTGTCTGGACCATCCCTCAGAAGAAAATTTATAGCAATATAGAACTGGCAATCAAATCCCTCTTTGATTGTCCAGCTATTGCAGATTCCATGCATTGTCTGGACCATCCCTCAGAAAAAAATTTACAGCAATATAGAACTGGCAATCAAATCCTGTCTTTGATTGCACAGCGATTGCAGATTCCATGCATTGTCTGCACCATCCCTCAGAAGAAAATTTATAGCAATATAGAACTGGCAATCAAATCCTGTCTTTGATTGCCCAGCGATTGCAGATTCCATGCATTGTCTGGACCATCCCTCAGAAGAAAATTTATAGCAATATAGAACTGGCAATCAAATCCTGTCTTTGATTGCACAGCGATTGCAGATTCCATGCATTGTCTGGACCATCCCTCAGAAGAAAATTTATGGCAATATAGAACTGGCAATCAAATCCTGTCTTTGATTGCCCAGCGATTGCAGATTCCATGCATTGTCTGGACCATCCCTCAGAACAAAATTTATAGCAATATAGAACTGGCAATCAAATCCTGTCTTTGATTGCACAGCGATTGTAGATTCCATGCATTGTCTGGACCATCCCTCAGAAGAAAATTTATAGCAATATAGAACTGGCAATCAAATCCTGTCTTTGATTGCACAGCGATTGCAGATTCCATGCATTGTCTGGACCATCCCTCAGAAGAAAATTTATAGCAATATAGAACTGGCAATCAAATCCTGTCTTTGATTGCACAGCGATTGCAGATTCCATGCATTGTCTGGACCATCCCTCAGAAGAAAATTTATAGCAATATAGAACTGGCAATCAAATCCTGTCTTTGATTGCACAGCGATTGCAGATTCCATGCATTGTCTGGACCATCCCTCAGAAGAAAATTTATGGCAATATAGAACTGGCAATCAAATCCTGTCTTTGATTGCCCAGCGATTGCAGATTCCATGCATTGTCTGTACCATCCCTCAGAAGAAAATTTATAGCAATATAGAACTGGCAATCAAATCCTGTCTTTGATTGCCCAGCGATTGCAGATTCCATGCATTGTCTGGACCATCCCTCAGAAGAAAATTTATAGCAATATAGAACTGGCAATCAAATCCTGTCTTTGATTGCCCAGCGATGGCAGATTCCATGCATTGTCTGGACCATCCCTCAGAAGAAAATTTATAGCAATATAGAACTGGCAATCAAATCCTGTCTTTGATTGCCCAGCGATTGCAGATTCCATGCATTGTCTGGACCATCCCTCAGAAGAAAATTTATGGCAATATAGAACTGGCAATCAAATCCTGTCTTTGATTGCACAGCGATTGCAGATTCCATGCATTGTCTGGACCATCCCTCAGAAGAAAATTTATAGCAATATAGAACTGGCAATCAAATCCCTCTTTGATTGTCCAGCTATTGCAGATTCCATGCATTGTCTGGACCATCCCTCAGAAGAAAATTTATAGCAATATAGAACTGGCAATCAAATCCTGTCTTTGATTGCCCAGCGATTGCAGATTCCATGCATTGTCTGGACCATCCCTCAGAAGAAAATTTATAGCATTATAGAACTGGCAATCAAATCCTGTCTTTGATTGCACAGCGATTGCAGATTCCATGCATTGTCTGGACCATCCCTCAGAAGAAAATTTATAGCAATATAGAACTGGCAATCAAATCCTGTCTTTGATTGCCCAGCGATTGCCGATTCCATGCATTGTCTGGACCATCCCTCAGAAGAAAATTTATGGCAATATAGAACTGGCAATCAAATCCTGTCTTTGATTGCACAGCGATTGCAGATTCCATGCATTGTCTGGACCATCCCTCAGAAGAAAATTTATAGCAATATAGAACTGGCAATCAAATCCCTCTTTGATTGTCCAGCTATTGCAGATTCCATGCATTGTCTGGACCATCCCTCAGAAGAAAATTTATAGCAATATAGAACTGGCAATCAAATCCTGTCTTTGATTGCCCAGCGATTGCAGATTCCATGCATTGTCTGGACCATCCCTCAGAAGAAAATTTATGGCAATATAGAACTGGCAATCAAATGTCTTTGATTGCCCAGCGATTGCAGATTCCATGCATTGTCTGGACCATCCCTCAGAAGAAAATTTATGGCAATATAGAACTGGCAATCAAATCCTGTCTTTGATTGCCCAGCGATTGCAGATTCCATGCATTGTCTGGACCATCCCTCAGAAGAAAATTTATAGCATTATAGAACTGGCAATCAAATCCTGTCTTTGATTGCACAGCGATTGCAGATTCCATGCATTGTCTGGACCATCCCTCAGCAGAAAATTTATAGCAATATAGAACTGGCAATCAAATCCTGTCTTTGATTGCCCAGCGATTGCCGATTCCATGCATTGTCTGGACCATCCCTCAGAAGAAAATTTATGGCAATATTGAACTGGCAATCAAATCCTGTCTTTGATTGCCCAGCGATTGCAGATTCCATGCATTGTCTGGACCATCCCTCAGAAGAAAATTTATGGCAATATAGAACTGGCAATCAAATCCTGTCTTTGATTGCCCAGCGATTGCAGATTCCATGCATTGTCTGGACCATCCATCAGAAGAAAATTTATGGCAATATAGAACTGGCAATCAAATCCTGTCTTTGATTGCCCAGCGATTGCAGATTCCATGCATTGTCTGGACCATCCCTCAGAAGAAAATTTATGGCAATATAGAACTGGCAATCAAATCCTGTCTTTGATTGCCCAGCGATTGCAGATTCCATGCATTGTCTGGACCATCCCTCAGAAGAAAAGTTATGGCAATATAGAACTGGCAATCAAATCCTGTCTTTGATTGCCCAGCGATTGCAGATTCCATGCATTGTCTGGACCATCCCTCAGAAGAAAATTTATAGCAATATAGAACTGGCAATCAAATCCTGTCTTTGATTGCCCAGCGATGGCAGATTCCATGCATTGTCTGGACCATCCCTCAGAAGAAAATTTATAGCAATATAGAACTGGCAATCAAATCCTGTCTTTGATTGCCCAGCGATTGCAGATTCCATGCATTGTCTGGACCATCCCTCAGAAGAAAATTTATGGCAATATAGAACTGGCAATCAAATCCTGTCTTTGATTGCACAGCGATTGCAGATTCCATGCATTGTCTGGACCATCCCTCAGAAGAAAATTTATAGCAATATAGAACTGGCAATCAAATCCCTCTTTGATTGTCCAGCAATATTGCAAAGATTCCATGCATTGTCTGGACCATCCCTCAGAAGAAAATTTATAGCATTATAGAACTGGCAATCAAATCCTGTCTTTGATTGCCCAGCGATTGCCGATTCCATGCATTGTCTGGACCATCCCTCAGAAGAAAATTTATAGCAATATAGAACTGGCAATCAAATCCTGTCTTTGATTGCACAGCGATTGCAGATTCCATGCATTGTCTGGACCATCCCTCAGAAGAAAATTTATGGCAATATAGAACTGGCAATCAAATCCTGTCTTTGGCAATCAAATTGTCTGGACCATCCCTCAGAAGAAAATTTATAGCAATATAGAACTGGCAATCAAATCCCTCTTTGATTGTCCAGCTATTGCAGATTCCATGCATTGTCTGGACCATCCCTCAGAAGAAAATTTATAGCAATATAGAACTGGCAATCAAATCCTGTCTTTGATTGCCCAGCGATTGCAGATTCCATGCATTGTCTGGACCATCCCTCAGAAGAAAATTTATGGCAATATAGAACTGGCAATCAAATGTCTTTGATTGCCCAGCGATTGCAGATTCCATGCATTGTCTGGACCATCCCTCAGAAGAAAATTTATGGCAATATAGAACTGGCAATCAAATCCTGTCTTTGATTGCCCAGCGATTGCAGATTCCATGCATTGTCTGGACCATCCCTCAGAAGAAAATTTATAGCATTATAGAACTGGCAATCAAATCCTGTCTTTGATTGCACAGCGATTGCAGATTCCATGCATTGTCTGGACCATCCCTCAGCAGAAAATTTATAGCAATATAGAACTGGCAATCAAATCCTGTCTTTGATTGCCCAGCGATTGCCGATTCCATGCATTGTCTGGACCATCCCTCAGAAGAAAATTTATGGCAATATTGAACTGGCAATCAAATCCTGTCTTTGATTGCCCAGCGATTGCAGATTCCATGCATTGTCTGGACCATCCCTCAGAAGAAAATTTATGGCAATATAGAACTGGCAATCAAATCCTGTCTTTGATTGCCCAGCGATTGCAGATTCCATGCATTGTCTGGACCATCCATCAGAAGAAAATTTATGGCAATATAGAACTGGCAATCAAATCCTGTCTTTGATTGCCCAGCGATTGCAGATTCCATGCATTGTCTGGACCATCCCTCAGAAGAAAATTTATGGCAATATAGAACTGGCAATCAAATCCTGTCTTTGATTGCCCAGCGATTGCAGATTCCATGCATTTTCTGGACCATCCCTCAGAAGAAAAGTTATGGCAATATAGAACTGGCAATCAAATCCTGTCTTTGATTGCCCAGCGATTGCAGATTCCATGCATTGTCTGTACCATCCCTCAGAAGAAAATTTATAGCAATTTAGAACTGGCAATCAACATAGCCAATATTATTCGGGGGCACCACGATATTTGTCCTGTACTCTTCAAGGGATACAACAACAACAACATTTATTATTATTTTTATTATTATTATTATTATAGGTTATTTTTTCCTTTTTTAAAATTACGAACACAATTTTAAAAAAAAAATGCTGAAATCTGCTCGGCAAATTTCAACTTATCATTTGTGAACATTCGAGAGCGGATGAATAAATTCAGGAATATGCCGATGTTTAATAATGCAAGAGATATATGAAGAAATTGATTGGAATACTATAAGAATGGCCAAATTCAATAGCCACATGAATATATATAGCAATATTGAATAGATCAAGAACTTCATGAAGAAGGAATTGTTCAAGAATCTCTATAAGAATATACAAGAGTAAGATAAATTTAGTCGTAAATGAAGAATGAAGTATTCCAAATTCTACAAGAGACGTTATCACATACAATAGCCAAAAGACTATATCAAAACTTGAAAGTTCTAGTCGTAAATGAAGAATAAAGTATTCCCAATTCTATAGGAAACGTTATCACATTCAATAGCCAAAAGAATATATCAAAGTTTGAACATTCTAGGCATAAATGAAAAATGAAGTATTCCAAATACAATAAAAAGCACTATACAGCTCAATAGGCACCGGAAAATTTCAAAAGTGATAAATATGAAACTATAAGTAGGAATTGATCAATGCACTACAGGTACTTATAGCCATTGGATATACAAATGTGCTTCAAAACCATACTACGAAACACTTCAAGCAAAAGCCAAATTCTCCAGAAAATTCCTTAAGACTAACGTTATTCATGAAGCATTTCAAGAGTTAAGGGGCCCAAAATACTATTTTCCGCCCAAATTTGAAATGGAGTTTTATTTGCTTGGCCCTCTTTTTCAGATAACGTCACGGACCCCTAACCAGGACAACATCACGTTCACACAGGACAATAATCCAAATTCCACAATGTCAATTTATCCGTTCAATCATTTTAACTTTCTCTAGCTATGATTGACTCAGCCGATATCCATTCGTCGCAAAGTGTCAATAAATGGAAAATCCCTTAACGAAGCATTTTGGAAGGAAAGGGTGGGGGGTGGGGGTGGAGAGAAGAGGCAGAGAAAAGAGTCTTTTCTCTCAATTCCAGAAAAGGGCGGGGGCGGAGGGAGGGAGATGGAGGAGGGGGGAAGGCAAGAGAGTGAAGAAAAGACCAAGTCTCTATCCATGTGGAAGCGTCAGTTTTGTCTCAGAAAGAAAACTGGAAGGGGGGGAGATAAGATAATGGGTCCCCCCATCAAATTCCTCCACCCCCCCCCGCTTTCTCAGCAGTAAACCTAACGACTAACGAAATACGGACCCCCGAATTAATCATTTTGTAGGGTAAAAAGAGACTTTTTAATTAATGACTTCGCTCCACCAATTTGTGGCAACGGCCAGCCAGATTGCAGATCAATTACTACAGGGCTAAATAAAAATATAGCTCGGAAGAAGAAAGAAGAAAAGAAAAAAAAAAAAAAAAAAAAAAAGAAAAAAAAAAATTCGACAATAAGTTACCCCCTCCCTTCCTATTCTACTACCCCTTCACCAGAAGACTTTTCCCGAAGTCCAACAATATCATTACCTGCATTATTCATTATTTTTTTTTTTTGTTCTTTCTCCCCTTTATCCTTCCGTTTCTAACTCTAACTCTCTCTCCTCCCTTGATATTTTTTTTTTATTATTATTCCTTTTGTATGTTCATTTTTATTATTTATTGTTCTCAACCACCCCCCTGTCCTCCCACCACCACATCATTCCATACCACCCCAGCATTGTTTTCGGCTAAACTCCGAAGGCAAATTGCAGGCGACTTCATGACGTGTTTAATGAAGGGTGAGGTCTAATCTTCGAACCATTCTTTCACGATTCTAAAAGGGAGGGGGGAGGGGGGAAGTGAAAAACGGGGTGTATTCGAACGTTCGAACGCGCTAACGAGCCCGATGTCGTCGCGCATACACACACACACACCGTGTGGCAACTGTAGTAAAAACAAAAAGGAAAAATTTCCAGCTGCGCTTGAACGAGTTTTAGAACCAATTGCGCATGCGCAATAGAAAGAGAATGCATCTGAGGCTTGAAATTAGCATCGAAAAGTATCGTTTGTGGATGTGCCTAATTAATCGTCATCGTCTCTGATCCCCACACCCGCGCATTTTTTTTTTTTTCTCATTGGAGTTATTTATTTCAACTTTTTTTATTCTTTTTTTTTTTTTTTTTTATAACTTTGGTTCTGGAAAAGAAATTTTTGTTCGTCATAATGCATTAATTGCGACGACTTTTTCTTTTTTTCTTTTTATTTTTTATTTTTTTATTTGTGGGTTGGTGGCATAATAGTAAAATAATGCCCATGAGAGAGTTTTGATAAATGATTCTCTTAAATTGATTCGGAGTTTCCTTTCACGAAAAAAAAAAAAAAAACCCTAGATATTGCTCTTTAACATTTTCTGACAACTGACCTGATTAAATCATTGAGAAGACATTAAAAAGAGCAAAGAGTATCAACGAAGAACAGTGATTATAATGTTGAATGAATTTACCAGTTGTTTATTAGCAGGCGTTTTAATGTATAAAAACATTCTGAAAGTTTCCAGATGTTGTGGTTTTATAACTAAGTTAATTTTATATCCAGTTAGGCCTTTTGATATATAAACAACAGCACTTCAAAAAACCAATTTATGTTAATTCATTGAAATATTTATTGAATATTATAAAAAATATAAACATTTATTATTTAAACAAAGGTTTTATTCTTTACTGAATTCAATATTGTATTTTGATCTGTAAACAACTTCGCTCCAAAGAGGGCAATTAAATAATTTAAAAATTAAAATTAAGTTTGTTCATTAAAATATTTATTGAATATTGAAATAAGATAAATATTTATTATTTAAACAAAGGTTTTATTCTTTACTGAATTCAATGTTGTATTTTGATCTGTAAACAACAACGCTCCAAAGAAGGCAATCAAATAATTTAAAAATTAAATTTAAGTTTGTTCATTAAAATATTTATTGAATATTGAAATAAGATAAATATTTATTATTTAAACAAAGGTTTTATTCTTTACTGAAATCAATGTTGTATTTTGTTCTGTAAACAACAACGCTCCAAAGAAGGCAATTAAACAACTTAAAAAATTAAAATTAAGTTTGTTCATTAAAATATTTATTGAATATTGAAATAAGATAAATATTTATTATTTAAACAAAGGTTTTATTCTTTACTGAATTCAATGTTGTATTTTGTTCTGTAAACAACAACGCTCCAAAGAAGGCAATTAAACAACTTAAAAAATTAAAATTAAGTTTGTTCATTAAAATATTTATTGAATATTGAAATAAGATAAATATTTATTATTTAAACAAAGATTTTATTCTTTACTGAATTCAATATTGTATTTTGATCTGTAAACAACTTCGCTCCAAAGAAGGCAATTAAATAATTTAAAAATTAAAATTAAGTTTGTTCATTAAAATATTTATTGAATATTGAAATAAGATAAATATTTATTATTTAAACAAAGGTTTTATTCTTTACTGAATTCAATATTGTATTTTGATCTGTAAACAACTTCGCTCCAAAGAAGGCAATTAAATAATTTAAAAATTAAAATTAAGTTTGTTCATTAAAATATTTATTGAATATTGAAATAAGATAAATATTTATTATTTAAACAAAGGTTTTATTCTTTACTGAATTCAATATTGTATTTTGATCTGTAAACAACAACGCTCCAAAGAAGGCAATTAAATAATTTAAAAATTAAAATTAAGTTTGTTCATTAAAATATTTATTGAATATTGAAATAAGATAAATATTTATTATTTAAACAAAGGTTTTATTCTTTACTGAATTCAATATTGTATTTTGATCTGTAAACAACTTCGCTCCAAAGAAGGCAATTAAATAATTTAAAAATTAAAATTAAGTTTGTTCATTAAAATATTTATTGAATATTGAAATAAGATAAATATTTATTATTTAAACAAAGGTTTTATTCTTTACTGAATTCAATATTGTATTTTGATCTGTAAACAACAACGCTCCAAAGAAGGCAATTAAATAATTTAAAAATTAAATTTAAGTTTGTTCATTAAAATATTTATTGAATATTGAAATAAGGTAGATATTTTGTTATTATTGAAACGAAAGATTTATTCTTTACTGAATTCAAGATTGTATTTCGATAAGCAAACAGCAACACTTCAAAAAACCAATTTATGTTAGTTCATCCAAATATTTATTGAATCTAGAAGTAAGATAAATATTTTATGATTATTTAAATAAAAGTTTTATTGTTTACTGAAATCAATATTGTATTTTTAAAGGTAAGGGGGCCTGAATGGCCGAGTGGCTAGCGCTATGGCGCTCGGTACCACAGGTTTCGGGTTCGAGTCCCGGCGGTGTCATGGAAGTTTGTAGTTGTTCGGAATCCCCTTTAAACCGTAGGTCCCGGTCTAATAGGATCGTAGAGCGTTGCGGGGACATTGTTACTCCGCGTACGAGGCTTATTTTCAAGTGACACGCGCCCCCTGTGTAATGCAAAGTGAGTAACGTCTGTGCAGCGCTTGCCTTAAAGCATCCAAGACCAAGCTGTCTAAGTGTTTGCCAGCTGCATTAGAAAGAAAAAAAATTTTTTTTTGAAAGGTAAACAACATATCAAAATACAATTATAACTTCAAAAAAACCAATGAAATGATTTTAAAATTAAAATTATGTTAGTTTATTAAAATATAAAGCGTAAATTAAGTAAGGTAAAATCGCCAAAAATGGAACTACTTCTTTTCAAATCAATTTTCTTCAACTTCTTTTAAGATCAATAAGTCAAAAAGATTTTTATCACATTAAATATGAAAATTTTAATATATTTTTTAAAATAATTCATTGATACTTTTATATTTATTGCATATTTGTTTATTAATTTAATAAAACAATTATTATAAATTGTTATATGTTGCGCATTATCTAATTAAGTTCTCACAGATTGAATTTCAGATCAACGGTTAACGGTCATCATCAACAATCCTCGTTTATTAAGCCTAAAAACAAAATAAAATAAAAAATAAATAAAAAGCATCAAAAGTAATCAATAATGCAGCAGGTGGAAATAAAATGACAGTTTTCCCGGGGAAGTTGCAGTTACAGTTGGTAAAAACGTATCAATTATACTAATACATTCCGTTAGGGAAAAGACTTTGGAACCGGAAGCGACGTCACATTGCGTAACTTTTGCTGAGGCAGGTGGGTTGAGTTGATCATTAGCTGCGTGGGAGCAGACGTCATTTAGTCCCAGAGAGCAATCTGTAAAACCAAACAGGAAATTGAAACCTGTAATTTATGTTTCCGAAACTCTTTACCCGCTCTCGTCCGTTCGTCAAAAAAAAAAAAAAAAAAAATAGTTAAAATAAATGTTGTTCATTTACAAAACTATTTTGCTGTTTAAGGTAAGTATAAATTGTTTATTTTGAGCAACGAATTGTATTAAATAATGTATACAGGGCATTAAAATTAGAGAAGATTAGTTTGGTTCGCAAACGATTTTGGAATTAATATTAAAAGAATACATGGTTCAATTGTAGGTATTTTTTAAACATTATACTTGGTAAGAATACAAAATGCTATTTTTCAAGCATTATACTTGGTAAGAAGACAGAATGTTATTTTTTAAACATTATACTTGCTAAGAAGGCATAATGTTATTTTTTAAACATTATATTTGGTAAGAAGACATAATGTTATTTTTCAAATATTATACTCGGTAAGAAGACATAATGCTAATTCTTAAGCATTATACTTAGTAAAAAGACATAATGGTATTTTTTAAACAATATACTTGGTAAGAAGACATAAAGATATTTCTTAAACATTATACTCGCTAAAAAGACATAATACTGTTATTTAAACATTATACTTGCTAAGAAGACATAATGCTATTTTTAAAACATTATACTCGCTAAGAAGACATAATACTATTTTTTAAACATTGTGCTTGCTAAGAAGACATAATGCTATTTTTTTATGTTTTTATGCTATGTTCTTAAGGGCATAACATTGCAGAGAGGGCCGATTAAAATTTATTCAGCATGCAAACCCCCGTTACCCTTTGCTTATACTGCTTATCCATCACAATGCATTCACATTATACGATAAAAACACAGTCGATTCAACTCCAAATCCTTCTCAGAGAGGCGAAAAATGGAAACCCCGCGTGTCAGCCATCGATCGACAGCCACATACAAATTCGTTGAAATTCAAATCTCGGCCCTGATTCCAATCATAAAACGGGGGCCCGAGACATCCATGGACCATTTCCTTTTCTGAGAAACAGGCCATTCCAATTTCTGCTCTGTATTCTAATCAGGCCATTCGCATTCCGTGCCGCGCTAATGCTGATCTATGCAAAGCCATTAGGCAGCCTTAATCCACTTCAATCCTTTCCTGGAATAGTCTGCTAAGTGGCTAGCTTTCTCTGCGGTCCGAAGACCCCTTCCCCCGATCGCAATTGAAAGATGAGACATACTTTCGAAGCACCCCTTTCACTGGAAAAGCACTTATTCATTGCTTGGAGAATGCTGGGATGGATAAACGAAATTGAATTCTCAGGGGAAGGTTGGTGTAAGTTCTCTTGGAGCCAAAAGGTTAGGCCAGCCTATTTCTACTCCAGAAATATCGAATTTTATCGAATAGTTATTTCACGAAATAAGATGACGAGATTTATAAAAGGAATGTATCAATCGAAACTGTAATAAATAAAAATAATTACTATTGGAATGGATAAAAGACATTGAATTCTCAAAGGATTGATTTGATTTGCTCATCTACTGTTATCTTTTCCATATTTTAGCCAAATTAGAATAGTTAGAATTATAAGAGAAGGTTAGGCTAATTAGAATAGTTACAATTTAGAGGATTGGTGTAGGTACTTTGGGGGCGAGAAGTAAGACAAGCATTCGCCAATCTATTACTTAACAAATATAGAAATTTACCGAATAGTTATTCTATGGAATAGGATGACGAGGTTTATAAAAGGAATGTATCAATCGAAACTGTAACAAATGAAAATAATTATTGTTTGGATGGATAAAAGTAATCGAATTATCAGGGGAGGTTTGAGTTAAATTCTCTGGAGCAAAGGTTAGACCACTATTTCTATTTCACAAACATCTAAATTTAGAGAATAGTTATTTTATAGAATAAGATGACGAGGTTTATAAAAGGAATGTATCAATTGAAACTGTAAGAAATAAAAATAATAATTTTAGGGTGGATAAAGGAAATTGAATTGTCAGGGAAGGATTGGAGTAAGTTCTCTGGAGCAAGAGTTTAGAGCAGCATTCACCAATCAATTTCTATTTCACAATTATAGAAATTTATTGAATAGCTATTTTATGCAATGGGATAATGAGATTTATAAAATGAATGTATCAATCGAAACTGTAAGAAGTAAAAATAATTATTGTTGGGATGGATAAAGAAAACTGAATTCTCAGGGAAGGATTGATGTAAGTTCTCTGGAGCAAGAGGCTAGACCAGCATTGGATCTATTTCTACTTCGCCAATATCGAAATTTACCGAATAGCTATTTTATGTAAACGGATGATGAAATTTATAAAATGAATGTATCAATCGAAACTGTAATGGTAACTGTAAAGAAATGGAATTCTTAGGGAAAGATTAATGTAAGTTTTCTGGAGCAAGAGGTTAGACCAGCGTTCACCTATCTATTTCTACTTTATAAACATCGAATTTTACCGAATAGTTATTTTATTCAATAGGATGATGAGATTTATAAAATGAATGTATCAATCTAAACTGTAAGAAGTAAAAATTATTATTATTGGGGTAAATAAAAGAATTGAATTCTCAGGGTAGGATTGGTGTAAGTTCTTTGGAGCAAGAGTTTAGAGCAGCATTCACCAATCAATTTCTATTTCACAATTATAGAAATTTATCGAATAGCTATTTTATGCAATAGGATGATGAGATTTATAAAATGAATGCATCAATCAAAATTGTAATAAATAAAAATAATTATAATTAAACTTCAATTATTTAATATAATTAATGGCTAAATAAATAGTCTTACGATTTTAAAAATATTCCATTTAAAAGATTTAATCATATTTTCTGCTTAAAATATATAGACATTGTCTTATTAAGCAGATAAACATAAGCAGTCTATAATATTTTAAGCAGTCTATAATAGCAAGCCAAGCGAAGCCTATGAAATATCAAGAGAAGCCTATTTTCAAGCTATAATAACATTGCTTTCTTGTATTGAGTGTGATAGTTTTTCAGAAAACCTTTATTTATTTTCTGCTATGGAACAAAATTTAGGAAAACAGCTACTGATTAAGTTGATGGCTGATTAAATTTATATTAAAAGAGAAACAAAATTAAGGTTGTTGGTTATTATGTTCTGCACAATTTTGTTCAAGTTTTTTAATTCCTAATTTTTCTAGCTACTAAGACTTACAACAATTGGGTGGCACCATTTATAAACTGACTTTCTGTAAATTTAGCAGAATAATTTACAACAATTAATAATTATTCTGAACAGATCCCTCACTGCTGAAATGTTAGAATATCTCCTTATTTACTTATTTCGCAAATGTGAGAACTTTTCAGCAATAATTTCTATGATATGAAGAGAGAATTAGTTTTTCAATGCCTTCAATAGTTTGAGTCTTTGAATTTTCAGTTAGATATCACTTATTTCACATTATTTTCATTTTCATATTGTCTGATATCACTTTAGAACCCTTATTTTTTTATAGCTGACATATAAGTTATTCATAGATATAGTCAACTAAGCTATAATAGCAAGCCAAACCTATACAGTACCAAGCGAAGCCTATACAATACCAAGCAAAGCAAAGCCTATTTTCAAGCTATAATAACATTGCTTGCTTTTATTGAGTTGATGATTTTTCACAAAACTTTTATTTATTTTTTCTATTGAACAAAATTTAAACAATAATTTGTCGACTAGAATTTCTATTAAAAAAGAAAAAAATCTTAAGTAGTTGCTATTTTTTATTACGTTCTGCACAGTTTTGTTCAACCATAACTACTAAGTCTAATCATCGAACCTAATAATTCTAACTACTAAGACTTAAAATAATTTGATGGTACCATTTATAAACTGACTTTCTGTAAACTTAGCAGAATAATTAACAACAATTAATAATTATTCTGAACAGATCCCTCACTGCCGAAATGCTAGAAATATTTCCTTAATTAGTTATTTTGTAACTGTGAGAACTTTTCAGCAATAACTTTCGTGATATGAATTTTAAGGATTCAATTACCAACTACCATCGACAATGGAAGAACAACAAGCCCCAAAGTACAAATTTCCCCCAAAACTTTATTTACAAAACAATTACAGTTCATTAGGTACAGAAAGCAAACAATGTTCCTCTGCCATCAAAAGCATTCAAACATTATTTCTTTGGAATTATTTATTTAAGGAACGACAACCCATAAACCTTAACACAATCGATCCAATATATGCATCTACGTCTTGTTGTCTCATTCAACTCTACCAAACGACAGATAAAGAAGAATTTTTATCCCTTCCACTGTATCGTTTTATGTTCCTTTTGGAACAAGAGTGCTGGTGCTAGATGGGGTGGTTGTGAGGAAGAAAAGGGGGAGGGGGGTGGAGCTCTTGGAGAGAGATGCAACGGCAGACGATATCCAAGCACTTCAACTGCTGGAGTGCCGCTGTCAGCGAAACGCAAGAGGTGAGCACTTCTGGAACCACCACCCCCTTTCATCTCGTTCCTGTCCCTGGGGCTCTTCCATCTCTTGGAAAAGGGTTGCCGGTGGGAAGGACATGCGATTCGCCAAACGATTTTTAGGAAAAATTTTCGTATTTGAATTGAAGTGAAGAGACTTGAAAAGATCACTTTCTATTGTTTGAGGTGGATTTGGGTAAAGGAAGAAAAGTATTGCTTTCGATGGAAAGGGAATAGTGCATGCTAATCCGTTAAAGAGTTAGAAAATAATGAAAAAAAAATGTATTCAATGCATTTATATTTAATTATTAGGTATGTTTCTCCTATAGCAAATATGGGTTATTTAATGCTAGGAATAATAAACCTATATTTGCAGTAATCCGGAAGAGACAATTTCAATTCATAAAAGTAGCAATTACAAACTAGTAAAATATTTTTTTTTTATATAAAATAAGTTTAAAATATACTGAGCATCTTTTTTTAATGAAAATCTTTTTTTTTATAAATTTACATTCTAATTAAATGCATTTATTTAAAAAGTAATCCCAGGTTTTAATGTTATATGCTTCATTTTTCAGCATTCAATTTGGAATTTGACAATATCAATAATGAAAAAAAAAAAAAAAAAAAAAGACAGAAAGAATTGAAATAAAATTTAAAATCTACAGTTTTGACATAACAAATGAAAAATACTCATAGTTAAATGCAACTTTCTTAGTAAATTTAATTATACCAAATTAGTGTGAATATAAATGAAATTGAAAAAAAAAAAACACCAAGACACCGGCCAATATTTGCCAATATATTGGTTAATAAATCATTGATTTAGTGGCCATATTATTATAAAAAGTCATGGTGTCTATCACATGACTCGGTTTTTCCTTATGAAACATATTGCATTATCAATTCATTTTTCTTCAATACTATATCTTCCGGATTTAAACGGAAGATTATTATGTCTAATTCAAGTTATCGGTATACTTCGCAGGATGTGTTTTTGACTGGTAACCAGTTATCTACCTAACTTCCTGACACTACAGTCCATTTTGGATCATGGCTGTCTATCTACTAACAAATTCCAAAACAGGAGATGTTTTTTTTTTTCCTTTTGATTTACAGTTGTCAGCCTCTGCGTCTAAGGCTCTACAGTCATACAGAGACCAGGACCTATGGTTTAAAGTAGATTCCAAACCACTGCAAACATCCAAGGCACTCCGGAACTAGAACTTGAAACTGTGGCACAGAGCGCCAGAGCAACCAGTTATCTTGAAACTTTTAAATAATATGGTTTATAATATGCTCAGCATACCTATTTATAGATAAAGCCATTCTCAGTATGTTATAATTGATTTCCTTTGGGTTTACTAATTTTTTTTTTTTTTTCGAGTTTTACGTATTTCCTGTACAAAATATTTTCACACTCTATCACCGCATACTTTATACAAACTTTTGTGGGCTTTTTTTTTTATCTACTTCATCTATCCATTTACCCTTTTGGTTTCTGTGTTTATTAAAAGATTTTCAGTTACGTTGTTGCAGCTTATGCACACTTCGGATCTTGAATAATTTCTTCTTTCTTTTTAAGGTTTGAATGTAAGGCACGTTAAGGCTTTTGCATTGCGAACGCTATGACATATATATATGGGGCCTGATGGCCGAGTTACTAGCGCTCCGGCGCTCGGTGCCACATGTTCGGGCCATGGATGTTTGTAATGGTCCGGAATCTACTTTAAACCGCAGGTCCAGGTCTAATATGACTGTAGAGCGTTAGGCATCAGGGTGACAACCCTAACCCGTAAAAGGAAAATCTCACCGGTCTCGAAATCTACCAGTAGTCAGACAGCCTTGGCCCATCATGGGACTGTTGCGACACTGATGATGATGATAATGATGATATACATACATATATATATAGATATACAAAAATATCATCATAACATTCGCAATGCAAAAACTCTAAAGTACCTCGTAAAGTAACTATCCCTAAAGTACCTACTGTTACATATATATGATAAAATTAATGTTTTAAACTATTTCCAATCAAATTTTAAAAAAATTGCAAGCAATACGCGGTGGTGGGATAAAGTCACAGGGATGGTACCCCCCACCCTCTACAGCCCACATCGCACCTCTTGACGAGGCACGGCAATGAAAGGAGGCAGTGGGGCGCAATGCAGGTGTGCAAATCTCCCCGACAAGAAAATCGTGCAAATTTAAAGATAGCGGGCCTCTAATGAAAAGCGGGCCGATCCGACACGCCCTCTTAAGCCCGACAGCCCCTAATAACACCCCCGCACGGTCCCCAGAGGCTCCGGTCCCTTTGCTCTAAGCCGATAAGGAGACTAAATCTGGCGAGTTTAAAAGGAGAGAATTTCCATACAGACTTGTTTAATCTGGAACTGGATAGAACCACCCCCTCACCCCCACACCACCAAACGACTTTTCGCCGAGTTTTAACCCCCTTCGTGTGTGTTTTCGCAGCGTAATGAGAGCAAGAGAAAACCGATTATTGTTATAAGGGGGTAGTATTCGGTTTTCCGGGATTGGACTTTTGGCGGGAAAATTACGTTTGCCAGGGTCTTTGTCGAACTGTTCCAGAAAGCGCGGGTGTGTTATTTTTCGTCTGCTCGAAAATTCCGCGAGGATGGAAGAGGATTATAAAATGAGTTCGATTATTCGTTTAGGAAAATGAATAAAACGTTTAATTAATACTGTTGTTATTTGTTTTCTCCCTTTGAGCTAAGGTCATTCTGTTATGGCAGACACATCATTCTCTAGGACACTATAAGCTTTACATTGTTGCATTACGTCCACTAAAATGTGAGGAGGATTTTTGTTAGCAGATGTTTTGCATTCAATGCCATATGGAAGCAAATCAATAAAATTTCCATCAGCCCATCTGTCTGACTGATTCGGAATTCTAACACCAGCATGAGTCTACCCGTTTCATTGTCCCGCCACCAGTAAGAATCGAACTCTCATCCACTCGCATGCTAACCTGTGAGCATTTCCAGTTCAAAACGAGTAGCGCATATATAGAAAAAGTCTTTTTAACTTCACTTTTTATGAAATTCAGAAATGCAATGTGCAATAAGCAATGTATCATTCATTCGTGCAGTGAATATCTATCACTGCATATTCATGTCTTCATTATAAAATAATTTTTTAAACGCAAATTTTTAAAAAATAAAAGATATTTTATTTTAAACATAAAATATGCAATTAAAAAATAATTTATTTTTATAAAGGGTCATTTGATACTGCTTCAGATGTCACTTTTACAATAAGTAAAATGTTTATCGAATCATTTAAAAGTTCATCAAAGAAGAATATTTATCAAAAAATCATCATCACTTCATCAAACAAATTATCATCAAATATATTTATCAAAATAATGTTTTAGAAATGCTTAACCTAACAATGTCTTTAAAAGATTTATCAAAACATTTGTATGTTTATATACAATAACATACAAATGTATAACATACAAAAATGTTTATGAATGTTTTTGAAATGTTTATCAAACAGACAAAAATATTTATTAAAACAATGTTTCAGAAATGTTTATCAAAACAATGTTCCAGAAATGTTTATCAAAACAATGTTTCAGAAATGTTTATCAAAACAATGTCTTAAAATGTTTATTAAAACATTTGTATATTTATCAAATATGCAAAAATGTTTATCAAAACAATGCTTTATAAATGTTTATCAAAGCAATGCTTTAGAAATGTTTATTAAAATAAAGTTTTAAAATGTTTCTTGTCAAACGTACAAGAACGTTTATCAAAACAATGTTTTAAAAATACTTATCAAAACAATATTTTAAAAATACTTATCAAAAGAATATTTTTAGGAATGTTTATCAAACATACAAAAACGTTTATCAGAATAATGTTTTAGAAATGTTTATCAAAACAATGTTTATCAAATACATTCCCTACACTAAAAATCAAGATTATTGATATAAGTTTAACTTTTAATTCTTGGTTGACCATAATTTCAACCTAGAAATACTTTGAAAACACTTTTTTTCTCCGCTGGATCATGGCAGCTTAATTAGAACTCGTAAGGGTAAAACAGCAACACGGAAGGACAAAAAATACAAATTATAGGAACTCATTGATTCTCGGCGAATAATTAATGACGGTTAAAATTTCCTGTAACCAAAGTCACTATGATGGTGGTTAGTATTTCCCAAATATTTTATATTGGGAAATACTAACCACCATCAAAAAATTTAAACTCTCATTCATATTTAATATCACTTAATAATAGCATTTATTAAATATTTTTGTTTATCAAAATCGTATGTTTATCAAACAACAAAAATATTTATCATAAGAATGTCTTTAAAATGTTTATCAAAACATTTGTATATTTATCAAACATACAAAAATGTTTATCAATGTTTTAGAAATGTTTTTCAAACGTTAAAAACGTTTATCAAACATACAAAAACGTTGATCAAAACAATGTTTCAGAATTGCTTATCAAACATACAAAAACATTTATCAAAAATATGTTTAAGAAATATTTATCAAACTTACAAAAACTGTTTTAGAAATGTTTATCAAACATACACGAACGTTTATCAATACATTATTTTAGAAATGTTTAACAAACATACAAAACAATTATCAATACAATGTTATCACAAATGTTTATCAAAACAATGATATAGAAATGTTTATCAAAAACATTTCTAGCTCTAAAAATCAAGATTATTGATATAAATAATTAACTCTTTAACTTTCGGGTCATCAAAATTTCAACCTAGAAATACTTTGAAAACACTTTTTTTCCCCTATGCTGGATCATGACAGCTTAATTAGAACTCGTACGGGTAAAACAGCAAGACAGAAGGGGAAAAAAATACTAATAATTGGAACTCATTGATACACGATTTGGCGGTGGACATTTATAATCTCATGTCTTGATGATAGGGTGAACTTGATCGAAGCACTTCAATAAAAGCCAACGAAATATTGACTGGAAGTTAATTACATATACATTCCAAAATGAATTAATGGCGTTGCTGAAAATTTCCTGGAACCAATACCACTATGATGGTGTTTAGTATTTTCCAAATATTTTACTCTGATTAACTTTCTACCATTCATATTTAATATCGCTTAATAATAGCATTTCTTAAATATTTTTTTTCTACATATTCTAATAAAATAGGTTATTATGTGACATTTAGAATCTGCTAAAAATTAAATACTTAAAAAAATAATAGTTCTTTTTAACTGCTAAAGTTCTAAGTAACTGCTAATTGCTAAGTTCTTTTTAACTGTTAAATAAAAAATACAACTCTGTTAAATTCTAT
The DNA here is from genome assembly GCA_021605075.1 of Caerostris darwini. Lineage (NCBI taxonomy): Eukaryota > Metazoa > Arthropoda > Arachnida > Araneae > Araneidae > Caerostris > Caerostris darwini. Next base: position 375,151 of record BPLQ01006153.1, read on the forward strand.
ACCAAGTAGCCATTTTTTTTTTCTTGGCAAAATACTAACCAAGTACTTTATTTTTATTTTTATAAAATAAAATTCAAATTTACTTTCTAATAAAAAAAATATTGGAGAAAATATTTTTGGTAACATTTTGTTATCTTATTAAAATTTAAGAATTATTACTTGTAAAAACATATAAAAAAAACGTGTTTTTTTTTTCTTTTCTTATAAAAATAAATATTACGCATAAAATATAAATATAGCAATAATGCATATAAATATTGAAATAAATACTAATTAATAGAAAAACGAAAGCTGATTAAAAGTTAAAAGCAATGCAAATAATTGATTATGATCCTAATTGATTAGTTTTTAGAAAATTGTAGGTCTAGGACCATAATCTTCTTTTTATTTCTTTTTTGTTGATATTTACGGTATATTTCTTTATAATTATGTATTTTTTCTTTGAACTTCTCTAGAAATTCATTATATAAAGTGCAAGTAATATTAAATAATGTGTCTGATGTTCTTCTAATTTCTTTGTTCTGTTATCTTTTGTAAATCCATAAAGAGATGTGAGCTATTTTATTTATGGGTTGAATTGCTAATTCCTCTAAATAATTTCAATTAAACGTCTTCTAATCTGATATAAATAGAACCATTTAACCTACTTTACGTAATGAAAAATGCATTCAATATTTATGAAAACAATATGAAAGACACATAAATTGCTAATTCTTCTACTTAAATCGTTATCTTCTAATCTGATATTAAATAGAAACATTTAATTTACTTCATGTGGTAGAAAAAGCATTCAACATATAAGAAAATAATATAAAGGACACATACAATTGCTAATTCTTCAGCATAAATATTAGTTAAAAATGCTATAACCTGATATTAAACCTACTTTTAATTTACTTCACGTGGTAGAAAAAGTCTTAAATATTTACGAAAACAATATGAAACATAAAATTTCTAATTCTTTTACTTAAATCTTAGTTAAAAATCATCTAGTATGATATTAAATAATGATTGATTTACTTCACGTGGTAGAAGAAGCATTCAATACTTAAGAAACAACATGAAAGATACATACAATTGCTAAAATTTTAGTTCAAAAAAAAAAAATAGTATATAATTTAAATTTTAGTATTTATATAAATTTTAAGTTTTTAGTTTTACTTAAATTTTAATTTAAAATCCTCTAATCTGATATTAAATAGAAGTATTCAATTCACTTTACGTGGTAGAAAAAGCATTCAATACTTACGAAAACAATATGAAAGACACACACAATTGCTAATTTTTCTACGTAAATCTGATTGAAAAATATTCAAATCTGATATTAAATAGATCATTTAAGGTACTTCGCGTGGTAGAAAAAAGTATTCAATATTTACGAAAACAATATGAAAGACACACACAATTGCTAATTTTTCTACGTAAATCTGATTGAAAAATATTCAAATCTGATATTAAATAGATCATTTAAGGTACTTCGCGTGGTAGAAAAAGTATTCAATATTTACGAAAACAATATGAAAGACACACACAATTGCTAATTTTTCTACGTAAATCTGATTGAAAAATATTCAAATCTGATATTAAATAGATCATTTAATTTACTTCACGTGGTAGAAAAAGCATTCAATATTTACGAAAACAATATGAAAGACACACACAATTGCTAATTTTTCTACGTAAATCTGATTGAAAAATATTCAAATCTGATATTAAATAGATCATTTAATTTACTTCACGTGGTAGAAAAGCATTCAATATTTACGAAAATAAAATGGAAGACATAATTGCTAATTCTTCGACGTAAATCTTAATTAAAAAATAGAACATCTGATTTACTTCACGTGGAAGAAAACACATCAAATAATTATGAAAACAATATTAAAAACAATTTTTAAAAGTACATCTCAGCAGGAAAAAAAAAATGTCAGTTGGTTTTAAAAATATCTCTTGTCATTTTTATTATTTTATTATTTAAATGTGATTCTTTTTATTATTTAATTTAATCTCATGTAGTTTATTTTCCTTATTTATTTCTTATTTATGCATTTACCCAGAAATCGTAATCTGTAACACTAGTTTTAAATGTATTAAGAATTGTATAAAAGCTTTTGTGGCTAAATAGTATATTCTTTTTAATTTTTCAAAATTGTTTCCTAACAATATCTTCATAGTTAATAGCTTTTTTTCTGAGAATGCAATATATTATTCCGTTACAACTATTAAAACATTATTCATTAAATTATTTAATCTACCTATCTAATAATAGTCTATTTATTTGTCTCATTTATGTATATATAATAATCCAATTGAATATTTACCTTATAACAACTGTTAAATGAAATTAATACTATTAAAACCGATAATTAATTCAATAGATTTTAAGTGAACGATGTTTTTTCTTTATAAGCCATACTGCAATTCAGACCGTAATCAAGCAGTTACAATGTTATAAGTGCCTGACATTTAACCATCTCACAATAATAAACCCTTTCTCTCATCATTAAAATAAACATACAGTCGCTTTAATTTAACAGGTGAAAAAACAAGAAGAGTTGAATAAAAACAAAGTCAAAAGCACCGCGTATATATGATTGACATGATCTGGGATCAAAAGGGGAAAAAATATCTTGTCTTTGAATCTCTGGTTTTATTTTGTTATTTTGTTGTTTTTTAGCCAGATCACGGTTTGTTGATTATTATTTAATTCGGTTTGGTGTCACGCGATTTCCTTATTTATGCAGTTGGCCACGGATTGTAATTATAATAGATCATTCGCAGGCTGTAGTTGCTGAGAGACGACATACGTCCAAATGTCTGGATGTTCTTTGTGTGGAACCTCAAGTGCTCAAGGCTGTTTCAAGTCATAAAAACCGACCTTTAAGAGTCTAATGATATCCCCAATTGCATCAAAAGTACAGACATCGCTTGGATTATTTTTTATTTATTTATTTTTTTCATCTCTATTTGACTTTCTAGAAACACATGAAATCGATTGAGTGTGACAACTTAAATAAGTTTAATTTAAGAAGACTTGCTTATACTCTATTCAACTCGTTATAGAAGTTGACGGTTTCATACAAGAACAAGCGAGCTATTAGCTAACACTATTTATAATTCTTCTGTATATCTCTCTCGGACCATAATTTAAAATTTTTATCAGAAACAAAAAATTAAAAGAGATTTTTGTTTTTGTTTGTGGTTTTGGAGTGATTGAATGTTTCATTAATGAAACGAGCCAATTTGGGTTAGGTAGGCGTTTATATCCACATAACGAGCTCTGTCAATCAAATATTTTAATCATAATTTATATTATATAACTATGAATAAAGAAAATTCGAAATACTGTACTTGAAGTATTGAAACGATACATTTATTTGCACTCATAAATAGGTAAAAAAACATTCTGCATTTTTTTCGTCTATTTTTGTTGTTATACTTTCTTCTAAACAAGGAAGTTTGTATGGTGGGCTTATGTTTAAACCCACCAAGTTAAGTTTAAGTCTTCTAAGTTGTAACAGATATAAAATAACAATTAAATATAAAAATAATTATAAATCATAATATTTGACTTACAGTATTAATGCAATTAATACTATAAGTTATTCTAATTGATTGACAAATGATTTTAACAATTGAAGCTCAATTGTAATATTTAACATATAATTGGATTTAATTTTTGTTCATTCATATATTAGTAATAGTTTTCTGAATGCCTGAATATAAATTAGGAATCCAAACCATTTATGCAATAATTGTGAAATTCCTCAACATCCATAAATTCCAGCTTAATTTAAATTTTACTATTCTTCTGCGTTGTTATCAATTTCTTCTTCTTCACTGACGCAAGAGCTGCATGGTGAGCCAAGGCCGTCTCTACATATAGTTTGTACTGATATATAAGCCTTGGATTTTAAATTATTAAAACACTTCTGTATAGAAGTTATACAATGAAACCAAACAACACGATTTCGAAACAGGAGATGTTTCCTTTTTACGGGTTAGGATTTTCAGCCCTACTCCCAACCTCTACAGTCCTATTAGACTAGGATCTACGGTTTAAAGTGGATTCTGAATCATTACAAACATCCACGGCACCGCCGGAACTCGAATCCGAAACCTGCCGCACCGAGCCCCAGAGCGCTAGTCATTCGGCCATCAGGCCCTCGTCGATAACATTGTTTTTTTAAGTCAACTTCTATATTTTGATAAAACTAGACCGGGTAAAACGCCGATTCATACACATTCAAAAGCGATAATAAAAATTAACAATCAAAAGAAAATTCCTGATTCATTGAAATCCCATATATTTACACACACACAAAAGCACGCATTTCACTTATGGGCTTGGACGGACGAAATCAAGGCCGCCACCATCTCCCTAAGTGCTCATGCGCATGTGTAAATGTTAATCAAAGCAGTGTTATTATGATGCCTTGAAAAATAGACATTGTAAACAGTTACTGTTTCAAAAATTTATTAGTTCAAACTTCACCCAATAGTTTTCGGAGAACTAATATGCATATTTCGGATACCAGATAAAAATAGTGAATATGGCTGCTTAGAATCACCCTATTCAGAATTGCCATATTCAGAAGAGTTGCCATATTCAGAAGTATTGCCATATTCAGTAGAATTGTCATATTAAGAATTGCCACATTCAGAAGAGTTGCCATATTCAGAAGTATTGCCATATTCAGTAGAATTGTCATATTAAGAATTGCCATATTCCGTAGAATAGACATATTTAAAAGAATTGCTATATTAAGAATAGTCATATTCAGTAGAATTGCCATATTCAGTAGAATCGCCATATTCAGAAGAATTGCCATCTTCAATAGATTGTCATTATCAATTTCGATGTCTGTATAAATCACATTATTTAGCTTCATTGTTAGATTACTTATATACAGAAGTATTTTAATCATTAAGTTCCAAGCTTTTTACATCTAGTCCAAATAAACTTTGGACAATTCAGAGCCTAAGCCCTACTCAGCTCTTTTTATAGCATTCAAACTCAAACCACCCAATTACAGAATGATGATCACAGCCAGCCTCCACTTAGGTGCGCATGCGAATGTGTAAATGTTAATCAAAGCTTTTGTTATTATGATATCTTGAAAAATAGGCATTGCACACCGTTATTCAAACAAAATTTATTTGTTCAAACCTCACTCAAAAGTTTTCGGAGAACTATATGTATATTCTGGATACTAAATAAAAGAACTGAATATGGCTGCTTTGAATTGCCATATTCAATAGAATTGTCATATGCAGAGGAATTGCTATATTCAGTAGAATTGCCATATTCAATAGAATTGTCATATTCAGAAGAATTGCTATATTCAGTAGAATTGCCATATTCAATAGAATTGTCATATTCAGAAGAATTGCTATATTCAGTAGAATTGCCATATTCAATAGAATTGTCATATTCAGAAGAATTGCTATGTTAAGAATATTAAGAATTGTCATATTCAGTAGAATTGTCATATTAAGAAGAAGTGCCAAATTAAGAATTGCTATATTCGGTTGAATTGCCACATTTGGTAAAATCGTCATATTAAGAATTTTCATATTGAGAAGAATTGCCATATTAAGAATTGTCCTCTTCAGTAGATTGCCATATTCAATTTAGATGCCTGTATAAACTATGCTATTTGGTTTCATTGTATAACTTCTATACAGATGTGTTTTAATAGTTTAAAATCCAAGGCTTTTATGTGAAGTACAAATAAACTTCGGGCAATTCTAAGCCTTAAGTCCTACTCAGGGCTCTTTTTACAGCATTCAAACCCAAACCGCCCAATCACAGAATGATAATCACTTCTAATTCCCCTCCCTCCTTTCAATATTCCAGGGGCCCAAACCGCCGTAATCAATCAGCAATAGCGTCTTAATTAAAACCGGCCGTCCAATTACAGCAAACTCTGAAGCAGAACTGATCACCGGCCGAGTCCAATCACTCCAGGAAGTCCTAATTGCGACCCCTTTTGTCTTAGCGCGCCCGACCCTGGACATCCCTCGGTCATTGTGCCCACCCCATTAATATGGACTGCCCCCATTACGGATGTCTTGGGGTGAGTTAATAAGGCACCCATGCAGAGGGTGGGAAAGGAGTGGAAGAGGGGTGCCTCTAACGAGACCTATGCGGTCAGTTGAGTGGAAAATAAGGTCTAAGGGTGCCGTGAAGGGGTGAGCAGGGTTAGAGGAGAACAAAGAGATGTTGTGGGATGTTGGAGGATTCTTGGAAAACTTTTGGTCGGGTCTCCAACTAATTAATTTTTCCAAGACAACGTAATAACATTGCTTTAATTAGCATTTAATAAAAAATACAAAATGAAAAAATAATAGGCAGGATCAGAACTGATTGCTGTGACTTGAAAATGACAACTACATTTTTTTTTTTTTACCTTAATCTAAATTTTAAGATAAATATTTCACTATAAAATACAGTCATGCCCGCTTTTATTAAAACTATTTTGTGCGGTTTTTTTTATGTGAATTTTTTTGTGCAGTACGTAAAAAAAAAAAGGCTTGATGGACGAGTGACTAACGCTCTGGTGCTTGATGCCACAGGTTTCAAGTTCGAGTCTCGGCTGTGATATGGATGTTTGTATTGGGGATGTTGCGCCAATGAAGATGAAGAAGGCATTAAAAAATTCCATCAAATACATATTATGAATAAAAATAAATTTAAAAAATGTTATTCACAAATAAAACAAAAGGCTGTCAAAGTAGCATGTAAATTGAAAGATAATAATACAACAGTTGTTCCACCTGTTATTATATATCATCCCATTACCACGAATATTATTAGATGCTTAGTAGAGTTGTCAGTCCTACATCCAACACTGTACACTAGGCAGGGATCTACGGTTAAACGTGGATTCCGAACCACTTAAAAAACATCCGTGACACCTCTCGAATCCTGTGGCACAGAGCGCTAGTCACTCAGCCATCAAACCCTAATTACTTATTTACTTAATTGAAATGGCAAGCATTATTTCTTTAGCTATGTCAAGGAGTTGGGACTTGATGGCTGAGTGACTAGCGCTCTGGCACTCGGTGCCATAAGTTTCGAGTTCGAGTATCTGCAGTGCATTGGATGCTTATAGTGGTTCGGAATCCACTATAAACCGTAGGTTACTGTCTAATAGGACTGTTGAATGTAAGGTTATTAAGCCTACCCTGTAAAAGGTATCCATCTTCGGTTTCGAAATTGCCAGTACGCAGACGGCCTTGGCCCATCATGGGCTATAGCTAGTTGTGAGAGTTAGTTATATCAATGATTTTATCAGCACAGATTGCTGCTCGACAGTAATGGAATTCATCCAACTTCAACAAAACCAATGATAACAATTGAAAAGGAGTATCGAAATTAATTTCACTAAATCTAGTTCTAGTTCCCGAATAAATTTCTCAACTACAGTAATTCTTCATAATTCGTATATAGAAATTCTTTCAACAAATATTTCATATGTAGTTACACTTTAATAGCTTTGTAGGACCTGTAGCAACCTAATAGTTGGTGCTAATTTTGGTTTCCAAATATAAAAATTTAGTTCGAATTCTTTTAAAGGTTCTTATATCTACGACAGATTTGGTCGCATTGCATCTGTAAGCCATAAACTATCAATCCAGGATTTTATAAGCCAGATGATGTCTACGATTCTTATAGGTCTAGAATCAATGGGTTTTCTTTTTAAATTTGCAACAGACAAGTATTGTGCCCATTACAATGAGGTTAGCAAGCTTAACTAATAAATAAGATTAATTAATGAGTATTTCTTGCGTATTGAGAAACAAAGGATAATAATATTGTATGGCATATATTAGCGTAGTATGCCATTTCGTTTCTGTAATTAATTGAAATGATCAACGGCTTATGATGTATTACATAAAATGATTTGACTTCAAATATTGCGCAAAAACTATGATAAGTGACACATAGTCATTGCTTTTTATGTGAATTTTCATCTGCAACAGTTATATTTATAATTACATTTTAATACTATGAACCTGCAGTAACCTAATAGTTGGTGAAATAATATATTGTATATTAATATAATATGTATGTTTCGTTTACAATAGTAATATTTATAATTACATTTTAATACTGTGGACATGTAGTGACCTAATAGTCGATGAGTTAGGTTTCTAAATTGAAAAAAATTTAGATCGAATCTTTGTAAAGGACCTTATATCTAAGATGGGTTTGTCTCATCACATCTGTAATCTGTCTCAATCCAGGATTTTAAAAGCCAGATAAAGTCTACGATTCCTTTAGGTGCAGAGTCTACGATGAAGTCTACGATTCTTTTAGGTGCAGAGTCTATGGGGTTGTCCTTTTAAGTTGGCATCAGGGAATAACGTCGATCCATAGAAGTAATATGTTGTTGTTGCTAATCCTCCTGGTGCTGAAGACCCTGTCGCAGGCGACTGGTTCATAGCTAAGGGTCACATGCAGCTTCACTTTAGCGAGGAACCACGAGGGCTGAAGATTGACTTAACCTCAAGACAGCGCTCTACGATCCTATTAGACCGGGACCTAAGGTATAAAGTGGATTCCGAACCACTACAAGCATCCATGGCACCGCTGTGTCTCGAACCCGAAATCTGTGGTACCGAGCGCCAGAGCACTAGACACTTGGCCATACAATAGCATTCTGCAATAGTATATAGTTATAATTATATTTTAATGCTGTGGACCTGTAGTACCTTTTAAAATTTCTTATATCTGAGACAGGTTACATATTCGCATTACACCTGTAAGGTATCTCAATCCAGGATTTTAAAAACCAGATGAAGTCTGCGGTTCTTTTAGATACAGAGAGTCAATGGTTTTTTTTTTAAATTGGCACCAGGTTATAACGTCGATCCATCTAAGTAATGTTCCCATTACAATGAGGTCAACAAGCTTATAGGATAAAAATGTGAATAAGCTTAATTAATGAGTAATGCTCACATATTGAAAAACAAATGATTATAATATTCTAAGGCATATCTTAGCGTAGTATGCCATTTTGTTTCTGTACTTAATTGAATGACCAACGGCTTATGATGTATTACATAAAATGATTTGACGTCAAATATTGCGTAAAACCTATGACAAGTGACACATCGTCATTGCTTTTAACATGAGTTTGGCTTGCAACCACTACACCACTCACTCACTCACTCGAAACCCGCGGTCCAAAAAATCAAGTCACAAGTTCAACCCGATCATCCGTCTCCGTCATGTTGATTGACAAGTAGATCAACAGTCAAGTTCACAAACAAGGATATTTCCTCGTGTCGGTGGGACTAGAAAGAAGCAGACTTGAAAAGACATACGCAAAAGGACGTGATACCACACTTACAGAGACAGGGCAAAAATAAAAAAAATAATAATTATAAAATTAAATTATATCTGCACCTGACTGCATAATCAGGAAAAAGATTCTTTTTTTTTCACGTCTTTTGATTGTGTGATGTCTCATCTGCCCGAGTGTAATTGACAAGTGGACTTTTGGATAAATATCGCGAAGATTAATGGCGTGAACACGTGCTGGTGACGCGTCGACAAGTGACTTCCTACATACCGAGACGTAATCAAAAAATAATTTAAATAAAAGAAAAAACTAATTACCAGTTTTCTAAAGAAAGTTTCCATGAACGAGTTGATGTATCTTAAATGAATCACATTTTTTAACACAGTAAATTAACTTACTATAAGGAAAACGCAGTGTTCATTAGTCATTAGCTTTTTGTAATAAACAACTCGTAAAAGAACTTAATAACATAACTTTCAGGATTAAACAAATATTTAGTTTAAACTTACGATTCTACACATGAATTCATGAATCCAATTCATTTGGTAAAATATTATATTTATAACAGCTTGCAATCCTGCGTTTTGTCAACATTGTTCCCAGAGATAACAGGTAACACCTTTTGAATGGTTATGTAAAAGTGACTTTATGTTTCCGGTTTGAAGATGACCTGGGATCCGATATATGATTCTCTGTTCAAGTCCATTATATTTATAAACTTCTGTTTCAAGAAAACTTTGGGCTTATCCCATCAGTTAACGTGAATTAAACTTCAGTTATGCAATCCGATATGACTCTCTGTTCAAGTCCTAACGCAAATTGAACTCTCATCTTTTTTTACATTAATTAAAGCGAAATACCACCGGACCATTATAGGGCATCAATTAAGTTATTAAAGTAAAATTTTAATAGAAGCTATATATAATTAAATTTCTGTTTCAAGAAAATCTTCCGGTTTGGTTTGTTTTTCGCTCCACGGTCATTTTTTGCACACTTTAACTAATTAACCTGGAACCTACATTTTAATGTGGATTCTGAACTCCTCACAAACATCCATGCCACAGATAGGATTCGAGTCTGAAGCCTGTGATACCAAAGGCCAGTGCGTTAGCCAAAAGAAATTTTGCGGAGTTTATACCTATACAAACAGTTAACATGAGTTAAACTCCAATTATGTAATCCGGTATGACGAGAGTCAATGTAAATCAATGCAAGTCAATGAAGTAAACTCATGTAAATCAATGCAAGTCAATCGAAGTAAACTCATGTAAATCAATGCAAGTCAATCAAGTAAACTCATGTAAATCAATGCAAGTCAACCAAGTAAACTCATGTAAATCAATGCAAGTCAATCAAGTAAACTCATGTAAATCAATGCAATGTCAAATAAACTCATGTAAATCTATGCAAAGTAAACTCATGTAAATCTATGCAAGTCAATCAAGTAAACTCATGTAAATCTATGCAAGTCAATCAAGTAAACTCATGTAAAATCAAACAATCAAGTAAACTCATGTAAATCAATGCAAGTCAACCAAGTAAACTCATGTAAATCAATGCAAGTCAATCAAGTAAACTCATGTAAATCAATGCAAGTCAATCAAGTAAACTCATGTAAATCAATGCAAGTCAATCAAGTAAATCAATGGAAGTCCCAATGCAAATCTAACTCTCGTCTTTTTTTGCATTACTTAAAACTCAATATCACCGTGCCAGAGCTTCAATTAAAGTAAAATGTTAACAGAAGCAATGTTTGTAGTTAAACTTCTGTTTCAAGAAAATGTTGCGTTATTTATACTTCCACAACCAGTTAACAGGAATTAAACTCCAATTACGTAGTTTGGTATGACTCTCTGTCCAAGTCCTAACTCAAATCGAACTCTCGTCTTTTTTTTCAAACTACATAAAGCTCAATACCACTAGACCATTATAGGAGCTTCGATCAATTATTAAAGTAAAATATTAAGAGAAGCTATATTTGTAATTAAAATATCCAAATTAGTCTCGAAATCAGCTAATAGGCAGATGGCCTTGGCCGACCATGGGGCTGTTGCGCCAATGAAGAAGTTTCAATTTTATTGATCAATTCCGAAACCACTAATACTGGAACATGATAAGGCTCATAGATTGGAATGCAAATGAGATCCGCTACTGAGATAAATTTTTTGGTACACAAAACTGTTTTTATAGTATAATTTTATAGCATATTTTATAGCGTGGGCAAGAAGAAATTCAATGAACTGGATTCAATTCAAAAGAAATCGGATCTGCATTAAAATATTTAATATGAATCACATTTCACTTACAGCCAACAGATCCACCATTTGGGAACAAAACGCTATTGAGAGGAGAAAAGCACTGTGACCCAAACAACATCAACCATCTTTGACATTTTAATTCATAACAAATCCATTAAAGTGTTTTGGTCACAATAAATGGCATTTAAAGTCACAATGGCGCGTATTACTTTACCACCAATGATTATCTTTCTCACACTAGAGAGTCACATACCATGAATCAATTTATAACTGCCTTGCTCGTAAAAATTTCCAAGACACAGAAATACGCAAAGCCTGGTCCACAGTTTTCTCACGCTCATATACTTACCAACCAACCACGGTACACATATCGTAAATATCATCCCGCAACTTGTACCACCCCACACCCCCTGCCATCAGAAAAAAAACCCTTGTCCCTCCCTTATCCCTGGGAAGAATAAATCAGATGTTTGTGAAACTTGACCTGGCTTTTTGATCGCACCTGGAAATCCTAGGCTTTAAGATAAATGGTACAACCCTCGGATTTGACACCTTGGATGCCCATTTATCAGACTGATGAAGGAAAAAATAAGGGGGTGGGGTGGGGGATTCGAGACCCAGGGAGGTGGTATGTTCTTTGCCGGAGAAGGGGGTGTTCCCAGTGAATTTTTATAGGCAGTTAAGGGAGGAATTTTTCTTGTTATGAAAAAGAAAGGAAAAAAAGGGCGCAATACGGTAGTGAGGTTTGTGTATCGTTTTTATTGGGGTTCAGGGGGGTGGTTCAGGGTTATTTTAAGGGGGTTGGGCATGATGGTGGGAGGAATGGAAATGAGGGACTGTGTCAAGGGGAGCATAAATCCCGGTGATTTGTGACTAATCCCGTTTCCGGTTATAAAAAGTTTGCCGCAACAGGGTTTAATTCTTGCGTCATAAGGAGGTTTTTGTGTTGAGAGCAAACAAAGGATTGCTCCAAAATACGCGCGTGTCAGTGACCTTTGTTGGGCAACGTCTTAGGATCTATTATTCTTTAAATATAAATTCGATATTGCATATCTCCTTTTATGCTCCTGTCTTTAACGCTATTATTGAAGATGCCAAGTGGCATTTCAATAATTTTAGAAATGTAATTAAAATAGTTTCTGGTATTAGAAAAAAAAAGGTGCTGGAGGATCTCCCCCAAAAAGGATCAGGATCTCCCCATAAATTAGATTGCAAGCAGGTTCGTTCCTCGGCGCGTCACTTCCGACCATACTTTCCTATACAAAAAAATGCATGTTTTAGTAAGGTTCCACCCCATTGTCCCATGACTACTGAATCTAACTAACTCCCTGGCACTACAGTCCATCTTGAACCATAGCGGTCTGCCTATTGGCAGATTCCGAAACAGGAGATGTATTCTTTTTAAGCGGTACGGTTGTCAACGCTCTACAGCAGTCATGTTGGTAGTATAGTGGTAAGTATCCCCGCCTATCACGCGGCAGACCGGGGTTCGATTCCCTGCTGGGAAGATACATTTTTGGGCCCTGTATGGCCGAGTGTCTAGAACTCTGGCGCTCGGTACCACATGTTTCGGTTCGAGTCCTGGCGGTGCCATGGATGTTTGTAGTGGTTCGGAATCCACTTTCAGCTGTAGATCCCTGTCTCATATGACTGTAAGAGCAACACGGAGCCTAAACGTCTCCCCCATATAATTCCCAAACTCTATAAGGGCAACTCAGTTCTAGGCACAGTGATGTTGTGTAGTAGTAGTAGTAGTAGTAGTAGTAGTCATATTAGACCGGGACCTACGGTTTAAAGTGGATATCGAATCACTACAAATATCCATGGCACCACCGAAACTCGAACCCGAAATGTGTGACACCGAGCGTCAGAGAACCAGTCATGACTACTGAATCACTCTGTATATGTAATTATACTCACAAATATAAGCAAAATAATACTTATACGGTTAAATATAACGGCAAAACGATTTTTTAAAACTTTTTCCTCCTCGGCTAGCATTCTGGCCTTTGGTACCATAAGCTTCACGTTCGAATCCTGGCGGCACCATGGATGTTTGTTAGTGAGTTTACAATCCACATTAAACTGTAGTAATTGCCTAAAGTGTGCAAAAATGACTGTAGAGCGACAAACCACACAAAATTTCTTCGTTTTACAATACATTGTTTCATTTTTAATTTAGAGACACACAGTATTTTTCAGAAGCAAGAGCAAACAAGACAAAATAACCTGTCTAGCCAAATGACTGATCATCAAAGTGCAAACACACTACCATTCCACATATTAACTCACTTATCAATCAATAATCCAAAGGATAAGGCTGGTGGTCCCCATCAAAAAACAACTTCTCTACTCAGTGGCCTGTCCACCCTGAAAACAAATATCCGTTACGTGTAACGGGTCCAGACTACTTTAATGACGTCCGCTGGTCCATTAACGATCCCTGGTACCCGTTACAAGCCATCTCCGGCTAAAATAAACGACCCCTGTTGGGGTTTTTTCCTCCACCCCCACAATCTTCCAACATGTTCCGTTTCCTTGGAAAAAAACTACGAAAACGCAATTAACGCCCGCTTCGTATTTCGAACATTCGAACGCTCGGACGCGTCTGATGGCTATCCGATATACCCACTCCCCCTACCACCCCCACACACAATCTCTTAATGGTCAGTTGGTGTTGGAAGGGAGCGGGAAGGGTCAGACCGTAGAATGGATTGGAAACGGAAAATCAAACGGTTGCAGTGACCGGTTGATTACCCTCGCTGGATTCGGATTTGTTTTTTCATTCTCTCAACCCCTCCTTCCCCTTCTGGTCATCAAGTTTCCTTGATTTGATCCGTCTGTCCGGATCCGGTTACTTTTCCTCCGATGTGGCTGTGATTCGTAAATTAGAACTAGAAATATTCTTTCTTTTTTTTCACTTGTTAGATATTTGTTCCATTTTGGTTAAATTTACATCTGTTGTTTTTAGATAAATGGAAATTAAAATGTTTCAAAAGCAATGCAACAACAACAAAAAAAGTTGCATCTTCAGAATCATGGAATTTTAAATAAATTAATAGTTTAAAAAAGCAAAAAAAACACGCTTTTTGAGTTAATCAAACTAAAAAGTAAAAAATAAGTTAATAGTTTAAAAAAACTAAAAAAAAACACGCTTTTAGAGTTAATCAAACTAAAAAGTAAAAAATAAGTTAATAGTTTAAAAAAACTAAAAAAAACACGCTTTTAGAGTTAATCAAACTAAAAAGTAAAAAATAATTGTTAACATAAGAATAAAATGACTGACGAGAAAATGAATGTCACTGTTCTAAAAGCGTGGGGTGCTTTGTATGACATTTTTAAACTAACTCTGCATTTCGGAATGAAACTAGTGAAAAATTATAACGATTGATATCGAGCACCCCACACTTTTAGAACAGTAATTTCATTCTTATGTTAACAATTATTTTTACTTTTTAGTTTGATTAACTCTAAAAGCATGTTTTTTAATATTTTTAAACTATAATATTTAAATGAGATCCGGTACGGAGGACTGGTTCTTACAATAATTTAATTGTGAGTAAAACAAAGGTTAAATGCGAATATGTCAAGCCAGCCAGGATTCGAACAGGGAATCTCCTAAACCGTAATCAGGATCGTTATCTGTTGTGCCACTGTCCCACGTAGGTTTGAATGTCTGAACTAAAAACAGACTGAATGTCTGTAAATGTTTCTTTGCAGCGTAAATAGTGTGTATGAGGAGAAACAGATCTCCAGGGAAAAAATGATGCGCCGATCAAGATGACTTTTCAAAGGCTGTGTGTTTTAATCACTCATCCTGGCGATCCTAATCATGATAAGATAATAAACTAAATAAGTATTTAACGTTTAAATTAAATAAGTATGCTTAAAGTATGGCAAAATCGAGCCCAAAAGTCAGTTACATACATACAAACAAACAAACAAACATACAGGTGAAACTAATAAAAGCGTATTAAAAACGATCTATCGACCTATATTGGATCACTTTTCGTTTTTAAAAACTAGAAGTCGAAATGTAGTTCCATTTTTGTAAAGTATTGCTAAATATTTATTTCGTTGGAACCCGATGGCCGAGTGGCTAGCGCTCTGGTTCTCAGTACCACAGGGTTCGAGTTCTGGCGGTGAAATGGATGTTTGTAGTGGTTGGAATCCACTTTAAACCATAGTTCCGGTCTAACATGATCGTAGAGCGTTGCGTGGATATTGTTACTCTGCGTCCGTAGTGCTAAGTGAGTAACGTCAGTGCGGCACTTGCCTTAAGGCATAAAAGGCAACTTGTCTAAGTATTTACCAGTTGTATTAGGAAAAAAAATATTTTTTTTTCCATTTTCAATTAAATTTGCATTTGTTGTTTTTAAATAAATGCAAATTAAAATTTTTCAAAAGCAATACAACAAAACAAAAAAGAATCATTGAATCTTCAGAATTATGGAAATTTTAAATATGCTTCGTCTGTCCGGATTCGGTTACTTTTCCCCCGATGTAGCTGTGATTCGTTAATAAGAACTAGAAATATTCTTTTTTTTTTTTCCTTTTTTAATATTTTTTCCATTTTAGATTAAATTTAATTCTTTAGATTAAATTTAAACTAAGGAAATTTAAAATATGCTTCGTAAATGTAGCTGTGATTCGTAAATAAGAACTAGAAATATTCTTTTTTTTCCCCCCTTGTTAAATATTTTTTCCATTTTAGCTTAAATTTAATTCTTCAGAATTAAGGAAATTTAAAATATGCTTCGTCTGTCCGGATCCGGTTACTTTTCCACCGATGTAGCTGTGATTCGTAATTAAGAACTAGAAATATTCTTTTTTCCCCCCTTGTTAAATATTTTTTTCCATTTTAGATTAAATTTAATTCTTCAGAATTAAGGAAATTTAAATATGCTTCGTCTGTCCGGATCCGGTTACTTTTCCACCGATGTAGCTGTGATTCGTAAATAAGAACCAGAAATATTCTTTTTTCCCTTGTTAAATATTTTTTTTCCATTTTAGATTAAATTTAATTCTTCAGAATTAAGGAAATTTAAAATATGCTTCGTCTGTCCGGATCCGGTTACTTTTCCACCGATGTAGCTGTGATTCGTAAATAAGAACTAGAAATATTCTTTTTTTCCCCCTTGTTAAATATTTTTTCCATTTTAGATTAAATTTAATTCTTCAGAATTAAGGAAATTTAAAATATGCTTCGTCTGTCCGGATCCGGTTACTTTTCACCCGATGTAGCTGTGATTCGTAAATTAGAAATAGAATACTTTTTTGTCCTTGTTAGATATTTATTCCATTTTATAATAAGTTTGCATATGTCGTTTTATAAAAAATGTAAATATTACAATGTAAATTAAAAATTTTCAAAAGTAATACAATAACAACAAAGCCATTGAATCTTCAGAATTATGGAATTTTAAAATACGCTCCATCCAACTAGATTCTGTTACTTTTTCTCCGATGTAACTGTAATTCGTAAATTAGAAACATAAATATTCCTTTTTTTTCTTTGTTAAATATTTATTTCAGTTTAAATTAAATTTTCATGTGTTGTTTTTTAACAAAAATAAATACTACAATGCAAATTAAAACGTTTCAAAAGCAATACAACAACAACAAAAAAAATCATTGAATCTCCAAAATCATGGAATTTAAAAATACGTTTCTTTTACTTGGATTTACATTACATTTCCTCCGATGTAGCTATGATTCGTAAATCAGAAATAGAAATATTCTTTTTTTTTCTTTGTTAATATTTATCCCAGTTTAGATTAAATTTGATATTGTTTTGAAACAAAATAATGCAATAAATAATGTGCTGTTTTTAAAAATTAAGGAATTAAATCGTTTCAAAAGCAATAAAACAACAAAAAAAAATCTTTGAATCTTCAGAATTAAGGAATTTTAAAATAGGCTCCGTCTATCTGGATTCGGTTACTGTTATTTCGATTTAGCTGTGACTAGTAAATTAAAAATAGAAATATTCTTTTTTTTTTCCTTGTTAAATGATTATTCAATTTTAGATTAAATTTGCATGTTCTTTTTAAACAAAGTGAATATTACAATGCAAATTAAAATAATTTCAAAATTAATACAACAACAAGCAAAATCATTGAATCTTCAGAATTATTTGAATCATTTTAAAATAAGCTCCGCCAGTCCGGATCTGATTGCTTTTCCTCCAACGCAACTGTGATTCGTAAATTAGAAATAGTAGAAATATTCTTTTTTTTTTCTTAAATATATATTCCATTTTAGATTAAATTTGTATATGTTGTTTTTAAATAAATGCAAATTAAAATGTTTCAAAAGCAATGGAACAAAAAAAAAAATAGAGAATCTTCAAAATCATGGAATTTTATATGGTCTGTCTACCTGGATTCGGTTTTCATTTCAAAAAATTGTGTTTTGAAAACTAGAAATCGAAATGTTATTGTAGATCATTACGGAGATCCTTGGCCGCGTAGCGGCCACTAGCTCCTTCTTTGTAAAATGTTGAAACATAGCGTCACATAGTTCTCATGCCCTTTGAGTAAATAAGCAAAATAGATAATTAAATGCCCTTTTTTTTAAAAGAGAATTATTTATTTAATAAAATTATAAAATGAAAAATACCAAAAATTTCAAAAATGTAGATGTTGATGAAATCAGTTGCATGTAATAACCCAGAATGAGCAAAGGTCAAATTAGGATTTTCATCTAGCAGTTGTAAGGAATTAATTTAAAATATTTAGAACAGTGCGAGGTCTTTTGCTATGTTTACGGGAAGAAATATCATAATCGTAATTTTGTAGGATATTTAATACAGGGTTATTGAAGTTTCGCGTATCATTATAGAATTTAGAAGGAATTTTGTGAACAAATTGTCTTAAACTTGGAATCGAGAGAGCGCGTCGAATATCGTCCTTACGAAAGTACCAGGGTGAATTCGTTAACATTCTGAGAGTTTTGTTCTGAAGCCTTTGAATAATTTCTAAATTTGTACGTGCGACAGAACCCCAAACTGGGCTTGCATAAGCTAATACTGGACGAAGATAAGAGAGATATATTAGAATTTTGAGATTAAGAGGTAAAACTGAATTTCTATTAATTAAAGGATAGAGAATTCTAAATTGGGTATTGAATTTATTTCTAAGGTTGTAGATATGCGATCTGTAGTTAAGTTTACTATCAAGAATAATTCAAATACTTAATTTCTTTAGACCAGGTGATATAATTATTATAATATTAAGAGGGTTATAGGATTTTTTGCAAGTGAAAAGAACTGCTTCAGTCTTGCCTACATTTAATTTAATGAGCCATTTTTTTAAATCAATGATATAATTTTGCAAATTTTCCTGGATAGTGAAAATTTTTCGGCCTTGCGTTAAGATTGCAGTGTCGTCAGTATACAGACTAATTTTGATATTGTTCTTTTGTGGAATATTGTTGATAAAGATATTATAGAGGAAAGGAGCTAGAATAGAGCCCTGGGGCACACCAGCATGAATATCACGAATTGAGGAATTAATATTCCCTACTGCGACAACAAAGTGTCGGTCTGAAAGATAGTTACGAATTACTTCAAACAAATAAGGAGAGAAATTGTTTTTTCTTCTTTCTAATGCAGCTGGCAAACACTTAGACAGCTTGGTCTTGGATGCCTTAAGGCAAGCGCTGCACAGACGTTAGTCACTTTGCATTACCCAGAGGGCGTGTGTAACTTGACGATAAGCCACGGACGCGGAGTAACAATACCCCCCGCAACGCTCTACGATCACATTTGACCGGGACCTACAGTTTAAAGTGGATTCCGAACCACTACAAACATCCATGGCACCGCCGGGACTCGAACCCGAAACCTGTGGTACCGAGCGCCAGAGCGCTAGCCACTCGGCCATTCAGGCCCCAGGAGAGAAATTGTTAGAAATGAGTTTGTAAATCAATCCATTAACCCAGACTCTATCAAAAGCTTGAAATCGAAATGTAGATTCTTTTTCGTAAAGTATTCCTCCAGTTTTGTTTCAATCAAATGTTGTACACTTTGGCTTTGGTGCTCGGTGCCATTGGTTTCGGGTTCGAGTCCCAGTGTGCCATGGATGTTTGTAGTGGGTCGGAATCCATTTAAACTGTAGGTGCAGGTCTAATTAACCCAAAATATGCAAAAAATTACCGTAGAACGACAAATAAGCCTAATTCGATGTAATAATAATTGACTAAGTCGTGTATCTATTCCAGCATGCACAAAAGCTGCAGCTTCTACGCTAATTGAGATACACTTCCACAGGGAGTGTAGAATGTTAAGCATCCGTTTTAAAAGCGGAAACGGACCAATCGATTAATTATTAGAGGTGCTAGTGAGATAAACGCGACACTGCGCAATTTTTAAAGGAAAAAAGTTTAATAATTATTGAAGCTTTTTTTTTTTTTTTTTTTTCATCTAATTTTTCTTTCCATATTATATAATTGAAGATTCTGATTTTTTTTTAAAAAATTAAATTATTTTTGTTGTAATTAAAACTCTTCCAAATTTATCCTTCGCTCCTATTACGCCGTTCGGTTTGAATCCGCCCAAATTGGCAACTTGCCAATGTTCCACACAATGAATGGTTAAACTATACCTTGTTCCTGAATATCATTTCAAAAAGCAATTGAGACAAAATATATAAGAATCTCACATCAATATTGGAGTGGGTGTTTTATATTTTACACGACAAACAAATAATAAGGAGGTTTCCTTAATAAAGCACTTCTTCTTCAATGACGTAACAGCCCCATGGTAAGCCAAGGCCATTTGACTACTGGCAGATTTCAAGATAGGAGATGTTTCCTTTTTACCGGGTAGTGTTGACAGCTCTACAGTCATATTAGACCGAGGTATGCGGTTTAAAATGGATTCCGAACCACTACAGACATCTATGGCACCGCTGGGACTCGAATCCGAAACCTGTGGCACCGAGCGTCAGCTATTCGGTTATCACGCCCCTAAGAAGCCCCTTGAAGACGAAATTCTTTTCTTTGTAACTGGTGTGTGATATAAGTAGATTATGTATAGATAGTACTGATGTAAAAAATAAATAAATAATTAAAGTTATCCAGTTTTCTTTATTTTATCCAGTAAGACTTAATTGGATTCGATTAAATTTCTGGTGGTTTATTTATGAGTTGAATAATATATGATAGGTCAAAATATAGTTCCATAAGCGAAAATGGATGAGTCGATTAATTGTTAGAGAGTGGGTGGTACCATTCAATTTTGAAAGAAAAAAGTTTTAACAGTTACTGAAAAATTTATTTTGCGTCATCTCAATTTTGTTTTGATATTAAGTAATTCAAAATTTTGGTTATTAACAATTAAAATTATTTTTATTACAATCAATACCTCACCGAAATTACTTTTTTCACCTATTACGTCGTTTTACTGGAATTTGAAGAATCTTTCAGTCCAATTTGGACGCTGGCCAATTTTCCCTCTATCAGTGATTTTACTATATTCTGAGCTATTTAAAAATATTTATAAAAATAGTCTTTTTTCATTATATTTGAAATTTCTGGCAGTTTATTACGGTTATTGAAAAAACTATTAACAGAAAAAAAAATAAATAAATAAATTTAAAAAAAAATAAATAATAAATAGTCCCCCCAAACCTAAATAATAAATAGTCTTATTTATTTATATCTAAATCAATGAAATTAGGCAACCTTCATGGATTTGACCCGATTTTGATTCGTTACTTTTTTTTTATTTCACCGTAATTTCAATTTAAAAACGAATGTATAAAAATATCTTAATGACCTTTAGAAATAAATTCAATACTCAATTTAGAATTCTCTATCCTATAATCAATAGAAATTCAGCTTTACCTCTTAATCTCAAAATTCTACTATATCTCTCTTATCTTCGTCCAGTATTAGCTTATGCAAGCCCAGTTTGGGGTTCTGTCGCACATACAAATTTTGAAATTATTCAAAGGCTTGAGAACAAAACTCTCAGAATGTTAACGAATACACCCTGCTACTTTCGTAATGACGATATTAGACGCGCTCTCTCCATTCCAAGTTTAAGACAATTTATTCTCAAAATTTCTACTCAATTCTATAACGATATGCGAAACATCCATAACCCTGTTTTAAATATCCTACAAAATTACGATTATGATATTTCTTCCCGCAAACATAGCAAAAGACCTCGCACCGTTCTAAATATTTTAAATGAATTCCTTAAAACTGCCTAGATGAAAAAAATTCGCTTCTGTTTTATTTTTATTATTATTTTTTTTTTTTATTACATACAACTGATTTCATCAACATCTATACTTTTGAAATTTTTGTTATTTTTCATTTTATAATTTTATTAAATAAATAAATCTTTTTTTAAAAAAAGGGGCATTTAATTATCTATTTTGCTTATTAACTCAAAGGGCATGAGACCACCGCTATGTTTCAACATTTTACAGTGAAGGAGCTAGTGGCCGCTACACGGCCAAGGATCTCCGTGTTAATCTACAATAAGAAATATCTTAATGAATTAATTAAAAAGTATCATTAAAAACATCTAATGGTTAAATTAAATGCAGAGGGAAAAGCAGAAGTTTCCTCGTGAAAGATTGGAAAGATTAATTAATTAATTGGATAATGACACACTAGAGCTCGTATTTGATAATTAGTTAAAATCCAAATTAATTTTGACGACTAGACAGATAAGTGAGATAAGCAGTTTATTTTTAAAAAATTCCCGATTTGGTAAAAATCTGTAATTTTTTTTTTCTATTCTGTTTTTTTACCTATGAAATATACGGGTGTTGTTTTGGAAAGAGTTAGTCAATGATGTCCTGGACCACTTTCAGCACTTCTTATTGGTTTATTTTTTTTTTTTTTAATTTCTTTCATTTTCGTTTCTTATTCTTGTTGGCTTATTTAAATTTTTTGTCACGTGCTTTTTTTGAATAACATAGTTTGAAATTTTATAGGGTTTTTTTTTATTTATTTATTTAATTGCTTTTCCGCTCTTTTTTTGTAAAATCGTTTGGAATTCTATAGTTTTTTATTATTTTATTATTATTTATTAATTTATTTTTATTTATTTATTTATTTATTATTATTTTTTAATTATTTTTTATTTAAATTTTTTAATTTTTATTTATTTATTTATTTACTATTATTTTTTAATTTATTTTTATTTATTTTTTATTTATTTATTATTGATTATTTATTTAATTATTATTCTTTTTTTTTTCCTTTTTTTATAAAATCGTTTGGAATTCTATAGTTTTTTATTTTGAAATATTTTTAATTTTTTTCGTGCTGCTTTATAAAATAGTCTGGTTTTCTATACTCTATTATTATTTTTATTTTTTATTAATTATTTATTTATTTATTTTTATTTATTTATTTATTTGAATTTCTTTTTTTTTTTTTTTTTAAATCGTTTGGAATTTTATAGTCTGTTTATTTTTTTAAATTTCTTTCTCATGCTTTTATATAAAATCGTTTACAATTTTTAATTTTTTAATTTTTTATTTTTCAAAATTCCTTTCACGTGTTTTTTTATTAAACTTATTTGCCTTTTTTTTTTTATTAAATCATTTGTAATTATACAGTTTTCTATTTTTTATTTAATCTGCTTTCTATTCTTAATTTTGAACAATAACTGATAAACATAATTTATTGCCTGAATATGATTTATTGATACCTTCTCTTTCTTTGTTTATTTAAGGTTTTTGATATGCCTTTTGTTCTTACATTAAATACTAAATTTTATAGGTGAACTATATATCGGCCCAACAAATTAATTTTTTTTTATTTATTATATATATATATTTTTTTGTTTTATCTATTTATATAAAATAAGCTTTTAAAAAGTTTTCAGAACTTAGAAGCCTCCTATATATATCATTATCCCACAAAAAAAAATTCATTGAATTTATTATCCTTAAAATTTATATTAATTAATAGTAAAAATTTTGTAATTATAAAATATCACTTTTTTAAGTAATACGTAATTTTCTTTTAAATTTTATCAATCGATTATTACGTGATGAAAAAAATCAAATGGTAAGTTATAATTTGGATTAATACTTTAGGTAGTTGAAAACGAAAACTTAAACGCATAAATTTATTTTTAACTTTTGTTTATTTCCTTTAATCTTTATATTTCGTTTCATTTAAACCTAAGATAAATCTCAATGAATTTTTTAATGAACTGTTTCCCAATAATTAAAAACAACACTAATTTATTTTAATACACAACGTCATTTTATCATCATGCTTAATTAACAAAAATCAAACAAATAATGGACAGCAAAACTTTAGAATGATTGATTCTTTTATTGCACATAAAAACACATAAAATTATACTTGAATATATCCGCCCAAAGGTGACTCTTCTGTTCGTTGCCATTGATTTTATCTCAATTTTATCTATCTAATTCAATAATCATCTTTTCAAATGTCTTTGAAAATATCCGAACTCATACAAAAGGAAAAAAAAATTAACGTTCATTTGGGTAGACATGTCTTTATCACCAATGAAAAAAAAAAAAAAAAAAAAAAACTTTTAACTTTCTTTTTTTCGTCAAACACATATCACTGACAAAAGGTAATTAATCCAATCAATTCATCTCCAACAATCCCAACCTATTCTTCTGAATAAAATCCAGATCTTAACATTGCTTTCAAATCCAACTTAACTATTCAAATTAAAGGTAATTACGGGCAGACTCCAAAAAAAGGCCACTGCCTCATCCATCACGTAGTACTATGCAAGGGCCTCAATCCAAAGAGTAATTCATTTTCTCTTTCTTTTATTTAAAAAGTGCCGCAAAGATAAAGATTCAAAAATAAAAATAAAAACTCAACAATCAAGGCACCTAATAAATGAAACGCTATTCCAAAATACCAGAGCGATGGTTAACGTATTTTCAAAATGTAGGATTAACAACAGCATTTTTTTTTTTTCTTCTTCTTCTTCTTGAAAACCCCTGAAGGTTGTAGTGATGATTTTGGTACAACTCAATCCGTGGCTTAAATGGCATGTTAGGTGGATTTTTTTACGCCGCCTATTTGGCGAATCTTTTTTTCTTTTTTTTCTTTGAGTTTTCTTTCTTTTTCATCATTATTATTACCACAATTTTTATTATTTTTTTTATTTTCCAGATCTTTTCTTGCCAAGCTCTCCACTCTGTGTGTAAATTACTGCCTCGAGGTGTCTGAGACGTCAGATTAGAGTCTGGCAAAATCTGACAGCCAACGCTGGGAAATTCAATTAACCATTAAAGAACTGCGAGATCAAAAAGAGAAAAAAAATAAAATAAATCAAGAACTTCTTCACCAACAACATGCTTTAAAATAAATCTAATGACCACATGGTAAAAATAAAAAAGAATAAATTCCAGAGGATTTCTAAGTGGTTTTTGAAAAGTTCCGGATCGAATCCGTTTGTACCCCTTACCAACCTCAGAACAGAAGGAACCATCCAAGAATCTTTGGACTGACTGACTGACAGTCTTTATTCTTTTTTTTTTTTCTGGTCCAGAATCTTGATGATGAGTAAGTCCTTGGGAGATTTAACTAAACCAGCCATCTAAGTTGTCATTGCTATCAAAAATTAAAAGAAAAAAAGAATCACGAAATCTTTGCATGATGTTTTTGCTGCCTTTTATCTTATGACCCATTAGAGCTCATTATTTGCAATAGAAAGACTTCACTTTTTGAATTAATAACGAGTCTCCGGGACAAATTTGATGCGAAATAATATGGAGTAGCCATACATAAGCGTTTGAAAATGGTTGGGAGTTGTATAGGTATTGATGATGTAGAGTTAGCAATTTCTGTGGTATGCCAACTAGAGTTAAGTTCATTTGCCCGATATTTAGGTGGAAAAAAAATTTTTCCCTGAAATTTTGGAAGTAGATTTTGTTTCATAAGTAAAGTTAGTAGACAATGTGTGGTATATTGATACATAAGGATAGGGCTAATAGAAAATGTGAAATAGTGTCAATTTCAGTATAAAACATAAAAAAATTTCTATTTAAATATTAAATGATATTTAGATTTTAAGAATAATTTTGATCGAACATTAGGATAATTTAATAGTTTAAAGATCATGCAATATATGTATTTCTTACTTTTAATCTTTAAAATTTGAAAACAAAGGTAAATTACATCGTACATCCTATCTAAGTCGTTTTTCCTCATTTTAAATATCATAGTAATTTGATAATTTGTTCAGTTTCTTTGATATGAGTAATATATATCTTTTCTGGCATGCGGTGCCCCAGGTTTCGGGTTATAGTCCCAGCGGTGCCATGGATGTTTTTAGTGGTTCGAAATCCACTTGAAAACGTAGGTCCCGGTCTAATATGACGTTTGATGCGAAATAATATGGAGAAGCCATATATAATCATTTGAAAATACGTTGGCTGATGTATAGGTATTGATGATGTAGAGTTAGCAATTTATGTGGCATGCCAACAAGAGTCAAGTTCATTTACCCGATATTAAGCGGGAAAAAAATGTTTTCCTGAAATTTTAGAAGTAAATTTTGTTTCAAAAGTAAAGTTAGTAGACAATGTGTGGTATACTGATCCATAAGGATAAGACTAGTTGAAAATGTGAAATAGTGTCAATATGAGTATAAAATACAGAATTTTTTCTATTTAAGCATTAAATGTAATTTAAAATTTAAAAAAAAATTCGAATCATACATTAAGATAATTTAATAGCTTTCAAGATCATGCAATAAATATTTCATACTTTTGATCATTTAAACTCCGTAACCAAAGAAAAATTTTATACCACCTCCTTTCCACTCTCCTCTCATTATTTTAAATAATATAGCAGATTTTATACTTTGCTCAGTTTATTTTATACGAGGAAAAGTCATTAAATAATATATATATATATATATATATATACATACATATAATTATTTTTTAACGTTTATGTATTTAAATATCGTATAATTTTTTATAAAGGGCATATTTAATGAGAGAATTTAATGAAGCGCGTATTTAATCATATTAAATTCTATTTCGGAAAAATTATATTTCTGTTAAATTTTAGTTGTATAAATAAAAAAATTAATGTTCAAACTTATATGTACTTAAATATGATATTTTTAAATATGGTCAAATACTCTAAGAATATCTGTTTTTAAATTTCTTTGTTTTCGAATTGAATTTTATATTGTTTTTGAATTTCTTCATCCAAAAATTTGAATAAATGAATGTTATATAAATTTATTTCATAAAGATATCAATAACATATATTTCATTTACTTAAATCTGTGAGAAATTTCATGTACTTGAGCTTTAAAATTCTAACCCCATTTTTTATACAAAACTTCCAAAGCTGTATAACTTACAACAGTCTTTCTGGACTTACTGGGGATTTATTCTAGTCAAATATCGATTTGTATCAACAAAACTATCATCATTATTTAATAAAAATAAATTCTTTCTTCAGAAAAGGGGGAATAAATTAAATATATTTATTAATGAGTGGCTATCATTAAAAATCATGGAGGTCCGCACCATAATCAAGGAAACATTTATTCAACTGAAACAGGCAAAAGTGAGTTAGATTTAATATTTAAATCAAACGTCTCTTTCATAAATTATTTAATGTTATTCAGATATGTAAAAACACTAAGCAACAAAAACTTTCCTTCAAAAATATTTGAATGTACGCATTTAAAAACAATTGTCAATTACAACAATACTAGCAAATATGGAAAATTAATAATCCACTAATAAAACACTTTTCATGTAATAAGGTGGGATAGTTATCATTAGTCTCATTTCATAAAGAAAGCATTTAGAAGTAACAATTTCAACCATAATTATTACGGTTTTCTCAATAAATTATCTTTAAAAGATTAATTTTTCATCTTTTAACAATATGAGGTTTTCTTGTCATTTGTAAAGTGTGTTTATCAATGGCAATAACGTTAAAAGTATCCATGTGACAAGCTTTTCTGCATAATTTTCTTCAATTCGTCTATATTTATTAAAGCAGTATACTACTTTGCTTTATAATATTTTAAAGTGCTTTGTTGCAGACAATATTTTTCCATTTTTTTCATATATGTATAAATCCGGTGGGTGTTTCTATTTTGCTTTATAATATTTTAAAGTGCTTTATTACAGACAGTACTTTTCCATTTTTTCATATACGTATAATCCGGTGGGTGTTTCTATTTTGCTTTATAATATTTTAAAGTGCTTTGTTACAGACAATATTTTCCATTTTTTTCCTATATGTATAATCCGGTGGATGTTTCTATTTTGCTTTATAATATTTTAAAATGCTTTGTTACAGACAAAATTTTTCCATTTTTTCATATACGTATAATCCGGTGGGTGTTTCTATTTTGCTTTATAATATTTTAAAGTGCTTTGTTACAGACAATATTTTTCCATTTTTTTCATATATGTATAATCCGGTGGATGTTTCTATTTTGCTTTATAATATTTTAAAATGCTTTGTTACAGACAAAATTTTTCCATTTTTCATATATGTATAATCCGGTGGGTGTTTCTATTTTTGCTTTATAATATTTTAAAGTGCTTTGTTACAGACAAAATTTTTCCATTTTTTCATATATGTATAATCCGGTGGATGTTTCTATTTTGCTTTATAATATTTTAAAGTGCTTTGTTACAGACAATATTTTTCCATTTTTTCATATATGTATAATCCGGTGGGTGTTTCTATTTTGCTTTATAATATTTTAAAGTTCTTTGTTACAGACAAAATTTTTCCATTTTTTCATATATGTATAATCCGGTGGGTGTTTCTATTTTACTTTATAATATTTTAAAGTGCTTTATTACAGACATTATTTTTCCATTTTTTCATATATGTATAATCCGGTGGGTGTTTCTATTTTGCTTTATAATATTTTAAAGTGCTTTGTTGCAGACAATATTTTCCATTTTTTTCATATATGTATAAACCGGTGGGTGTTTCTATTTTGATTTATAGACAAAAGTTTTTTCCATTTTTTTTCCATTTTTTCATATATGTATAATCCGGTGGATGTTTCTATTTTGCTTTATAATATTTTAAAGTGCTTTGTTACAGACAATATTTTCCATTTTTTCATATATGTATAATCCGGTTTTTCTATTTTTGCTTTATAATATTTTAAAATGCTTTGTTACAGACAAAATTTTTTCCATTTTTTTTTCATATATGTATAATCCGGTGGATGTTTCTATTTTGCTTTATAATATTTTAAAGTGCTTTGTTACAGACAAAATTTTTCCATTTTTTCATATATGTATAATCCGGTGGATGTTTCTATTTTGCTTTATAATATTTTAAAGTGCTTTGTTACAGACAATATTTTTCCATTTTTTCATATATGTATAATCCGGTGGATGTTTCTATTTTGCTTTATAATATTTTAAAGTGCTTTGTTACAGACAAAATTTTTCCATTTTTTCATATATGTATAATCCGGTGGGTGTTTCTATTTTGCTTTATAATATTTTAAAGTGCTTTGTTACAGACAAAATTTTTCCATTTTTTCATATATGTATAATCCGGTGGGTGTTTCTATTTTTGCTTTATAATGTTTCTATTTTGCTTTATAATATTTTAAAGTGCTTTGTTGCAGACAAAATTTATCCATTTTTTCATATATGTATAATCCGGTGGATGTTTCTATTTTGCTTTATAATATTTTAAAGTGCTTTGTTACAGACAATATTTTTCCATTTTTTCAAATATGTATAATCCGGTGGATGTTTCTATTTTGCTTTATAATATTTTAAAGTGCTTTGTTACAGACAATATTTTTCCATTTTTTCATATATGTATAATCCGATGGGTGTTTCTTACAATGGCAACAAAATTAAAAGCATCATATATAACTTTCTCAGCTCGTATACAAAGCATTTTATTTACTAAGACAGGAGCTATTTTGCGATTTAATTATTGATGTTATTAAATCGTAATTATCTCAATTTTTTTTAATTACTTTCTATATTGTTCCATTTTCTCATATATATATATATATATACACCATACAGTGGTATATATTTAATACAATGCTTATTACTGCTTTTAATATTATTTTGACAATATTATTTTAATATTATTCTGACAATATTATTTTAATATTATTCTGACAATAATTTGCATTAATTAACCAGTTAACTTCAGTATTTTTCCATTTTCTCCTATACATATTTCAATTTTTCTCATATATGTATGTTTTTAGATTTTCTCATAGATATGTTTTAATTTATAATGTACTTTATAACCGAGTTGAAAAAGTTAAACAAAAAGTTGTTCATGGCTGCTTTTAATGTTATTGTCAGAATAACAACATGAAAAGCAGTAATAAATATTGAATTAAACGCACTAGATGATATATATATATTCTAATGGTGTGTTTAATACAATGTTTATAACTCTTTCTAATGTTGTTATTTTGAAAATAAATTAATAGTTTAAAAAAACTAAAAAACGTAAAACTACGTGGGGTGCTTTGTATGACATTTTTAAACTAACTCTGCATTTCGGAATGAAACTAGTGAAAAATTATAACGATTGATATCGAGCA
Source organism: Caerostris darwini (assembly GCA_021605075.1). Lineage (NCBI taxonomy): Eukaryota > Metazoa > Arthropoda > Arachnida > Araneae > Araneidae > Caerostris > Caerostris darwini. The sequence continues at coordinate 405,282 of BPLQ01006153.1, forward strand.
CCCCCCGCTTTTGGAACAGTGACAGTCATTTTCTCGTCAGTCATTTTATTCTTATGCTAACAATTATTTTTTACTTTTTAGATTGATTAACTCTAAAAGCGTGTTTTTTAGTGTTTTTAAACTATTAATTTATTTACTTTTTAGTTTGATTAACTCTAACAACATGTTTTTAAATTATACTATTTAAATGAGGTCCCGGTACGGGGGACTTAAGGACTTACAATAATTTAATTGTGAGTAAAACAAAAGCTAAATGCGAATATGTCGAGCCAGCCAGGATTCGAACAGGGAATCTCCTAATCAGGCGCGTTATCCGTTGTGCCGCTGTCCCACGTAGGTTTGAATATCTGAAAGCTGTCTGTAAATGTTTCTTTGCAGCTTATATAGTGTGTATGAGGAGAAGCAGATCTCCAGGGGAAAAATGATGCGCCGATCAAGATGAATTTTCAAAGGCTGTGTGTTTTAATCACTTATCCTGGCGATCCTAATCATGATGAGATAATAAACTTATCAGAATATTTTAGTGTCGTCGATCCTTGATAAGTCTACAACGTTTAAATTAAATCGGATCGCTTAAAGTAGGGCAAAATCGAGCCCAAAGAGTCAGTTACATACATGCATACAAACAAACAAACATACTGGTGAAACTAATAAAAGCGTATTAATAACATTAAAAGCAGCCGTGGCCAGCTTTTTGTTTAACTTTTTCAACTCGCCTATAAAGCACATTATATACTAAATCAGTGAGCTATTTTGTTTCATTATTGATAGTTTTCAATTAGTTTCAGTATTTTTCCATTTTATATATATATATATCCTCAATTGATGTGCGTTTAAAACAATGGTTATTACAGCTTTTAATGTTGTTATTCTGATAATAATGTTAAAAGAAGCCGTCAGAATAATTTTTTCAACTCTATAAAGCACTTTATTTACTAAAACATAATAAAAATATAATATTTTCCCCTTTTTTTCATATATATATAAATATATCAACATATATGGTGTGTTTATTACTACTTTTAATGTTGTTATTATGACAATAACTTTAAAAGCAGACGATTAATTTTTTGCATAACTTTTCCAACTTATCCATAAAACACATTCTTCATTCCCAATATGATATTTTGCGGTATAATTACTAACAGTTTCCTATTACTCTCATTTTTCCATATATATATATATATATATCGTCCTGTTGTGTATGTTTATTACATTAGCATAAGCATTAAAAACAGCCATATAATTATATTTTTGAATACCTTTTCCAATTCGTTTATAAAACATATACAGTGTGCTATTTTGCGACACAATTATCAACTGTTTCCTAGCACTTTTCGATATCCGATTACTTCAAAAAATCACCCGCTTCCCAAACGATTTTTTTTTTTTTCCTGTCCACCCTCTACAGCTTTTTATCTCTATTTTCTCGCGGGCATCCCACACACACCAAAAATTGCCTCCATCGAGGACACGTGCCCCCAGTTGACAAAATCACAAAGCCGACCGACCTTATCCCAGAAAACTCCCTCCAGAAGGCCCCGAACCGATCAACCTCAGATGCAAATGTTGGGGACCAGCGAGTGAGAGAGGACTTAATTAAACACCCTCTCACCCCACCCACGCAACCCCTCCACCCCCCGGCAGGTAGTTAATCCTTCCATTGTTGTCGTCATTCCCGTCTCCCGTTCCCTTCTTCTTCTTCTCTTCTTTGAAAGATTAGGCATTATCAGAATGGCAACACCTCGTATCTCGTGCTGCCAGGAGTTGACAGGGGGAAAGGGACGTTCGGGGGACGGCGTGGAAGGTGTCTTAATTGAGGCTAGGTGGCGAATTGGAATGGGAGGGGGTGGCCCGAAGACTTTGGAAGGGGGTGTGGGGGTGTGGGCGGGAATGGTTTTCTGGGGATTAGGAGGCGCATGAATGCGGGAGATATGGAAAATTCGATGCCAAAGCCTCTTCGACTTGACCTCCTCCCCAGAGAGTTTGGACTAGAAAAGTTATCGGATGATTAAAAAAAATCGTCTGACACGTGACAATTTTTTTTTCTGATTGCTTTATCCATTCACAGTTTATGTGAATGTTGTCCCCAAAATTGAAATACAAAGCCTCCCTAAATCTCTCAGTTTGCATTCCCTCCAGTAAATCGTCGATAAAGTATTTAATGGTACCGTATAGCGCGGACCAGTATTTAATACCTGATTATAGATTAATTAAATGAGAGATCGAATTGAGCCTCCATAATACGATTAATAACTGTCTTTATTAAAATTTAATTCATCTGAATTATATACATGGATGAATGATCAAGTTTTATATTATAAAGTGGTTTGCCTTATAAATCGACATTTATTATCTTATCAGTGATTAATAAATAAATAAAAATTAATTAATCCATGGATATCCAAATGATGATTGATATGGTATTAATGAATATAATTCAAGGATATATGTATGGATGGTCTTAACCCACCCTTGTGTAGATGGTCCCCCCATAAGTCTTAACTTATTGTTGTGACTAATCCTCAATGTCCTGCAGTGCGGGACGGGCATCCCATGGGTGATCTACTCATGGATGGAGGGAAAGGGGCAGCTTCTGTTGTAATGGATCAATTCCGAACCACTCAAACATTCATGGCACCGTCGGGATTCGAACCCGAAACCTGTGGTACCGAGCACCAGAGCGCTAGCCACTCGACCATTCAGGCCCAGTCTTAACTTATAAAGTGATCTATCTTATAGATGGACATTTAGTATCTCATCAGTCATTAATTAATGAAAAAATTGAATAAATCTATGAACATGCAAATGATGATTGATATGATATTAAATGTAAGATAATATGGGTGATTTATTAAAATTTAATTCATCTGAATTATATGGTAGGATGAATGATCAAGTTTTAATTTATAAAGTGATCTACCTTATTGAACGACATTTATTATCTCATCAGTGATTAATTAATGAAAAATGAATTAATCCATGAACATGCAAATGATGATTGATATGATATTAAATGTAAGATAATGGGTGATTTATTAAAATTTAATTCATCTGAATTATATGGTAGGATGAATGATCAAGTTTTAATTTATAAAGTGATCTACCTTATTGAACGACATTTATTATCTCATCAGTGATTAATTAATGAAAAAAATGAATTAATCCATGAACATGCAAATGATGATTGATATGATATTAAATGTAAGATAATATGGGTGATTTATTAAAATTTAATTCATCTGAATTATATGGTAGGATGAATGATCAAGTTTTTAATTTATAAAGTGATCTACCTTATTGAACGACATTTATTATCTCATCAGTGATTAATTAATGAAAAAAATGAATTAATCCATGAACATGCAAATGATGATTGATATGGTATTAAATGTAAGATAATATGGGTGATTTATTAAAATTTAATTCATCTGAATTATATGGTAGGATGAATGATCAAGTTTTAATTTATAAAGTGATCTACCTTATTGAACGACATTTATTATCTCATCAGTGATTAATTAATGAAAAAATTGAATAAATCTATGAATATGCAAATGATGATTGATATGGTATTAAATGTAAGATAATATGGGTGATTTATTAAAATTTAATTCATCTGAATTATATGGTAGGATGAATGATCAAGTTTTAATTTATAAAGTGATCTACCTTATTGAACGACATTTATTATCTCATCAGTGATTAATTAATGAAAAAAATGAATTAATCCATGAACATGCAAATGATGATTGATATGGTATTAAATGTAAGATAATATGGGTGATTTATTAAAATTTAATTCATCTGAATTATATGGTAGGATGAATGATCAAGTTTTAATTTATAAAGTGATCTACCTTATTGAACGACATTTATTATCTCATCAGTGATTAATTAATGAAAAAAATGAATTAATCCATGAACATGCAAATGATGATTGATATGGTATTAAACGTAAAATAATAGGGATAATTGACATGTTATCTCTTTATTAAAATTTAGTTCATCTGAATTACATACATGGAAGAATTATCAAGTTTTAACTTATAATGTGATTTGTCTTATAGATCGACATTTAGTATCTCAACAGTGATTAATTAATGAAAAAATTGAATTAATCCCTGACTATGCAAATGATGATTAATACAGTATTAAATGTAAGATAATAAGGATGATTGACATTTTATCTTTTTTATTAATTTTATTTCATCTGAATATATACATGGATGAATTATCAAGGTTTAACTTATAACGTGATCTGCCTTATAGAAACATTAGTATCGTATCAGTGATTAATTAATAAAAAAATTGAATTAATCGACGACTATGCAAATGATGATTAATACAGTATTAAATGTAAGATAATAAGGATAATTGACATTTTATCTTTTTATTAAAATTTATTTCATCTGAATTATATACATGGATGAATTATCAAGGTTTAACTTTATAACGTGATCTGCCTTATAGATCAACATTGAGTATCGTATCAGTGATTAAGTAATGAAAAAAGGGAATTAATCGACGACTATGCAAATGAGGATTGATATGGTATTAAATGTAAGATAATATGGATAATTGACATTTTATCTTTTTATTAAAATTTATTTCATCTGAATTATATACATGGATGAATTATCAAGGTTTAACTTATAACGTGATCTGCCTTATAGATCAACATTGATTATCGTATCAGGGATTAAGTAATAAAAAAAAGGGAATTAATCGACGACTATGCAAATGAGGATTGATATGGTATTAAATGTAAGATAATATGGATAATTGACATTTTATCTTTTTATTAAAATTTATTTCATCTGAATTATATACATGGATGAATTATCAAGGTTTAACTTATAACGTGATCTGCCTTATAGATCAACATTGAGTATCGTATCAGGGATTAAGTAATGTAAAAAAGGGAATTAATCGACGACTATGCAAATGAGGATTGATATGGTATTAAATGCAAGATAATATGGATAATTGACATTTTATCTTTTTATTAAAATTTATTTCATCTGAATTATATACATGGATGAATTATCAAGGTTTAACTTATAACGTGATCTGCCTTATAGATCAACATTGAGTATCGTATCAGGGATTAAGTAATGTAAAAGGGAATTAATCGACGACTATGCAAATGAAGATTGATATGGTATTAAATGTAAGATAATATGGATAATTGACATTTTATCTTTTTATTAAAATTTATTTCATCTGAATTATATACATGGATGAATTATCAAGGTTTAACTTATAACGTGATCTGCCTTATAGATCAACATTGAGTATCGTATCAGGGATTAAGTAATGTAAAAAGGGAATTAATCGACGACTATGCAAATGAAGATTGATATGGTATTAAATGCAAGATAATATGGATAATTGACATTTTATCTTTTTATTAATATTTATTTCATCTGAATTATATACATGGATGAATTATCAAGGTTTAACTTATAACGTGATCTGCCTTATAGATCAACATTGAGTATCGTATCAGGGATTAAGTAATGTAAAAAGGGAATTAATCGACGACTATGCAAATGATGATTGATATGGTATTAAATGTAAGATAATAAGGATGATTGACATTTTATCTTTTTATGATTTATTTCATCTGATTATACATGGATGATATTTAAGGTTTAACTTATATGTGATCTGCCTTAAGATCAACAGTATTATCAGAAAATTGATATAAATAAAAAAAAGGGAATTTCGACGACTATGCAAAAGGATTGATATGGTATTAAAGACAGATAATATGATAATTGACATTTTATCTTTTTATTAAAAATTTATCACGAATTAATACATGGATGTATTATCAAATTGTAACTTATATTATAGCTTGATCTGCCTTATTGATCGACATTTAGTAACTTATCAGTGATTGATTAATGAAAAAATTGAATTCATCCATAAATATGCAAATGAGGATGGATATGATATTAAATGTAAGATAATATGGATAATTGACATGGTATCTTTTTATTAAAATTTAGTTCATCTGAATTATATACATGGATGAATTATCAAGGTTTAACTTATAACGTGATCTGCCTTATAGATCAACATTGAGTATCGTATCAGGGATTAAGTAATGTAAAAAAGGGAATTAATCGACGACTATGCAAATGAAGATTGATATGGTATTAAATGCAAGATAATATGGATAATTGACATTTTATCTTTTTATTAAAATTTATTTCATCTGAATTATATACATGGATGAATTATCAAGGTTTAACTTATAACGTGATCTGCCTTATAGATCAACATTGAGTATCGTATCAGGGATTAAGTAATGTAAAAAGGGAATTAATCGACGACTATGCAAATGAGGATTGATATGGTATTAAATGCAAGATAATATGGATAATTGACATTTTATCTTTTTATTAAAATTTATTTCATCTGAATTATATACATGGATGAATTATCAAGGTTTAACTTATAACGTGATCTGCCTTATAGATCAACATTGAGTATCGTATCAGGGATTAAGTAATGTAAAAAGGGAATTAATCGACGACTATGCAAATGAGGATTGATATGGTATTAAATGTAAGATAATATGGATAATTGACATTTTATCTTTTTATTAAAATTTATTTCATCTGAATTATATACATGGATGAATTATCAAGGTTTAACTTATAACGTGATCTGCCTTATAGATCAACATTGAGTATCGTATCAGGGATTAAGTAATGTAAAAGGAATTAATCGACGACTATGCAAATGAGGATTGATATGGTATTAAATGTAAGATAATATGGATAATTGACATTTTATCTTTTTATTAAAATTTATTTCATCTGAATTATATACATGGATGAATTATCAAGGTTTAACTTATAACGTGATCTGCCTTATAGATCAACATTGAGTATCGTATCAGGGATTAAGTAATGTAAAAAGGGAATTAATCGACGACTATGCAAATGAGGATTGATATGGTATTAAATGCAAGATAATATGGATAATTGACATTTTATCTTTTTATTAAAATTTATTTCATCTGAATTATATACATGGATGAATTATCAAGGTTTAACTTATAACGTGATCTGCCTTATAGATCAACATTGAGTATCGTATCAGGGATTAAGTAATGTAAAAAGGGAATTAATCGACGACTATGCAAATGAGGATTGATATGGTATTAAATGCAAGATAATAGAGAGTTTTTGCATACCGTACGTTAGTTACCGTAGGACGTCCGTTAGCTTTTTCTCCCTAGCGCGCATGCTCATAGGAAACTGCGCATGCGTATCTGTAATAATGTTTCCTATGAGCATGCGCGCTAGGGAGAAAAAGCTGACGGACGTCCTACGGTAACTAACGTACGGTATGCAAAAACTCTCTAATATAGATGTTTGACATGATATGATACATTGATCTCCTCTAGGCTGACATTTAATCACTTATATGTGATTAACAAACAACGCAACTGCAGAAAATTGAAAGATAGAATGAACTTCCAAAAATATAAATGACGATTAATAATCCTCTTTATTAAAATTTAATTCATCTGAATTATATGCAAGAATGAATTATCAAGTCTTAACTTATAAAGTGATCTGCCTTATAGATCGACATTTAGTATCATATCAGTATTTAATTAATGAGAAACTTAAATTATATAAGAAAGAGAAATATATATGGCAAAAATAACGTAATGCAAGTTTGATAAATGAATGTCCTTCAATGAAAAACAATTGATTTGCATAAATTAACAAAAATGCACTCTATTGAATGGTTTATATCATGGCCGGACTTTTTTGTTAATTTATCAGGTTATTTATCATTGGTCTTTAATCATCAATGAACCATAGTATTATTCTTTAATGAATTAGTGCATATAGAGTTAGTCTTTATGAAACGAACACATAAAGCACGTGTTTCTGTAATTTACGTATTTTATTTTTTTTCCCTTTTTTTTTTTAAATTTTTATGTCTATTTTTTTTTTTTTCATAGAAATAATTTTTTTTTTATAGTTACACAAAATCATAGAAATAATGATTTAAGCCATGCATCATGAAATCATAGAAATAATGTTTTGCATAAAGAAACCAAAAATGCACTCTATTAAATGATTTATATCATGGCCGGAGTTTTTTGTTAATTAATCAGACTATTTAGTATTAGTCTTTAATGCATCATTAATCATTAATGAATAATATCATCATTCTTTAATGAATCACTGCATCTAGCGTTAGTGGCTATAAAAAGAATACATAAAGCACGTGTTTCAGTAAAAAGTTTCATATTTTATTTTTTATTTATTTATTTCTATATTTTTATTTTCAGTATTTTTTTATAGCTACACAAAACTATAGAAATTATTTAACCCATGAGACCCCACAAATGAATCAATAAATAATATATTCAATAAAAGTATTATATATTGTAAAATTTTAAGCAAGAAAAATTGTTACTTACCTTTTTTGTGGAATACAGGCAAGCAATCTTTTATTACTATGAAGTTGATAATCCAATTCAGATATCAGCACAGCAATTCTATTTTTAAAACCAATTCTTCAGTAAAAATACTTTTTTAACTACTATTTGTATAAACTTTTACCATTCATATGACAGTTTATATAGAGTTCCTTTTTTTTTTTTTCTTTTAATGAAGGCAACCTGAAAGAAGAAAAAAGGATATTTAATATAATAATAATTGTTCAAAAAATAATTTTGACCAATCACACGCAAAATAATTTAGCATTGTAGCAACAGTAATCTCTCTCTCTCTCTCTCTCTCTATATATATATATATATATATATATATATATATATATCACATTCATTCACACATATAACACATATATCATATAACACATCACATTCTGCACGACAAAAGCTACTACACACAAATTGTATATCAAAAACTGTATAAAAAATATAATTGTATAACAAACCTATATATAATATTATAACAAAACCATCATATTGCATATATAATTGTATAGCAAACCTATATATAATTATATAACAAACCCATCATATTGTATATATATAGTTGTGTAACAAACCTATATATAATTGTATAACAAAACCATCATATTCCCAAAGTAAAAACCCCGATGTGATCCCATTTACATCTAAAACAAAGAAGAAATTATTAAAGATCCAACGGGCGCATAGTAAGCTGTAGCAATGAAATTGAAAATAATTTAATAAATCCAAAAAACAAAAGGATGAAAGGCAAAAATTGCAGTGGTAGATAAACAAAAGAACACAGAATGTGTCCAAAATGTACAATGATAAGGGGTGGAAGCAAATTGTCCAGAGAAATCAGTAAAATCAAAAGGAAATTAGTGAAATAACTAATAAATGACACACACACACACATATATATATATATATATGTAGGTTAGCGCCCGTATGTCTGAGCGTGTTTTGTGTTGGGTCAATTTCATTTTAGAAAAAACAAACGATTCGCATGTGTAAAGTTGAACCGAAACTGTTAACAGCATGAAATAAGAGTCTGGTTTGCGCTGCTATCAACAATCAACTGTGTATATATTTCCTGCACGTATATATATATATATATATATACACTGAAGTGACAAAAGTCATGGGATAGCAATAAGCAAATTTTCAGATGGCAGTAGCATCGCGTAGAACAGGTATAAATGCGCAGTGCTTTCGCAGAGCTTTCATTTCTGTTCAAGTTATTCATGTGAACAGGTTTTGGCGTGATGATGACCGCACGACGGGAATTAACAGACTTTGAACTCGGAATGTTAGTTGGAGCTAGACGCATGGGTCATGCCATTTCGGAAATCGTTAGGGAATTCAACATTCCCAGATCCACTGTGTCAAGAGTGTGCCGAGAGTATGAAATTTCAGGCATAACATCCCACCATGGACAGCGCAGTGGTCGACCGCCTGCACTTAACGACCGAGACCGGCGACGTCTGCAAAGAGTAGTAAATTCTAACAGACAAGCAACACTGCGTCAAATGACCGCAGAAATCAATGTGGGACGTACAAGGGACTTGTCTGTTAGAACTGTGCGGAGAAATTTGGCTTTCTTGGGTTATTCCAGCAGAAGACCGACTCGAGTGCCTTTACTGACAGAACGACATCGCTTGCAGCGACTCTCGTGGGCACGTGAGTATATCGGTTGGTCCCTAGATGAATGGAAAACCGTGACCTGGTCCGATGAGTCACGATTTCAGTTGGTAAGAGCTGATGGTAGGGTTCGAGTGTGGCGCAGACCCCACGAAGCCATGGGCCCAAACTGTCAGCAAGGCACTGTTCAAGCTGGTGGCGGCTCCGTAATGGTGTGTTTTTTCATGGCATGGACTTGGTCCTCTGGTGCGACTGGACCGAACATTGACTGGAAATGCTTATGTTCAGCTACTTGGAGATCACTTGCAGCCAATCATGGACTTCATGTACCCAAACAACGATGGGATTTTATGGATGACAATGCGCCATGTCACCGGGCCACAACTGTTCGCGATTGGTTTGAAGAACATTCTGAACAATTCCAACGAATGATCTGGCCACCTAGATCGCCCGACATGAATCCCATCGAGCATTTATGGGACATCATCGAGAGGTCTGTTCGTGCCCAAAATCCTGCACCATCAACGCTTTCACAATTATGGACGTCTATCGAGACAGCATGGCTCAATATTCCTGCAGAAGACTTCCAACGACTTGTTGAGTCCATGCCACGTCGAGTTGCTGCACTTCGCCGGGCGAAAGGAGGGTCCGATACGATATTAAGAGGTATCCCATGACTTTTGTCACTTCAGTGTATATATATATATATTTCTGCATGACAAAAGCTACTACACACAAATTGTATATCAAAAACTGTATAAAAAATATAATTGTATAACAAACTCTCTATGGTCTCTGCGTCACTGACGTCACTTAAAGTGAAACATAGAAACTGTTATATTATATGTTCCAAGATGCGCGCGCATCATGAGTTCGCAGAATATGATTTAATTACTCTGCGGAGCTCATAACTGTAAATTCATAAATAAAACAGGCAATGTCTGTCATATATTCACAAGAATATTATAAAATATTATAAAATCAAAGTTAATTTTTTGTCATCATTACGACAGCTAATTTTGGATATATAGATGCCCACATAATGTATTTTTTTTAATACATTGGTTTTCGTTACTTTGCTCATTATAAAATAAATATATTTTGTAAAAATGCGATAAATTTCATGGGCAGGGGGAAAATATTCAAGACGAACCGCGAGTTGGCCTCCCCCGGTCTAGAAGAATACTTCTCCATTCGAAATTCCCATATAATAAATACAAGACAGAAGAATGTATAAAAAGTTTTCCATAGAGCATAGCTGATAGCAATGGGGCCTGATGGCGGAGTGACTATCGCTCTGACGCTCGATGTTCGGGTTCGGATTCAAGTGCCGATGGTGCCATGGATGTTTGTAGTGGTTTTGAATTCACTTTAAACCCTAAATCCCGGTCTATTATGACTGTAGAGCGTTCGGCATAGGGATGACAACACTACTGCGTATAAAGAAAACATCTAGAGTTTCGGAATCTTCCAGTAAGCAGACCGCCATGGTCCGACATGAACTGTAATGCCAGGTAGTTCTTTAGTTAGTTAGCTGTACGCTTTGTTTCGTTTTAATAATATATATTTCAATTAAAATTAGTCTACAGTAAACTAAATATTAAATACATATTTATTACCGTTTTCATCATTTTAAATATCTTAGTAGATTTGATACTTTGTTCAGTTACTTCATATTATAATTTCCTTCCAATTTCTTTAACCGTACGTCTCGTTTTAATATGACTGTAGTGCATTGGGAGTAGGGCTGGCAACACTACCACCGTAAAAAAAAAAAAAAAAAAAAAAAAAAAAAAAAAACATCTTCTATCTCGAAATCTGCCAGTAGGCAGACGGCCTTGGCCCACCATGGGGCAGTTCCGCCAATGACGAAGAAGAAGATTTAATTTTTATTCATAACATTGAAATTTGTCAATTATAGTAGAGTTTCATTTATTTCAAGCGATAATAAAATAAAACGTGAACTTTATTGCGCAAATCCGAATTTAAGGGATTTTATGAAAATTGTACTAGCAAATTGAGAAATAATTTATTCTTCCATGTTTTTAATATCAGGTTGGGGAAAAAGAAATCCATTATTTTTACGTGAACGTCAAGATTTTATTTAACATGTTTCGGATTATCAATTTTGGTCAAATAGGCACCTTTTTGTTCTGTAAATTATTGTCATTTTAAAAGTAGCTTCATAATGCCTCTCTCATAGAAATCTTGGTCTTTATTAGCTTAAAACTCTGGTTATCTATTTTCAGAACCTTCTCTTGATGGCAATTTTTTATCACTAAGGAAGTTTTTCAATACAAGAAAAACATAGTAATCGCTTGGTGCCAGGTCCCAACTATATAGTGGATGCATCCAAACTTCCCAACCAAGCTCCCGGAGTTTTTGGCGAGTCACTATAGATGTGTGTGGGCAGGCGTTGTCCTGATGGAACACAACACCTCTCCTGCTGGCCAATTCTGGCTGTTTCTGGTCAATCGCTAGCCTCAAACGGTCCAGTTGTTGACTGTAGAGATGATCCGAATTTAGTGTTTTATTGAAGCAACTCATAATAAATTATTCCTTTCCAGTCCCACCAAATACACAACGGAACCTTTCATTTCCGTTATTCCTGGTTTGGCCACCGTTTCAGCTGCTTCACCGCGCATTGACCATGATCGTTTTCGCACAATGTTGTCATACGTGACCCATTTCACATCTTCAGTTACCATTCGTTTAAGAAATGGATCGACTTCATTCCGTTTGCCCAAGGTTTCGCAGATGGAAATTCAAACCATCGTATTTTTTTTTTGTGTGTGTGTTAATTGGTGTGGCAAACACATAAAGTTTCTTTTTGAAGCCAGCTTTGGGCAAATGGTTTAAAATTGTTTTATGGTCGATCTTTAGCTCCTGGGCGATGATACGTCTGCTAACATGCCTGTCAACTACGATTATTTCTGTGATTTTATCGACATTTTCGACGACGGACCTACTTGTGCGAGGTGCATACTTAACATCAAAAATATCTGAACGGAACAGACGAATCCAAAATATTTGTAAGTATAATAACCAATAGTATAATAATAACCAAAATATTGTATATTATAGTGTAGCACGTAATTGGTTGTTACAGTATCAGGACCATAAACACCACTCGCAATTTCAGCTGCCTGGCTTGAATTTTCGCCTTTGTCAAAGAAAAAATAATTAAATTTACCAAATTTTCTCTTTGTTGAATTCCATTTTTAACACTCTGTAACTCACAACTAAATGGACCAAACAAAACTAGCAAAATAATTTTGTTAGTACGAAATGCCACATTTCCAACGAGCATAAATCTGAAATTGTTTGATTGATACTTTACGAAATATCAATCACTACAGCCATCTACCGAAAACATAATGGATTCCTTTTTACCCAACCTGATATATTTTTGCGATTCCTTCTATTAGCTGACACTCTCCCTATCTATATCTTGTTCAAATTTTCAATCGTTCATAAAACACTTTTTATTCCTCCACTCAAGTTCAAATACATTTTTTATAACTTGTAGTGAATGACACTGGATGTTAATACAGGTTTTGCAAAATATTAATTCATTAATTTAATTTAATTTATTAATTTTAGTTTTTTATATTTACGTTTCATATATATACCAATAGATGGCAAGGAATGAAAATTATTTATAAAGGACTTTCTGCGATAAAGGAGAAAAAAAGTAGGAATTGACTTTAAAAAAGTTTTTTTTATAATACTTATTTTTTAATTTAAGAATGAAAATCCTTATTTTACGTCTCCTGTAGATTATTTAATGTAGTACATGTAACATTAGATTACGTCTTCCAGCCTTTTTTCTGTCCGCCCAACTTAAGTACCAATAAAAAGCTGTCACTTTCGCTCATACATTTCTTTAGAAACGAATTTATGATATCTTTAACCTAAGAAATCACATCTGCAATTCATTTTCCGACGCCGTGTGCTACTTTAAGTTGAGGGAATTCCTTACATCGAACGTTTCCTCCCAACAAAATATGTCAACAAGACTCGAAGAAGAGGAAGAAGCTCTCTCTCAACAAAATCAGCTTTCACACCCCTTTTCCACCCCACTAGAAAATAAAACATTCGAAAAGTTTCTGTTCGAACCACACGGAATTCTTAACGGAATTTACAAATAATCTCCTTCGCTGCAAGTCATCTATTATGAAGATGTCGTCGTTTGCAACATCCCAAACGATACGGCGTCGTCAACCCTCTACGACCACCCCTTTCTTCTCGGGAAAAGGAACGCCATCAAGCCTTTTCTCCAACCCTCCTTCTATCGAACAATTTACGCCATTTTATTTAAAAATATGCTCGTCTTCTATTGGTTGCCATGAATACTTGTCACAATGGAAGGGAATTCACGCGAATTGCAGAAAAGATCGCGTTTTTATTTTTGTTCCTTCCACCCTCTCCCCCCCTTTTGACGCTTTTAATATTGGTATTTTATTTTTGGAATGGTTCGAAGAGCAGGAAGTTGTGATGTATTTATCGGTTTATCCATTTCCTAAAATTGAAAAATCTTTCGACGGGCCCAGGCTCGCCGTGTTGCTTCGTGTTTGTGCCTTATTTAATTAAAATCTGTTGCTGATTTGACAGTCGACGTTTCGAGCTGCTCAACTTTTGTAACAGCCAAGAGCTCTTGAAGCTCGTTTGCAGAAATATGAGCAAAGCACGGTTCGAATTTAGAATTTAACGTCTGCACGGAATTTTATTTTATGGTTTAAATGATAGCAGAAGCAATGGAAATTAAATTTCATTAATGTGGTGTGTCAATTCGAATCTCGTTGACGATTTAGTTCTGTCTACCGTGGTTGAATAAATTTGCGTCTTTATTCGTATTTATATCCTAAAAAAATTACAACGAAATTCAACTTAATCTGAACTAAATTAACCCAACTGCCATGATAATTTGACCTTTGCTTTCAAAGCTCATATTTACTCATAAACATAAATTAATTAAATGGTTATGTTCATGAGTAAATAATTTATTAAGTATTATACTTTATTTTTATGAGTAAATAATTTATTAAGTATTATACTTTATTTTTATGAGTAAATAATTTATTCATTATTGATTAATTTATTAATTTAATAAATTAATTAATATTTACTTAAAATCTTAAATTGCATTTACAACTTAGCACATTATATTTATTTATTTATTTTTGTGTTCTAATGCAGCTGGCAAACATTCAGACAATTGTCTTATATGCTTTAAGGCAATTGCTGCGCTGACGTTACTCACTTAGCACTAACCAGGAGGTGCGTGTAGCTTAAAGATAAGCTACGGACGCGGAATAACAATATCTCCGCAATGCTCTACGATCCTGTTAGACAGGGACCTACAGTTTAAAGTGTATTCCGAACCACTACAAACATACATGGCCCCGCCGGGACTCTAACCCGAAACCTGCAGTACCGAGCTCCAGAGCGTTAGCCACTCGGCCATTTAGGCCCACATTATGTTTATAAAACCAAAAAAATTAATAATTTTCCACTATATTTTTCTTTTATTTCAGTAGCACCGTAAATTTCCCCAAAGTGGGTTAAATTTTCCCAAAGTTAAATTTTTATACAAAGGCTATGCTTTAAGTTTTCTTTCATATCTTGTAACATATTAGAGGTCGCCTAGTTGAATCTGAGAATTTTTTAGGAGCGTAACGAAATCAAATCTGTAAAATAACCGATAAAAACGCATTTTTACTGAAAAATATTGACAGATCTTTTGCTTAGAAGAAAATTAAACATTAGTATAATACTAATCATAAGTCCTGATGGCTGAGTGACTAGTACTCTGGTGGTCGGTGCTACAGGTTTCGGGTTCAAGTCTCGGAGGCGCCATGGATGTTTGTAATGGTTCAGATTCTACTTAAAGCAGTAGTTCCGGTCTAATAAGACTGTTGAGCGTAGGGAAAGCCCTACCTCTTAAAAAAACATCCCTTGTTTTGAAATCTACCAGTAGACAGAAGGCCTTCACTCAAGAGGAAGTACCTTAAATTTCCTCTATTATACAAAATTACACATAATTTTTTTTTTTTCATATGTTGTAGCGTATTATAGGTCGCCTCTTTGAATATGAGAATTTTTTTTTAGGCATGTTATAAAATCATTTCTGTAAAACAGCTTATTTAAAAATGCTGTTTACGAAAAAAATTGACAGATCTTTCGTTTAAGAGAAACGTAAACATAACTATAATAGTGATCAAAAGTAAATAACGTCTCTTTTATTTACATAATTGCTTTTGCATGCATATGAAGTGGGACTTAGATATAAATACTTAATCTGTTCTGCAGTAAACGTCTTGCATTTGTTCTGTTTTTAAACTTGCGTCTTCTGTTTTTAACCTATAAGTTTTGAAATGTTCAAGCACAACTTAAATATTACGTAACAAAGAAAAACAGTAATACAGTACACTGAAGTGACAAAAGTCATGGGATACCTCTTAATATCGTGTCGGCCCTCCTTTCGCCCGGCGAAGTGCAGCAACTCGACGTGGCATGGACTCAACAAGTCGTTGGAAGTCTTCTGCAGGAATATTGAGCCATGCTGTCTCGATAGACGTCCATAATTGTGAAAGCGTTGATGGTGCAGGATTTTGGGCACGAACAGACCTCTCGATGATGTCCCATAAATGCTCGATGGGATTCATGTCGGGCGATCTAGGTGGCCAGATCATTCGTTGGAATTGTCCAGAATGTTCTTCAAACCAATCGCGAACAGTTGTGGCCCGGTGACATGGCACATTGTCATCCATCGAAATCCCATCGTTGTTTGGGTACATGAAGTCCATGAATGGTTGCAAGTGATCTCCAAGTAGCTGAACATAAGCCTTTCCAGTCAATGTTCGGTCCAGTCGCACCAGAGGACCAAGTCCATGCCATGAAAAAACAGCCCACACCATTACGGAGCCACCACCAGCTTGAACAGTGCATTGCTGACAGTTTGGGTCGAACACTCGAACCCTACCATCAGCTCTTACCAACTGAAATCGTGACTCATCGGACCAGGCCACGGTTTTCCATTCATCTAGGGACCAACCGATATGCTCACGTGCCCACGAGAGTCGCTGCAAGCGATGTCGTTCTGTCAGTAAAGGCACTCGAGTCGGTCTTCTGCTGGAATAGCCCAAGAAAGCCAAATTTCTCCGTACAGTTCTAACATACAAGTCCCTTGTACGTCCCACATTGATTTCTGCGGTTATTTGACGCTGTGTTGCTTGTCTGTTAGAATTTACGACTCTTTGCAGACGTCGCCGGTCTCGGTCGTTAAGTGCAGGCGGTCGACCACTGCGCTGTCCATGGTGGGATGTTATGCCTGAAATTTCATACTCTCGGCACACTCTTGACACAGTGGATCTGGGAATGTTGAATTCCCTAACGATTTCCGAAATGGCATGACCCATGCGTCTAGCTCCAACTAACATTCCGCGTTCAAAGTCTGTTAATTCCCGTCGTGCGGTCATCATCACGTCAAAACCTCTTCACATGAATAACTTGAACAGAAATGAAAGCACTGCGCATTTATACCTGCTCTACGCGATGCTACTGCCATCTGAAAATTTGCTTATTGCTATCCCATGACTTTTGTCACTTCAGTGTATAATAACTAAAAGAGATAGTAACATAACACATGTTCTAACTTATGGTACACTTATAAATTTCTTTTTAAAATATCTTCGTCAGTTTTAGATAATATATATATGTATATATATATTTGTTCCAATGCAGCTGGCAAACTCTTAGGCAGCTCGGTCTTGGATGCCTTAAGGCAAGCGCTGCACAGACGTTATTCACTTTGCATTACCCAGGGGGCGCTTGTAACTTGAAGATAAGCCACGGACGCGGAGTAACAATGCCCCCGCAACGCTCTACGATCATGCTAGACCGGGATCCATGGTTTAAAGGGGATTCCGAACCACTACAAACATCCATGGCACCGCCGGGACTCGAAACCGAAACCTGTGGTACCGAGCGCCAGAGCGCTAGCCACTCGGCCATTCAGGTCCATATATATATATTTATTTAATTTAAAAGAATTAAAATTATCTCATAGTTGTAATGTAAAATGATCTTTACAATGATTGTAAATAGATGTATAATAATTCTATTAGCCGAAGCAAATAATAATTTAGTCATAAGTTTAATAATCATTTCAAACATTTGAATTATTTTTGATAATTGGAGCCTGAAGATTTGCATGTTGAGTGTTAGAACTAACAGAACTCAATCTACCCAAATATAGCTGGAATAAATTCAAATGCATTCGCCAGGTATGGGCTTTTTAAATCTATAGATCGGAAATTCGGATACTATAGTACTCTGGTGTCTCATTCTAAATAGAGATGAGACAAAAAATTCGTGTTAATCGTCCGAAATATTAGTATTCCTTGTTAGACAGTGAATATGCTTTATAGGTTAGTTTGCTGATATGTAAAGGTCCTTATTTTTCTTCATTGGCGCAACAGCCCCGTGATGGGAGAAGCCTCCTGCCTACTGGCAGATTTCGAGAGAGGAGATGTTTTTTTTTTCTTTTTATAGGGTAGTTGAGCATAGGAAAGTCAGCCCTATGCTCAACTCTGTACAGTCATATTAGAGTGTAGACCTACGGTTTAATGGGGATTCCGAACTACTGCAAGCATCTATGGCACCACTGGAACTCGAACTCGAAAGTTGGGGCACCAAACGACACAGAAAGGTCCTGGTATTGAAAATTAAAATTAATAATCGAGCCACTCGTCTGAATAGTTTGAATAGTTCTCCATTACTGATTATGAGAGATAAGTTTCGAATAACAAGCATCAAGTTATGTAAAATCAACCAATGATTTTACGTAACTTCATTTGAATTCAAAGCAATGTTTTTAATACCAGATTCGGTGTAACATACTTGTATTGTGTATTAATTAGTTTCTAATTCTATGACAATTTTAAACATTTAGCTAATTATTTTATATTTTCATACCTTATTAATCATTATACTATTATTTAATACATAAATCAAATGCCATCATCAAAAAAAAATTATCGCAAAACAAATATTATAATAAAGATACGATCTTTATAAAATAATTACCAACATTGTCATCAAGCGATAAGTTAATAAAGAGAGAAAGTGCTGGGGCCCTGATGCCGAGTGACTAGCTCTCTAGGCCTTGGTGTCAGAAGTTTCGGGTTCGAGTCCTATGATACCATGGATGTTTGTAATGATTCGGAATCCATTTTAAACCTTAGGTCTTCATTTAATATGATTGTTGGGCGTAGGCTTGACAACCATAGCCCTTAAAAATAAAACATCTGCTGTCTTTATGTCCCACCGTAGGGCTGTTGCGTTAATGACGAAGGGAGTTATGGGTTAATACTTTTTTTAAAAATCATAATTTAATGATGGGGTTTTAGAATTAAAATTTTTAAGCAAATGGGGATATCTTAATATAATTTACAAACTTAATGGGAAAATGGGGTAAAAAAAAAATGCCATAAGAGAAAATTATTTGTTAGAAAAATAATAATAAATATAGTCCAAAATACCAAAAAATATTATAAAAAAGATTCAAATAGTCAAGTTGTGCAAAATATTTTGACTGTTACTCGGTCATTCCAGCAATAAATTTATATACCACCCCCTTGTACACCTATGCGGCACATTCCGCAACACATATACGACCCCCCTCTCCCGTTTTCTACTACAGATTCTCCTGAAAAGCAAAATCCCGGACTTCTTTCAATAGCGCCACATCTATGCAGCTGCGATAAAAGCATATTGAAGTTACTTCCATACATGCTGGCTCTACTACAGCAGGGCCGCTGTTCAAAAAGATGTAAGAAGCCGAGGAGGGAAAGGAGGTAGGGGTAGGGCTGGGGGGGATCGGCAGCAGAAGACTGAGAATGAAGTCTCCGAGAAGAAGGAGAAAGAGATAATTTAACAGACGATGAATTAAAGCACGCTGTCGACGCATTTCCTCGGGAGGTTATTTTGTAGGAAAGAGCAAAAGATGATAGCGGGGGGAAGTTTTCCTCCGTCAGGTAGGGCTGGTAGGTAGTACCGGAAGAAAAGTTGAGAGTGAAAACCCTTCCTGGTAAATTAGTAGCGAAATATATGCAGAAGGGAGAGCATGAAAGAAGATGAAAAAATAAATAAAAACATAAAGCATGTTTCCTAATAGCATTTGTTAAATGGAATGTTTATGCATAGAAGGTTGGTGCTGGATTATTATTTTTTTGTAGGGCTGTTGAGAATTTTTTGGCGAAAGATGCTACTTAAATATTTGTTTGGCTTATTTATTTTGCCGATAGTGTTGGCAGACTTTTTTTTTTATATATATATTTTTGTTTATTTATGGCTGTTTGGTTCGCTTGGTGAATTAATTTGATAGATAAATGGAAATGTGCTTTTAATGGATATTTCTTACGTAATTTGCAGATTATTAGATTTTAAGAGTGGGGTAAAATTTTCAAGTTCGTGAATCACTTAATTATTTTTTATTCAGATACATATTTCTCAAAGTTTTTGAGTTTGTGTCTGGGTATTCACGACCATAATTTACATCCAAAGTACACCAAAATAGGGGCAAGGATATTTCAAATGCAAAACCTAGATAAAAATGAAAAAAAGGAATAAAAGTTTCGAAACTGGATCAATATTCCTTAAGAAATTACCCAATTAAATTTTACGCCAATTTGGCGATTTTTCGTGATTAGATACTTTTTCATGGTTAACATTCTCTTTTTTTTTTTTTATGTTGTACCGTTCATAGACACGCTAACAGTGAAATAAATAAATAAGACATGCTAACCGATTAATTTCAACTACATAATATTTTATTTAATAAATAAGAACAAATTTGTATTGAATCAATATTTGTATGTATGCAATAAAAATGTTCCTGTTTAATCAAAAATAAAAATATTCCTGTTATAAAAATGTTCCAGTTTTCCGTAGCCCTGAAAAAGGCGCCAATATTACAACCCAAAATTTAATCACCAATTACTTTAGATTACCATTGCTCAATTCAAGGAATTCTCCACTGGATGTTCGAAATTTGATAACGATAGAGATGAATTTAGGGAGAGGGGAGATATAATATGGAGGGAAGAAAGAAAGTATTTAGGGGAGAGCGATTCGCTGAAATCAACATTAGTTTTTATTATTACGTTTGCAATGCCACCTAAGAATAGAAAACAATTATTTTTGTTTTCATAATTTAATTATCATTATTCTCTAATTCAATTTCCCATTTATTATAGGAATTTATGCTTTAAATTATGATATCAGTGGCGGTTATAGTGATTAGCAATAGAAATAATACAAAATTTTCCCCCAATTTCTAGCAAATTAAGCAATATTGTAAATAATTTACTCATTTAAAAGTATAATCGTCAGAAAGGGTTACATAAACTTTATTTTATTTACAAAAGGGGTAAAAAAAAAAGGTTAAAAATGACTATCTTTGATATAAAAATTACTATTTTATTTCTGTTATACAAAAAATTAATAGTAAGTTTAATTTTCTGAAGCAAAGCAATGCCAAGTTATATGTGATAGTTTTAATTAAACCTGAGGTGATAATTAAATATTATTAATTTAGAATTTCTTTTAATAATTAGAAAATAGACGAAAAGTTTATATTCAATAAAAAAAAGAGATAGCTTGGAATAGAACTATATATTTATAAAATAAAATTTATTATGCGTAACAGTAAAAATGTTAAATTATTAAGAGCAACTTGCTTGAAATAGAATTATATATTTATAAAAAAAATTCATCATGTTTAACAGTAAAAACGTTAAATTATGAATATAAACATGTGAACAAATTTTCTTAATTAATATGCTAACAAAAAAAAATGAAAATTTATAGAATGGGGGGAAATTATACAATTAGGAATATCATCATCATCAGTGGCTCAACAGCCCTACGGTGAGCCAAGGCCGTCTGCCTACTGGCAGATTTCGAGACAGGAGATGTTTTCTTCTTTACAGGATTATTCTCTCTTCTGTCAGCTTTATTCTCTGCAGTCATGTTAGACCGGGATCTAAAGTGGATCAGAAAAAGTGGATTCAGAACCACTACAACGAGGCCACCACCGAGACTCGAATCTAAAACCATTGTTGTGGCACCGAGCGCTAGAGCAATTAGAAATATAGTTTTAATAGTATTCATTTGTATTAAAAAAAAATTTAAGAAAAATTTGAAAGTAATTTTGTACTTATACTTGTCTCATAACTAAGAAAGTATTAATCAGAATTTCATAGATATTCTTCGGAAGTCTAACTGTCAGGATTCAACCAATTGAAATCCAACCTTTGACAGAATTTAACTATTACAAAATTTAAAGATCGAAGGAGAATTTTCGTAGAACCAGGAAGTAGTTCCTTAACTATCAGAAGTATATAGTTAAGGAACTACTGAGGAGATGGAATCAGACAGTTGCCATCGAATTTATTTCATTACAATCCAAATATGAACTTTAGAGAATATCTATTTGGATAGACGTTTAATAATTTACATTTGGATAGTTTATCTAAGTTGATTAATTAATACGAAATTCTTAGAATTTTGACATTTGTACGGATTAAAATATATTTTATATGATTTTATTATTTTTGATAATCAACTACGATCAGAGTCAAATTTTTTAATTAATGTTTTATAGAATTTTTTTATGCTATTTTTAAATAGTGTAAAATATGAAAATTAAATTGTATACATGAGTATTTGTTAAAATTTTGTTCAGATTCACAAAAAAAAAGTGTATTGCACATACAGTTATGGGTATGGTTTTCGACCGCGGAGCCTTACCTTTATTTTTTCATGTCCTGGACCACTTTCGATATTTCTTTTTGGTTAATTTTTCCAATTTCTTTCACGAGATATTCTTATTGGTTTATTTAAATTTCTTATGCGAGATCTTTTTATTCGTTTATTTAAATTACTTTCATGAACTATTCTTATTGATTTATTTAAATTTCTTTCTCGAACTGTTCTTAGTAATTTATTTAAATTTCTTTCACGAGTTTTTTAGACATAATATTTTAACTTAATTAATGTTTTATAGAATTTTTTTGATACTGTTTATAAATTATATTATAAAATATTGGCAAATATGAAAACTAAATTGTATACAAGAATATATTTTGGTAAAATTTGGTAAAAATTTACAAAAAAAAAGTGTTATATATATATATATATATTTTTTTTTTTTTGTCCGTGACCAGTTTACTTATAGGTTAATTTTTTCAATTTCTTTCACGGGTTTTTCTTATCGGTTTATTTAAAAAATTTTCACGGGCTTTTTCATACATGATATTTATTTAAATTTCATTCAGACACTTTTGTACATAATATTTTTAATTTCTTTCACGAGATTTTTAATGCAAAATATTTAAAGTTTTTCACAAACATTTTTATACATAATATTTTTAATTTCTTTCATGAGCATTTTTATACATAATGTTTTTAATTTCTTTCACGAGATTTTTTAATCAAACTATTTTTAATTTATTTCTCGATCTAATAGAATAAGAATAATAAGTATTTGAACTGTTCCTTCTTCATAAAGTTCTACAGTTATTAAATTTTGTTATAGTCCTGTCACTATTGAATTGGATAGTTCTTGTGGGGATTCTGCACTTTAGGGTTCTGATTGCGCCAAATATCTTTTCCGCGCCAAATGGAATTGTCAAAATCGTAACCATTTTGTAACTGTAGCGACCATTTGTTGTCGAAAACTGTAAGGGAAAAATCGCAAAATAAACAAGCGGAACCCTAAAGTGCAGAATTCCTATTCTTGTAGTAGTAGACCCATTGCCTCTTACATTTCTTGGAATATTAAATATTGGTATATCCCCCATGTGTATTCATACAGAAAAGTATATACACACATGATAAATTGAAATTCACGAAAATTTTTCTTTTTTATTATTGGCTGATTTTATCTATAAAAGAATTAAGCAAAATTAGAAAAAAAAATTTTTTTTTACATTTTCGATATTATTGGATTATTATTGTCATAGATTATCATTTATTCTTTCTTCGATTAACTTCTAAAAAAATAAATGTTAAAGTATCGCAACAAAAAAATTTATTTTAGACATCATGCTGCAATAAAAACTTTGATAATATTTTTTAAATAAGATGTTCTGCCATTAACTATGCAGAAAATTTATTCTTGTCAATCTTTTTTGCATCAAACCATTGAATAAAAACACCACTACTCGCAAACAATAAAACGCAAAATAGCCCCTGAACTTCTTTTGGCATTCCACAGTGGGCAGACGATTTCTCAAGAATCCCGAGATTCCTTCCATACCACCCCGAACTAATTAATCCACGGAATACAATCTTAATAAACAAAACCACACGTACACATCTTCTCCGACCAACCCTCATCTCCTAACAGAAAAAAAAAAACCCTACCAAATGATAAAAAAAAGAGAGGATGGTGAGAGAGACTAGTCCAGTGCACCCCTCCCTCGCAGAGGTGGGATCTATTTCCGGCAGACGATATCGGAAGGAAAAGGGGGTGCTGTCAATCTGCCAGACCTTCCCGAGGGATTAGCCGCGCACACAAAACGGGAGACGAAAATTGAAAATTCCTTCGGAATGAGATGCCATTCTTCTCTGGCGAAAAGAGGGGGTGGGGGCGGGGGGGGGGGGGTCGTCCATATTGCCTCTCCCACTCTTTCACGTGTGCGCTCTCTCTCTAATCCGTACGGCGGAGGTGTCGACTAGGGGGTGGCGGGGATGGAGGATGGATGCTGTGGAGAAAGAAGATCTCACACGCTTTTCCAGTGCTGGGATCTGAAAATGGGTGTTGTTTTTGGCGCCTTTATCGCCTGTTGTGAATGCATTTCGCGTCTTTTATTGTTATCCCGTGAATTTACAATGCACTACACGTATTATAAAGGCACTTTGCATCTTTTAATGTTATTATATGAATTTATAACATATTACACTTACTATTAAGGCATTTTACATCTATTATTATTGTCACGTGAATTTATAATAGCTTATAGTTATTATGGAGGCACTTTGCCTCTTTTATTGTTATTGCACGAATTTATATTACATCACACTTATTAAAAAGGCATTTTGCATCTTTTACTGTTATCACGTGAATTTGTAATGCTTTACATTTATTATTAAGGTACTTTGCATCTTTTATTATTGCGTGAATTTATAATACATTATAGTATTGTTATGACATTTTACATCGTTTATTATTATCACTTGAATTTATAATACGTTACACTCATTTTTAAGGCATTTTGCATCTTTTATTGTTATCACTTGAATTTATAATGCATTACAAATATTAAGGCATTCTTATTGTAGATTAACACGGAGATCCTTGGCCGCGAAGCGGCCACTAGCTCCTTCATTGTACAATTTGAAACATAGCGGTGGTCTCATGGTCTTTGAATTAATAAGAAAAATAGATAATTAAATGCCCTTTTTTTAAAAAAAGATTTATTTATTTAATAAAATTAAAAAATTAAAAATAACAACAATTTCAAAAATGTAGATGTTGATGAAATCAGTTGCATGTAAAAAAAAAATAATAATAATAATAATAATAACAGAAGCGAACTTTTTTCATCTAGGCAGTTGTAAGGAATTAATTTAAAATATTTAGAACATTGCGAGGTCTTTTGCTATGTTTGCGGGAAGAAATATCATAATCGTAATTTTGTAGGATATTTAATTCAGGGTTATTGATGTTTCTCATATCATTATAGAATTGAGTAGAAATTTTGTGTATAAATTGTCTTAAACTTGGAATTGAGAGAGCTCGTCTAATATCGTCATTACGGAAGATATTAAAGTATTTTGCATGTTTTAAAGTTATCACTAAATTTATAATGCCTTACACTTATTCAGCCATTTTGCATTTTTTTTTTATTATTATCACGTGAATTTATAATACTTTACACTTATTATTGATTCACTTTGCATCTTTTATTGTTATCGCGGGAATTAATTTGTTATCGCACGAATACATCTCGCTTAATAAAGATATTTTGCGTCTCTTATTGTTATCGTGTAAATTTATAATGCATCACACTTATTATGAAGACATTTAACAAATTAAATTTTTTTCCTAAATTTGTGTGTTTAGTTTTATGAGTAATATAATACGGATTCCGCGTATCAGTCTCTATTGCCAATTCTTTTAGTCCAAATTTTCGTTAAAAATTATATAACCTTTTCCTGAAATCTTATCTTCCATAATAAACTTCGCTTGTGATAAAGTCAAGTAATGAATGTTTGAGAAAAAAAAAAGGGGAAAATAACAGTTTATCTTACTGTCATTAAATAGAAGTTTAATTAATTGCATGTACAGTAAAAGTGATCATTAACATTAAATATTTATAATCTTATTTTTTTATAATTGATCGCATTAAAATTTATTAACTTATACTAACTAGTATCGCATTTATTTAACCAATCGTAATTCTGATTACCAACTTTTTCAATTCGGAATTATACAGATTTCAAAATCTCAATATCATATAATATCGTATTAAAGTCACTTTTATTTGCAGAAAATAAAAAGAAACTCTAGATCTAAAAATATATTCTATGCTAAGATTATCCATGAATGAATATTGAATAGTTTATATTTAAATAATTCATTATTGAATAGTAAATGAATATTGAATAGTTCATTTCAGCAAAAAGCAAAGTTTACATTTCCCTATTACGTTCGAATGAAATAAATGAGTATCGTTTATTTTTTTTAATTCACATTTATTTCTGAAGTAATTTCTTTCATTTTCTCCATAAGCACATATACAAAAATGTGCTTTGCTTATAATTAATTTTTTTTAAATGCTGAAATCCTTTAAAATCTAGATCTGTATTAGTTCGACAACTTTACTTCGAATCACCTATTCAGGATTTCAAATAATTGTAAACTGAATAACTGAAATTGAATATTTGAATACAATACTTGAATAATCGAAACTGAATTCTTGAATATTCGAAGCTGAATACTTGAAAAATTAAAACTGAATAGTAGAATAATCGAAACTGAATATTTGAATAATTGAAATTGAATACTAGAATAATTGAAACTGAATAGTTGAATAATTGACTGAATACTTGAATACGTGAACAATTGAATACTGAATACTTTCAATATTTGAATAATTGTAAATTTAATACTTGAATAATTGAAACTGAATACTTGAATAACTGTAAAATGAATATTTGAATAATTGAATACTTAAACAATAGAATAATTGAACTGAATACTTGAATAATTATAAATTGCATATTTGTAAATTGAATATTTGAATAATTGAATAATTGTAAATTGAATATTTGAATAATTGAATATTTGAATAATTGAATAATTGTAAATTGAATATTTGTAAATTGAACATTTGAATAATTGAATACTTGAATAATAGAATAGTTGGATAATTGAATACTTGAATAATTGAATACTTGAATCAATACTTGTTTCAATACTGAATACTTGATTGCTGGATATTTGAATCAATACTGAAATACTGAATGCTTGAATAATTGAAACGATAATTTAATACATTTTATTTCGACATAAATGTTAGTAAAATAAATACAAATTAAAATTTATCATCAAATATATAATATCTTTACATCTGTATTACAATATTTCAAAAATAGCATATGATATATAAAAAAAACCACAATCAATTATATTATAAAAAATAATGTCTGATATTATAGAGCTAAAAATAATGCATAATACTCCTTATTGCACCCTTGAATAATTTATATATTTTTTTTACCTCAAAATGTAAATTTATCAACCGTAACAAGATTAGAATATAAGAACTGTATTTTTCCGATACAATAAAGACTGTATTTCATATAAAGTAATAAAGTTAGAGTAATATAGATTATATTTTTTTAAAAATAGTTCATTTTTAATACTTTTTAAATGAGACTGGTCTATTAATAAAGTCATTAAGAAGCATTTATTTTACAAAACTTTATTTAGTAAATAATCCTACATTAATAGTATCTGCATGGCATTATATTACAACGGGAAGTTCAAAGACCTGAAAACATCCTGTTTTTAAAATTAATACGGGAAATTATTTCATTAATATGTTTTTAAAACATTTGTTAACAAGTAATGTATATTATCGCTCATATATTGTGGCTTAGATCAGGGGTCTCCAAACTACGGCCCGCGACAGCGAATAACTTATTGTTGCTGTAATAACTTGGATTAAAAAAAACACAATGATAATAATTCGGTTTTATTGACTTGCTAGGTAAAGCTTAATGACAAGCATAATGCGCAGAAAATTTATCTTAACCATAACAACTAACAAGTAATTGAAATGAATCCCACTAACATTATAAACTAGAGAACATCCCGCGGTTACCCTCGGTAGTCATGTCGGCGTAAACAGTATCGCATATGTATGCGTATCGATGTTTGGAATGAATCAAACTTGTGATTTTATCCTGAGAATCCCTCAGGAACGGAAAAGCTAAATAAACGCGAATGAAACCGCGGTGTATCCACTTGTAAAAAACTACTAATGAGATTTATGTAATTGAGATTTTTCACTGACAATAGTTTGTAGTTGTGGATCAATTTTACTTGTACCAATTATTAAAAGAGATTGTAGTAATTGAACCAGCGAATTTAGCAAGCGCATGCTCGTTCAGAGCGCGTACTCTGCGATTAGTCTAGAAAGTATAGAGAATGGCAGAAAAATTAAAACGGTTTTGGCCCTTGGTACTTATGGAGTAAACAGTATGGCCCTAAGGCTGGAAAGTTTGGAGATCCCTGGCTTAGATTATTGTGAACTTCACTTGAAAATCAACATTGTCTTGTTCGAATAGAGCGATTATTTAAAAATTAAAATATAGTAGCAAGGTTGCTGATCATGTTGATGAAATGTGAAAGTTTATAAAGTTTGATGCCAAAGTCGTTTACTTATCCATAGGAAATCATTTATTATATTTAGGTCACTTTTATTCTTATCAAATTTAACATATCATTTAAATTTTTAAACTATTGCACATATTAATTAATAATATGGAAAATTATTTCATCAGTACATTTCTTAATCATTTGTTAACAAGTAATCTGTCATATCGCTCATTCATCGTGGCTTATCAAATTTATCTTCTTATCAAATTTAATTTATCTCTTAAGTTATCAAATTATTGCACACATCAATAATTAATACGAAAAATTTTTCATGGGTATATTTTTTAAACATTTTTAACAAGTAATTTGTTTTGCCGCTCGTATATTCCGGCTTAGATTATTATTTTATTTAAAAATCAACGTATTCTTTTTCGAATAAAGCGATTATTTAAAAATTACAATTTAGTAGCAAGGCTGCGTCTCATGTTGATGAGATGTGAAAATTTATAAAGTTTGATGACAAAGTCGATTGTTTGTCCATAGGAAGGCATTTATTATTTTTAGACTATTATTATTATCAAATTTTACTTATCACTTTTATCAAATTATTGCGCATATTTTTTTTTGTTCTAATGCAGCTGGCAAACACTTAGACAGCTTGGTCTTGGATGCCTTAAGGCAAGCGCTGCACAGACGTTACTCACTTTGCATTACCAGGGGGCGCGTGTAACTCGAAGATAAGCCACGGACGCGGAGTAACAATGCCCCTGCAACACTCTACGATCCTATTAGGACCAGGACCTACAGTTTAAAGTGGATTCCGAACCACTACAAACATCCATGGCACCGCCGGGACTCGAACCTGAAACCTGTGGTACCGAGAGCCAGGGCGCTAGCCACTCGACCATTCTTTAATAACTGATAATAACTGATACTTTACAGTTCTAGATATTAGTTAAAATTACTCATATGGTGCAAATATTATTGAAAGTTAAAAAAATAATATTTATTATATAAAAGCTTTCCAAGTTAAAATCATTTGTCTGCTTATACAGAAAGTAAAATAAGTTTTAGACGTTTACTCCCTTATTTTCTTAAAATTTTATAGTATCTTAATAATTATGGAATCCATGTTAAACCGTAGGTCTTTGTCTAATGTGACTGTAGAGCGTTGAACGTAGGACTGACAACCCTACCCCGTAAAAAGAAAAACATTTCCTGTTACGAAATCTGCCAGTAGGCAGACGGCCTTGGCCCACCATGGAGCTGTTGATCCAATGATGATGATGATGATGATGATAATGATGATATTAATTATTAATTGCTTCGATTTATGATAGCAATAGTTGTGTATTTGAAAAAAAGTCAGAAAACAATTTGTATCAATCAAAAAGTTAAGAAATTTAATTGAAGATTTTTCATATTTTAGCAGAAAAGATTATCAAATAAAATAGCATAATTCTTGCTCAAATTTAATTCTGTGTACAAGTTAAAATCGGAATCCAACGTCAAACATCAGCACCATAAAACAGCAAACATCAAAAGCGTCATAGCAAAAGAGATGTATTTGATAAAAAAAAAAAAAAATGAAACAATTTGTATGCAACAAACAGTTAAGAAATTTAATTACGGAATCTTTTATATTTTAGCAGAAAAGAGGATAAAATAAAATAGCATAATTCTTCCTCTGATAATTTAATTCAATGTGCAAGTTAAAACCGGCAACCAACATCCAACAACAAAAACATCATAGCAAAAGAGATGTATTTGATTTAAAAAAAAGTAAGCAATTTGTATCCATCAAAAAGTTAAGAATTTTTATTATGAAATTTTTCATATTTTAGCAATAAAGAGGATCAAGTAAAATAGTAGAATTCTTCCTCTGAAAATTTAATTCTATGTACAAGTTAAAATCGGCGACCTACATCATACATTAAAAGCATCAATAGCAAGAGAGATGCATTTCATAAAAAAAAAAAGTAAACAATTTGTATCCAACAAAAAATTAAAGAAATTTAATTACGGGTTCTTTTACATTTTAATAGAAAAGATGAGCAAATAAAATATTATAATTCTTCCTCTGTAAATTTAATTCTATGTTCAAGTTAAAATCGACAACCAACATCAAAAATCAAAAGCATCATAGCAAAAGAGGCGTATTTCATAAAAAAAAGTAAACAATTTGTATCCAACACAAAGTTAAGAAATTTAATAATGGATCTTCCCTATTTTGGCATAAAAGAGGACCAAATAAAATATTATAATTCCTCCTCAGTAAATTTAATTCTATGTATGTTAAAATCGGCAACCAGCATCAAACATCATCAAACATCAAACATCAAAAGCATCATAGCAAAAGAGATGTATTTGATAAAAAAAAAAAGTAAAAAAAGTAAACAGTTTTTATCCAACAAAAAGTTAAGAAATTTAATAATGGATCTTTATTATTTTGACATAAAAGAGGATCAAATAAAATAGCATAAATCTTCCTATGAAAATATATTTCTATGTACAAGTTGAAACCGTCAACCACATTAAACATCATCAACAACAAACATCAAAAGCATCATAGCAGAAGAGATGCATTTGATAAAAAAAAAAAAAGTAAACAAATTGTATCCAACAAAAAGTTAAGAAATTTAATAATGGATCTTTTTATATTTTAGCAGAAAAAAGGATCAAGTGAAATAGCATAATTCTTCCTCTAAAAATTTAATTCCATATACAAGTTAAAATCGACAACCAACATCAAACATCAAAAGTATCATAAGCTTCATAGCAAAAGAGATGTATTTGATTAAAAAAAGTAAACAATTCGTATCCAACACAAAGTTAATAAATTTAATTATGGAATTTTTCATATTTTAGCAGAAAAGGGGACTAAATAGAATAACATAATTCTTCCTCTGAAAATTTAATTCTGTATAAGGTTACAATCGACAACCAACATCAAACATCATCAATGGGAAGTAACAAACATCAAAAGCATCATAGCAAAAGAGATGTATTTGATTAAAAAAAAGTAAACAATTTGTATCCAACAAAAAGTTAAGAAATTTAACTATGGAATCGTTTATATTTTAACAGAAGAGAGTATCAAATAAAATAGCATAACATAATAGCTTCCTCTGCAAATTTTATTCTAAATGAAAGTTAAAATCGGCAACCAACATCAAACATCAAACATCAAAAGCATCATAGCAAAAGAGATGTATTTGATATAAGACAAGTAATATAAAAAAAAAAAATTTTAAAGTCATTTCCTACTTTTTTTTCACTATATTGCAGAAAGTCTTTTATAATTAATTTTCATTCATTTTTTATAAATTTATCTGGTGCCATCTATTGGTAGATATATGCAACTTAAATCTAAAAAAAATTTAATTAATTAATTAAATTTAATTACTGAATTAATATTCGAAAAAACTGTATTAACATCCAGTGTCATCCACTACATGTTCAAAAAAAATGTATTTGAACTTTAGGGGATGAATAAAAAGTATTTTATTGGCGATTGAAAATTTGAACAAGATATATATAGGGAGAGTGTGAGCTAATAGAAGGAATTGAAAAAAGTAAACAATTTGTATCCAACAAAAAGTTAAGAAATTTAATAATGGATCTTTCCTATTTTGGCGTAAAAGAAAATCAAATAAAATATTATAATTCCTCCTCTGTAAATTTAATTCTATGTACAAGTTAAAATCGGCAACCAACATCAAACATCATCTGCATCAAAAGCATCTACCACGGTTAAATTTTCATCAACTTCAAGTATACTAACGATTTTGTAAAACCATTTCGAATTTTTCGAGCGAACAGCCTATTGTTCCAATCCTCCACCAGCCCACGAGACAACAAACTTCGGAATTTTTACTTTCAATTGTGAATCCTGCGTAACGTCCTTAACCACCGTTTGGCGGCATTTTCTTCTTGGCGCAAAAGCGAAAGAAGAAGAAAAGACCACTTCCAACACCTATCCTGGACGGATAAATGTGGCAACCCCCTTCCTCACGCTGACCGCATCAATACGACTGTTTATACGAAATTCCCTGGAGCCGACATGTATACGGCGAGGACGTATACGCACTGCGAGACAACCCGAAACTCCAT
Organism: Caerostris darwini; assembly: GCA_021605075.1. NCBI lineage: Eukaryota > Metazoa > Arthropoda > Arachnida > Araneae > Araneidae > Caerostris > Caerostris darwini. The sequence continues at coordinate 438,392 of BPLQ01006153.1, forward strand.
CAACTCCTAGCAGAAGCGAGGCGACTCCGCAAATATTTATTTTAAATTTTCTCGAACACCCCCTCTTCCACCCCTACACCCCAACCCCCGGTAGGACCACCTCCCATATCGTCTGCCGCTGGATCCGACGGGTGAAATTATTCGCTCCGTTTCGCACTTTGTTTACCCACAAGGGTTACCCAGTGTTGTGTGTGAGCGAGGAAATGTAGGGCCGTGCGGTCCGTTGAGGGATTTTTGGATTTTGCGGGGTTGTGCAGCCGATTGTGGAGGGTATAATGACGATGTCTGGTGAAGAGGGTGGTGATTTCGGAAAAGGGGGTGTGGGGGTCGAGAATGGAACATTTTTAGGAAGGTGATGGTGAATAATTGCGTTGTTAATTATATTCGGAGATGGCTGCAGTAACAGGAGAGTGAGAGATAGAGTCGTTGGAATGGAAAAGAATCGTTTGCTTCCAGAAATGTGTTCGAATAGTGCCTTTGTGTTCGCAAAATTCTAGTACTGTAGTACTCTAAACACGGAGGGATTTGTCCAAAGAATTTGTTTGCTTTGTACCCAAAACTTGGTTAGAGTGTCCTTGAAATTATTTATCGCGTGTTATTTTCCGATACTCAAACAAGTAATTTCAAGAGTCATCCGTATGGAATTCGAATAGAAATGATTATTAGTAAAGATGCTTAAATTATATAAATAATTGTATATATAAATATACTGACGCATACGTGTATACTGATATATACGTGTAGGCCTTTTATTGTTTTTTATATTTCTTCAATTACAATTCTATATAACGATTTTTACGAAATTAAAAATAATATATCCTTAATAATGTCATTTTGATTTAATATAACGCAATAATAATGTCATTTAGATATAATATAATGTAACAATTATGTCATTTTCACGTAATCATCATCATCATCGGCGCAACAGCCCCAATGTGGACCAAGTCCGTCTGCCTAATGACAGATTTTGAGACGACGGATGTTTATCTTTTTATGAGGTAGGGTTGTCAGCCGTACGCCAAAAGTTTTACAGCCATACTAGACCGGAATCAAATGGATTCCGAATCACTACAAACATCCATGTCGCCGCCGGGACTCGAACCCGAAACCTGTGGCACTGAGTGCCACAGCGCTAGTCAGTCTGCTACCAGGCCCCAATTTGATATAATATGATAATAATATATAATGTTGTAAAGTGGGATTTCTCTATGAGAGGAACCCCTGGCTCAAATGATCCAAAATTTTGTTTCACTGCAAGACACATTTTGGTATTCAAACTAATAATTCGTCAAAATTTGAAGGATTTCTTGATTTTGCGGGGTTGTGCAACCGATTGTGGAGGGTATAATGACGATGTCTGGTGAAGAGGGTGGTGATTTCGGGAAAAGGGGGTGGGTGGAGAATGGAACATTTTTTAGGTAGGTGATGCTGAATAATTGCGTTGTTAATTATATTCGGAGAGGGCTGCAGTAACAAGACAGTGAGAGATAGAGTCGTTGGAATGGAAAAGAATCGTTTGCTTCCAGAAATGTGTTCGAACGATGCTTTGTGTTCGCAAAATTCTAGTACTGCACTCTTCTGCAAATTCTGTGGAACGCAGAGAGGTTTGTCCAAAGAATTTGTTTGCTTTGTCCCAAAACTTGGTTAGGGTGTCCTTGAAATTATTTATCGCGTGTTATTTTCCGATACTCAAACAAGTAATCTCGTCCAAATTTCACGAGTCATCCGTATGGAATTTGAATAGAAATAGTTATTTGTAAAGATGCTTAAATTATATAAATAATTGTACACATAAATATACTCAAACTTATTCTAGTGCAAATTCTGGTGCTTTTTTCCTATGAGGAGAACTACTGGCCTAAATCATTCTAATGTTCGTTTCACACCAAGCGAAACATCATATCCCACGTAATACTAGTTCACGTGACTTCTCCATCGAATGAGAATCGTTTCTGTTTCAGTCTGAACTTTGGCTTCCTTCAGGTATGGTGTGGTCTGGCTGCTGTCGCTCTGAACGTATCCAAATGGAGGACGGCACAGGTTTTATTGATGGAATGTATTGCAGTTATTGTTAGCAATACTAATGCAATTCGAATATTTAGTTTTAATTGAGCATCTATCTTATATGCGTCTGGGTTGTGAAACCGGAAACTAACCTCTGGGGAGCCCAACATCATAGATGCACTAACTTAACAGCGCATGTGCATTATTATGGAACAATTATACTCATGGAACCAAGGGAATTATTATGGAACGAATCAAACGAATCGTTGGAATGGAAAATAATCGTTTGCAGAAATGTGTTCGAATAGTGCTTTGTGTTCCAAATCCTAGTACTGTAGTACTCTAAACAAGGAGGGTTTTGTCCAAAGAATTTGTTTGCTTTGAGCCAAAACTTGGTTAGAGTGTCCTTGAAATTATTTATTGCGTGTTATTTTCCGATTCTCAAACAAGCAATTTCGTCCGAATTTCAAGATTCATCCGCACGGAATTTGAATAGAAATAGTTATTTGTAAGGATGTATAAGTTACATAAATAGTTGTATACATAAGGTTATAGACTCAAGGTTATTTTGACCCCAAAAACTACTCAAATTAGAAAAGGATTGGGGTTGACTTATGGTTATTTTTTTTGATTAGATAGAGAGAAAATTCGACCAAATTATTGATTAACAATCGATATTTAGCCCCATATATTTTATGCAGGAAAATGCATTATGTAAAGTTGTAAAGCGTAGTATTTTTATATTGCTTCAATTACAATTCAATCTAACGTTTTTCAGGAAATTAAAGCTAATATTTGCTTAATAATGTCATTTAGGTTCAATATAATGTAATAATAAAGCCATTTAGATTTCATATAATGGTTTATTTCAATGTAGGATTATTTCGGGATACTTAGTAGATTTTAGAGTTTTTGGAAGTCAGTTTAACATATTCTGACTAGGTACCAATTTTAGTAAGTATTGTTCATTTTAAAATACAACGTTCAATACAATAAGGCAACTGCCTTATTGTATTGAGCGTTGAGACAACATTGAGATGATTAAGACAATAAGATTAAGGCAGTTAAGAACAATCTAAGGTATTTTTGTGTATGACTTTTTGAAATAGAGGACGTCGTGGGTTCCATTGGTGGAATGTATTGCAGTCACTTCTCTTAAAAATGAGGTGAGTTGGTGAAGTTGTGTCATCTAACGATGCGGTACCTCTGAAGACGAAATTATTTAAAGGTTGTAACTCTGGAAAGTACCCACATACATATATATATATATATATATATATATATATATGATATAATTCCATGTGATTTTTTTAATTAATATCCGAAATTTCTGGTTTAATGCAATTTGTTAATTCAATCCGAATATTTGATTTTAATACAGAATCTCTCTTTTGCGAGTCTGGGACGTGAAAGCGGACACTAGCGTCTGGGGAGCTCAACATCATAAAATATCATCATCAGCTTCTTTAAAGGGCATGTGCTTGCAGATAGCAATTTCTTCTTGAACTTCTGCTTTAAGAGAACAGATCCCTCCATAGCAGAGCTTTTTAATTCCCAAATGTTTGCATACGCTTTAGAGTTGCTGCGTTTATGATGTTGAACTCCGAAGACTCTACTAAAATCAGACACACCGATCAAAGAAAGAACCTCGCACTCACGTGATACATGATCGCACACTCTCAAATGTGTATCGCGTACTCCCAAGTATCACTTTACGTAACCTGTGTGGTACTTTGGAGATTACTGACCTGAAGATGACCGCCAGATTAACTGTAGGGAATATTCAGTGCTATACTACTTCAATTGAGAATCTCTCTTCTAAACATGGTGCAATTATCCCTATGAAAGTCCCTGGAAGGCAATACTTCCCCTTTTATTAAAGATTGACTGTTCGGGGTATACATAAGTGGAACAAAAGATATTCGATATATAGATAAAAAGAAATTGAGTGTATTTATGAAGCATTAATTAAATACAGAAATTGACCGCAAGATTTGAGAAATTTCAACAATAACAACAACAACAGCAAAAAAAAGAATCGAAATGCCCCTTAAAATAAAAGAGTCAAAATTCATCTTTTATTACCACTATTCATGGTATATATAAGATAACAACAGATATTCGATATATAGGTAAAAAGAAATAGGGGAAGCATTTATGAAGAATTAGTTTGCAGAATATGACATCGGAAATTTGAGAATTTCCAAGAAAAACAAAATCGAAATGTTTCCAGAAAGAAAAGAATCGAAAAACCCATTTATCATCCCTGTACTTTTCATAGCATATATAAATGGAACAAAAAGTATTCGATGTATAGATAAATAACTGGCTTATTTATGAAACATTAGTTAAATACAGAAAGTGGCTTTATTAATGTGAGTATTTTCAACATCAACAGCAACAAAAATCGAAGAGTCCCTCTCTAGTGTCTCGATGTCTTGGACGGTTGCATCTCTATCGAAACGACAACATCAATCGATGGATTCCTCACATGCAACGAGGTACAAAAAAGGAGGAAGAGGGTCATTCTTGACCGGAATTCTTGCGAGGGTCATCCTGCCCTTGCATCCATCCCTCGGTCCAGCCCTGGCATCAGTCCAGCGTGTTAGAGGAGAGAAACAGGGGTGGTGAGGAGAGAGACCGCTAATGGGGCTGGGCTTCCGCTTTGGCCTTGGCACCTTGAAATACTGCCAAATATTTATCAACACCTGCGCGGCATTGGCGACCATGTAACCATTACCAACTGCTGCTGTCCCCCCCCCCTCACAATTTCCGCTTTTTATTTTACTCCATCTCTTTTTCTTCGAGGGAGGAAATTGTTCAGGGCTAATGCTGCTGCTGGAAGGTGGAAATAATGATGGTGAAGATCTCGCCAAGCGTGAAATGCGGCGGGATTCCAGTGGCAGGTTGCGCAACGTGCTTGATAAGCATCTCTTTTTCGCTTTCGTTCTTCTTTCTTCTTTTCTACTGCGATTTTTTTTTTAAACAGTTAACAATGATGGTGTGGAAACACGTCCGATATGCTTCTGTAAACTTATAGCAGTTTTGTTAACTTCCTCTTTAAGTGTGGGTAGTGATTTCTGAAAGGGGGCAGATTTGTAAAAGAGTAAATGAGCCAGCTACTTGTCAAGACTTGACTTATGGATAGAATGGGTTCAGGTTTTTTTTTTTTTTTTTTTTTTTCGCTTTGCGACTCAGATAAATGTAAATATGGGAATGTGTTTCAATCGATAATGGTAGTAAAGTCATCGTTCTCAACTGTGGGTGCTTTGTAAGATATGTAAGCAGCAACAGCACATATAAACAACAAGATATGTGTTCTGTTAGATACGTATAAACAAGATAAGATAAAAAATATAAGTAGGCAACAAAAATAAAATTTAAGTAAACAGCAAAAACAAAATATAACTAAACAGCAAAAGGAAAATATAATTAAACAGTAAATAGAAAATGTAGTTAAACAGTAAAAAGACGATATAACTAAACAGCAAACATAAAACTAAACCGCAAAAAGAAAATACAAACAGAAATTCCCTGTTCTTAAGTGTGAGTGCTTTATTTCGTAAAAGATATGTAAGCAGCACCAGCACATATAAATTGGGAAAAAAAGGCTAAGTAAACTGCAAAAAGAAAAGTTTTTTTTCCTTATCCCACTTAGTGGACAGCAACATTTGGACCAAATGAATGAATCCGAAAATATAAGTAAACAATAAAAATATAACTAAACAGAAGGAAATATTAATAAACAGCAAAACAATATTTAATGAAATTCGATAAATAAGCAGATAATTAAGCAGCAACTACACATATAAATAGCAAAAAGGGAAACGCTAAGTAAACAGCAAAACCGTATTTACTGAACAGTTTCGATAAACAAGCAAATAAGTAATCAGCAACTACACATAAAAACAGAAAAAAAAAATAATTATGTAAACAGCAAATAAAGAAAATATAACTAAACAACAAAATGAAAATATAAGTAAACAGCAAAACAGTATTTATGACTCATTTCATTAAATACTGCTTTGCTGTTTCTTTGCTGTTTACTTATATTTTCTTTTTGTTGTTTGCTTATATTTTCTTTTTTTGTTATATTTTCTTTTTGCTGTTTATTTAACGTTTCGTTTTTGCTGTTTATATGTGTAGTTGCTGTTTACTTATCTGCTTATTTATCGAAACTGAACAGTATCATTATGAATAGTTTCGATAAATAAGCAAAGTAAGCAGCAATTACACATATAAACAGCAAAAACAAATATAAGTAAACAGCAAAAAGAAAATGTAATAACAAAAACAAAATATAAGTAAGCAGCAAAAAGAAAATATAATTAAAGAGCAAAAAGATAATTTAAGTAAACCTCAAAAAGGAAATATAAGTAAACATCAAAGCAGTATTTAATGATATGTTTCAAACTAATTACTATATTGTGAAGAAAAATTTATCACAAAAATTAAAACTGGTATGAGTCAAGTTAATTATTGTATTGTAAAGAAGTAGTTCTCAAACATTTTCTGTTCGCGATTCCTTTTCAGGTTTAAAAATTTCCAAACAAGATCAGTAATAAAATTTTGTAAACCACATTACATGAAGTCTGTACTTTAAACATTGTAAAAAAATTTCAGAAAAGGAAAAAATAAACGATTTTTGAATAACAAAATGTTAACGAAGTTTATTTTTTAGCATAAAATATAGGTTAATTTTTAAAACAAAATTAAAAAATTTAAAACGGTTAAACTTTTTACATGAAATAAAAAAATAAAAATAAAATAAAGTAAAAGATTAATTTTTAACACGCAATCAGAAAAATTCAAGAGATTAACTTTTAACATGTAATAAAAAAATAAATAAATAAAAGGTTAATTTTTAGAGTGAAGCCAAAAAAAATTCAAAAGGTTAATTTTTTAACATAAATCAATAAAATAAAAAGTTAACTTTTAGCATGAAATCAAAAAATTAAAAAAGTTAACTTTCAATGTGAAGCCAAAAAAATCCAAAAGGTTAATTTTTTAATATAAATCAATAAAATAAAAAAGTTAACTTTAAGCATGAAATCAAAAAATTAAAAAGTTAACTTTCAACGTGAAGCCAAAAAAATTCAAAAGGTTAATTTTTTAACATAAATCAATAAAATAAAAAGTTAACTTTTAGCATGAAATCAAAAAATGAAAAAAAGTTAACTTTCAACGTGAAGCCAAAAAAACATTTAAAAAGATTTACTTTTAATATGAAATCAAAAAAGTTAAAAAGGTGTAATTTTTTAGCTGTTTTCATGACATCCCAAAAAAAATTTCACCCTTGTGGGATATGACCTCCATTTTGAAAGCCATCGCTTAAAGCATTGGTTTTATCATTTTCTCTGAACAAAAATCTGTTTTGAAAGTATGAATTACTCTTATTTACGATTTTGTCACAAGAATTTCTATGTCAGTATCAAAATTGTCACTACAATAAAAAAAAAGCAACAATTATACACATTTCTGGTATATACGCCACGAGAAAATAACATTTTAGCAGAGGTTACAAAAGAAATTAGTCCCTTAACTGCAACGCTCCCTTCAACCTACCAGCCCAGCATTTCGAACCCTACAGCGCCCCTGAAATAAATTTTTTTGGGGCTCCCATTTTTGAGAAGAGGCGGCGAAAGACAAGGGGGGCGCAACCACTAACAAGCGTCGACCGCATAACGAGGGCGGCGGGTCGTTAGCGGGGCGCAGGAGGAAGTGAAGAGGGCCCTTCACGGAGCCCTTCAAGGGCCTGCTTTCTGCTCTCATTACCTGCGGCCCCAACTCTCTATTTCGACTTTCGCCTCACTGGCGCACCCGAAAACGGATGGGGGAGCTTGGCGTACATAATTGGCGAATATTTCCTTTACCTGTTTGAGTTGGCGAAAATTTAAAAATTTAACTTGGCGACTTTTGCAAAAATTGTAACTTTATTTGGTTTTTTAAAGATTTAACTTGTCATATAACCATGTGTTAATTTCCAGCTTATAGGCCATAAATCGGTGTATTGACCAATACATTTTGATTTATATAGGAAACCCCATACAAAATTTTATCAACAGCATGGGAAAAATGTCATGTGTTGAAAGTCAGTTGCTGATATTATTTCCAATTAAATGCTTGTTTATACTGAAAAGAAAACGGAATGCTGTCTAATTCTGTACAAGTTCTGACACATTAGGTGATAATGATTTAGCCAGTCATATAACTCAATCATCGTTTCAAAGTTATAAGCCGTAAATCAAAGAATTGGCCAATATGACCTTCTTTAAAATTTCAAATGAAAACTTTCTCGTCAACATCTAAAAAAAAAAAAAAAAAAAAAAAACTTTGGGAAAAATAAAAACTTGTCATCGACGTGGATTTAAAGTGGATTCCGAACCACTACAAGCATCCATGGTACTGCCGGAACTCGAACCCAAAACTTGTGGCTCCGAGCTCCAGAGCTCTAGTCACTCAGCCATCAAGCCCCAATACGTTATTATTATGCAATACAAATTATAATAATTTTTATTACAGAAATTCAAGATGGTTTGCAATTTACGCAGGGAGTTTAACATTTAACAACTTTTTAAACGCCCAACATGTATTTTCATATTTGGGCATGAGAAAATATGCGTTCTGAAATTTATATGAAGATAACATGTCATCACATTTTAAACAAAGACGCATCCATTAGTTTCATCGTGTTGTATTATTAATTGAAATTTATGTTGTTGTTATCTATGGCCTTATTGGAACTCAATTCATACAAATTGGGCGTAGAAACGAAAAGAAACAACTCAAAATTACAAAGGGAAAAGATCAGCCATTCTTACCAAAAGTGGCCGAAAGGCCTTAAAAACAGTTGAAAACAAGTTAAATGTTTTAAGGATAAAAATTTAAAAATATAGAAGCACCCTAATAAAAATTGGTGTGATCGGGACATGTTTTCTCTGGCCCTCCAGTAAAGAGTACACGAATCACCATTCTGTTGTAAGTTAAGAGTTTAGTCCCGAGCAAACAAGTAGATGGACTTTGTTCATTTTCTCTGTCTTACATAAAACACATATATCAGAGTTCACAATCCCTATTTTGGCCAGATGTTTGGTCAGGCAGTCGTGTCCAGTTCTCAATCTAAAATTGTGCAACAGCCTCTTTGCGTGTTTTTCCTCTCAATTTTTTCCAATCACCCTCGATTGTCTCCCAGACTTTTCTTTTGGTGTTAGATAATAATTCACTAATACAAGATTTAATTTTTGTTCCGCATAGTTCTTCTAAAAGAGTCAAGATGGTCAAGATGCTGTAAGTTAACCGAACATTAATTACTATTTATTTTATCATAATTTATGCAAATTTTTCTAAGGAATTTTTTTAGGGATTTTAAGTCCTCAAAAGGGTTTATTTCTCAAGCATATCGAGAAACGAACCAAAACTCTCAACAATATCAAGCTAAAATTAAATTTTAAACATTGTTTCCCATTTACTCAATGAATCTTTAATTTGCATCAACGTAGCAAACTATCACATTATTTCCATTTGAAGAATTTATTGTCCTCCAGGAGATTAATTGCCCTCTTTATAATTAATCTCATTAATCTTTAATAATCTTAATCTTAATAATGTTAATCTTATCAATTATTCTTATTAATCTTTAATAATCTTAATGTTATAATTTTATCATTATTATTTATATCATAATTCATACAAACATTTCTAATAAATCCTTAACATATCGGGAAACAAACCAAAACTCTCAACAATCACAATTTAATTACATTTTATACATTGTTACTCCTTTATCCATTGAATCATTAATTTGTATGAACGTAGCAAACCATAAAATTATTTTCATTTGAAGAATTTATTGTTCTCTAGGAGATTAATTTTCCTCATAATAATTAATTTTATTAATCTTTAATAATCTTAATGTTAATAATTTTAATCTTTAATAATCTTAATCTTAATAATTTTAATCTTTAATATTCATAATCATAATAATCTTAATCTTAATGAAGTAAATCTTATTAATTTTAATAATCTTTAATAATCTTAATCTTAATAATGTTAATCCTATTAATTTTAATAATCTTAGCCTTAATAATCTTAATAATTTTATTAATGTTTAATATACTTAATCTAAATAATCTTAACTTTATTAATCTTTAATATTCTAAATAATGTTAATGTTATTAATTTTTAATAAATCTTAATAATCTTACCCTTAATATTTTTAATTTTATTAATCTTAATCTTAATAATGTTAAATATTCTTAATCTTAATAATCTATCTTATTAATCTTTAATAATCTTAATAATTAATCTTAATAATTAATTTTCTATTGCCCTCTAGGAGATTAATTATTAAATAATATCTTTGACTTGTAACTTTTTTGCTAGCGTCAAAATTTAGTGACACCACAGCTGTCATACTAGAACATTATAATCTCCACGTGCGATAATAAATCTATTTTCCTAATTTATTAAAACCTTAAAACCGAATTCAACTAAATGAATAATTTTTTTTTAAGTTTCTCACTTATGATGGCAACATTGGAATGAAACCCCTTAGTAACCCTAATCCCTTAACCAGGACAGCATATAGGAAGAAACATTGCATCCCAAAATCGCTATTTTTACTACAGCAGATCTCGCATACCACTCATTTAATGGATCCCTTATACGAGGCTCTTTATAAAGGTTAATGCTGCTCTAGTACCTAGTACATCTAGCTGCTTTGCTGGATGTAGTAAACCTCTACATTTACCGCAGAGCGGCTTCTTTGATCTGGTCTTATCCGACCAGGAATCTGAAGATGAGAGCAGATAAAGGAAGAGGTTGGAGTTGAGAGGTAAGTCTCCTGATCTCCCCTTTCCTCCCATCCTGCTGGAGGGAAATGTATACTCTAGTCTATCTAGTCTTCAATTTACTCAGCTGTGAGGAGATTCGGTGGTTTTAAAATTCAGAGACATGTGATAAGTTTTAATTCCCTATTTTTCAATTCCTTCCATTAGCTCACACTCTCCCTATATATATCTTGTTCAAATTTTCAATCGTTAATTAAATTACTTTTTATTCCTCCACTCAAGTTCAAATAATTTTTTTTTTTTTTGAACTTATAGTGGATGACACTGTATGTTAATATGGTTTTTACAAATATTAATTCAGTAATTAAATTTAATTAATTAATTTTAGTTTTTTTTAGATTTAAGTTGCATGTATCTACCAATAGATGGCGCCAGACAAACTTAAAAAATGAATGAAAATTATTAAGTAAGGACTTTCTGCAATGCAATGAAAAAAAAAATAGGAATTGAATTTAAAAAAATTTTTTTTTATTACTTGTTTAAATATATTAATGATCTTAATCGAGGGTTGGCATTCCCTAGGGGGGTTTATAGACTGAAAAATCATTATTTTGACATGAAATAAAGTAATTTTAATTGTTCAATTTAAAATTAGCATTTCATAATGTTTTTCTGGAAATCATTCGGTGTTTTTATTTGACCAGGACCTATGTTTTAAGGTGAATTCTGAACCACTACAAGCATCCATGCACCGCTAGAACTCGAACCCAAAACCTGTGGCACTCTAAGCCAGAGTGCTAGTCACTCATCAGGCCTCCAATACATTATAATTAAGCAATAAAATTATAAATTTTTGTCACTGTGTGATTAAAGTATATATATACACTGAAGTGACAAAAGTCATGGGATAGCAATATGCAAATTTTCAGATGGCAGTAGCATCGCGTAGAACAGGTATAAATGCGCAGTGCTTTCGCAGAGCTTTCATTTCTGTTCAAGTTATTCATGTGAAGAGGTTTTGACGTGATGATGACCGCACGACGGGAATTAACAGACTTTGAACGCGGAATGTTAGTTGGAGCTGGACGCATGGGTCATGCCATTTCGGAAATCGTTAGGGAAATCAACATTCCCAGATCCACTGTGTCAAGAGAGTGCCGAGAGTATGAAATTTCAGGCATAACATCCCACCATGGACAGCGCAGTGGTCGACCGCCTGCACTTAACGACCGAGACCGGCGACGTCTGCAAAGAGTCGTAAATTCTAACAGACAAGCAACACTGCGTCAAATAACCGTAGAAATCAATGTGAGACGTACAAGGGACTTGTCTGTTAGAACTGTGCGGAGAAATTTGGCTTTCTTGGGCTATTCCAGCAGAAAACCGACTCGAGTGCCTTTACTGACAGAACGACATCGCTTGCAGCGACTCTCGTGGGCACGTGAGCATATCGGTTGGTCCCTAGATGAATGGAAAACCGTGGCCTGGTCCGATGAGTCACGATTTCAGTTGGTAAGAGCTGATGGTAGGGTTCGAGTGTGACGCAGACCCCACGAAGCCATGGACCCAAACTGTCAGCAAGGCACTGTTCAAGCTGGTGGTGGCTCCGTAATGGTGTGGGCTGTTTTTCATGGCATGGACTTGGTCCTCTGGTGCGACTGGACCGAACATTGACTGGAAATGCTTATGTTCAGCTACTTGCAGATCACTTGCAGCCATTCATGGACTTCATGTACCCAAACAACGATGGGATTTTTATGGATGACAATGCGCCATGTCACCGGGCCACAACTGTTCGCGATTGGTTTGAAGAACATTCTGGACAATTCCAACGAATGATCTGGCTACCTAGATCGCCCGACATGAATCACATCGAGCATTTATGGGACATCATCGAGAGGTCTGTTCGTGCCCAAAATCCTGCACCATCAACGCTTTCACAATTATGGACGTCTATCAATATTCTTGCAGAAGACTTCCAACGACTTGTTGAGTCCATGCCACGTCGAGTTGCTGCACTTTGCCGGGCGAAAGGAGGGCCGACACGATATTAAGAGGTATCCCATGACTTTTGTCACTTCAGTGTATATAAATGTACAAATTCATCTATATTTATTATTTATTTTTATTTTATTATTATTATTATTATTGTTATTTATTTGTTATTTATTTATTTGCTTTTTCAAGTTTTATTTCACATTATTGTAAATTTATAATCTGAAATGAACATGAAACGACATTGCATACAAAAATTATTATTTTCAAAATAATTGTAAAATGATTTCTAGTTTACTCAATTCCTTCTATTAGCTCACACTCTCCCTATATATATCTTGTTTAAATTTCCAATCGTTCGTAAAATACTTTTTATTCATCCACTCAAACTCAGATACATTTTTTGTAACTTGTAGTATATGACACTTGATGTTAATAAAGTTTTTCAAATATTAATTCAGTAATTAAATTTAATTAATCAATTTTAATTTTTTTTAGATTTAAGTTGCATATATCTACCCATAGATGGCTCCAGATAACTTAAAAAAATAAATCAAAATTATTTATAAAGGATTTTCTGCAATATAGTGAAAAAAAAAAAAGAAGGAACTGACTATAAATTTTTTTTTTTATTATTACTTGTATAATACTATAATCATCATCCTCACAATCATTGATACAACAGCACCATGGAAGGCCAATTACCATTTGCCCATAGGCTCTCTGCCTATTGGCAGATTTCGAGACAGGAGATGTGGAGATGTTTTTTTATGGGGTAGGGTTGTCAGTCCTACGCCCAACAATCATATTAGACCTTGATCTAAGGTTTAAAGTGGATTCCGAACCATTACAAACATATTTATGTAATGCATTATGTAAATATATAATATTAATAGTATACTATTTATAGAATATTGAAGTGTGTAAATATTTTGTTATTATTTTTTAAAAAATTTAATATTTACTGAATTTAATATTGTATTTATATATGTAAAAAAAAAATTGGAAAAAACCTCCGTGCAAATATTTGCACACAAAAAAAAATTTAAGCTAATAAATAATTTAAAAATGAAAATTATCGCAGTTCACTGAAATATGTATGAAATACAAATACTATATATGTAGTATTTTAAAGAATATATGTACATTAAAGAGATAAAAGAAGGAATTAATTACATCCATCTTCTTCAATATTGCAAAAGCCCCATGGTGGGCCCAGGCCGTCGGCCTACTGTCAGATTTCGAGACAGGAAATGTTTTCTTTTTACAGGACTGGGTTGTCAGCCTTACGCCCAACGCTCTACAATCATATTAGACCAGGACCAACGGTTTAAAGTGGATTCCAAATCACTACAAACATCCATGGCACTGCCGGGACGCAAAATCGAAATCAATGGCACTGAAGGCCAGAGCGCTAATCACTAGGCAAAGTTCTATTCCACGCCTTTTAATTTTCATTATTTTTCATTATTAACATGAAAAGGCATTGCACAAAAGAAATTATTACTTTCAAAATAATTGTAAAAAATTAAAACTAAGCTTTCTAGTTTCTTTAATTCTATGCTACTATTATTTTTTAGATATATCATAAAAAAAATATAGCTTAAATCTCATCATCATCGGCGCAACAGTTCCATCGTGGGCCAAGGCCGTCTGCTTACTGGCAGATTTTGAGACAGGAGATGGCTTCATTTTTACGGGGTAGGATTATCGGCCTTACGCCCAACAGTCATATTAGAACAGGTTCCATAGTTTAAAGCGGATTCTGAACTACTACAAATATCCATGACATCGCCAGAACTCGAAATTGAATCCTGTGCCACCAGTGGCCAGAGCTCTAGCCACTCGACTCCATGTAATATTACGCTACTGTTATTTGTTAAACATATCTTGAAAAAATATAGCTAAAATCTTCTGGTTGTATATTACTAAAAGATATAAATTAAATTAATAAATTATATATATATATATATAATTATATATCCGATACTATTCTACTTGGCCCTGCATTGTATTGGGCTGTCAGCTGAGCCACTGTCTGGCCCCGGTTTTGCTTCACCATGCGAGACAGTCTCTGACGACCTTTTTCTTTGATAGCATGTGGACGTCTAACACCATATCGTCTACTAATGGTTTCACCGTCATTCATCCACTTTCCATAAGTACTAACAACTGTAAATCGCGAACAACCCCCGAGTCATGCAGTTTCGGAAATACTTGTTCCGAGCCTTCGAGCCATTACAATCTGCACTCTATCAAAGATCCTCTATCTTAGATCCGCAGCCTTTCTTATCACACACAGAAGTAACTGAAAGAATGATTCTTCAGACTCTCCAGCAGCAGTTAAATACCACTTCCACCTGATGACGTGCCTTCCACGTCATCCAGGCGAGTTCATTGCAAAATGTAGGGGTGGTCATAATGTTTTGGCTCTTGAGTGTATATGTATATATATGTATGTGTAGAATAGAGCTTCATAGCTCCAATAAAGCTCCACCATGGAGCTATCGCGCCGTTGAAGATATATATATATATATATATATATCCTGTGTTTCTGAGGGCCAGAGCACTAGTCACTCAGCCATCAGATCCCTGTCATATCTATAGCATGAATTTATTACAAACGTACCCTTACCTTCCTACACATTTTACTTTTAGATATATATTTATATGCCCATGAATAGAAAAATCAATATTTAAAAGTTACAACAGTTTGCAACCTTGGTACAAGTTTTTAATTTTCGCAGGAAAATATAATTTACAAAAAAATTTATTGAGAATTGGGCCGTTCAACAAGTTGCAGATTCTACAAGGTGGATAAAAGCGAATACTTAATTTGGAGTTTTCGTATGGTACCATATTGTAGACGGATATATATATATATATATATAAGAAAATCAGGACGGTCTCTGCATTCTACACAATGAAATCTCTTGAAAATTATTGCGGCCTGATGATCAAGTGGCTAGCGCTCTGGCCGTTGGTACCACAGGTTTCAGGTTCAAATCCTGGCGATAGCATGGATGCTTATTGGTGGTTCGGAATCCACGTTAAGCTGTAGGTCCCGATAGAATTAGCCTAAAGTGTGCACAAAATGACCGTAGTGCGACTAACCAAATCAAACCAAATTTTGAAAATTATTCTTTGTCTTTACCTTTGTTTAATAACCATATAAAAAATCATATTTCATTTTGCAAATTGCACAAATGAAGTCCTTACTTTGCTGTCACTTAATCTATAAATATAAGCTACAACTATATTATACAGCATATAGTATTGATACAACCCTCCTAGTCTCTCACTCCAATTCCCCCCAAGACCATCCTGTTGCCACATAAATCCAACGAAAAAAAAAAACAATAAACGAAAAGAAAACTCATTGGGTAGAAACCCAAGTGACAAACAATTTCATTCTTTCCACCATTAAACAACCCACGCTGATAGAAAGTGGGGGCAACTCAATAAAAAAAAATTAGGGGGATGGGGTGGGTGGGAAGAAAATAGAATAAGAGAATTGCCGAAATAAATAGCCATCGTTCCCAAACTTGACGAATCTCGCCATGGACCCCCTCATACCCCATTAGCTCGATTAGTCTGTCGAGTTCTGGGGGCCTTTCCCGAAGATTGATTCTTCAAAGATTATGTGTGGTTCTGCAAACGGGGATGGAACCATCACCCCCCCCCTCGTTCCTCCAAAACCACACTTACCACCCCCGATAAATATATACTCCCCAATCCGTCACGACTCTATTGTTTAAAGCTTCTTCTGATCATAACCGCAAGACCGCCTATTTATTACTTAGTTGCTAATGGTTGTCATTCTTCCCCCCCCCCCATCTTTGCGAGAGACCTCCCTCCCTCCACCCCCTTTTAGCATCGTCTGCAGTTTTCAAAAGATATTGAATAACAGGGAGAAAATTTTAGAAACTCACTTGCCTGAAAAGATTATTATAGCCTCGGGCCTTGGTTTACAGTCCGTCGAATTTGCTGGATTTCAGAGGCTGATGGCGGTGCGTTGCCATAGCTAATCTATTTGGTGTGGGGGTAGGGGGTAGGAGGTAGGGAGTTGAAAGGGGGTACGAAGGGGAGGAGGGGAATGGTTGATATCTCCTCTGCGCTAAGTTCGGATAAATATATGATTTAATAATGGGCTGTTTATTGATTTTTAACACATCAGAGCTTTGTGGGGTGTTTTAATTTGCTGCGTAGCTCACAGCAATGAAGGCCGCCCTCTGAACACAGCCAGGGAACAGTGGTCTATGATTGTTTTTGTTCGAATCAAGTATTGTTTTCGTCCTAAAAGGAAACTTTTCTGAGTGCTTTAATGTAAAAGATGTGCGATCTGTATTAGGATCTGGTGTTAACATCTTTTCCAATTTGCTATTGAAATCGCGGAGTGACAATGTTTGGAGTAGGATTTTGCTAAATGGAATGCTTTTAACTTTTTGGTACGGTTCTAAAAGAAACAAAATGGTGATAGAAAGGATCGTAAACGCTAAAAGGAATCATTAACTGCAGAAATTAAATTAGAAAAGTTTAAATTTGTCGTCACATGTGTGTTAGGTTTCCCATTTCATCTACTAATTTGGCAAAGCACTGCAAAATGGAATGCTTTTAACTTTGTGTCATTGTTCTAGAAGAAACAAGAATACAAATTAGGGATAGAAAGCCTCGTAAAGCATTAGAAGCACATATAACGACTGTAGAAATTAAGTTAGAAGATTTTAAAGTTCCCGTTACAGATGCATTAGCTTCCCAGAACAAACCACAAAGTGTGTAGAAGAAACTTAATGTAGATGAAACTCTTCTATACAAACTTAACTCTGCGTAGAAGAAACTGTGGTCTTGTTTCTTGATAGAAGCCTCGTAAACGCTAAAAGCAATCATTGACTGCGGAAATTAAGTTAGAAAAGTTTAAATTTCCCGTTACAAGTGCATTGGGTCACCCATTTGATCTACTAGCTTCACAAAGCACTGCAAAATGGAATCCTTTTAACTTTGTGGTATTGTTTAGAAGAAACAAGAATATAAATTAGTGATAAAAAGCCTTGTAAAGATTAAAAGCTCACATAATGACTCATCATCATCATCAATAGTACAACAGCCCAGATCGGGCCAAGACTATCCTTTGAAGAGATGTTCATGCGTTCATCTGGCTGACAAGGGTCCTCCAATTGTTAACCTCTAGTACAGCAAAATCTTTTTCAACTGTGTCTATCCATCGCTTCCTCTTTGTCCCTATGGCTTTGCCAAATTGAGCCTTTTCACAGGGTTTAAATCCTTCATTCTAAATATATTAGCAGTAAAGGCCTTTATAGCATTTATATCTGCATATATCTGCGCTGTACTGTCTTCTCCAACAATCCCTTTCCTTAATACTCCCAAGAATAGACCTTAATATCTTCCACTCAAATGTACCCAAA
Organism: Caerostris darwini; assembly: GCA_021605075.1. Taxonomy (NCBI): domain Eukaryota; kingdom Metazoa; phylum Arthropoda; class Arachnida; order Araneae; family Araneidae; genus Caerostris; species Caerostris darwini. The sequence goes on from BPLQ01006153.1 coordinate 456,606, forward strand.
TGGGCCTCATCAGATCTTGCCAAAGTCCAAGTTTCAGACACATAATGGCTGCGGAAATTGAATTAGAAAAGTTTAAATTTCCCGTTACAGGTGCATTAGATGTCCCATTTCATATACTAGTTTGGCAAAGCACTGCTAAATGGAATGCTTTTAACTTTGTATCATTGTTCTAGAAGAAACAAGAATACAATTCAGTCATAGAAAGAATCGTAAAGCATTAGAATCACACATAATGACTGTAGAAATTAAAGTAGTAGATTTTAAATTTCTCGTTGCAGGTACGTGAGGTCTATCATTTTATCTACTAGTTAGACAAATCACTTGAAAATATATGTCTTTTAACTTTGTGGTATGGTTTGAAAAGAAGCAAGATTATATGAAATAGTCTCGTAATCTCTAAAAACAATCATTGACCGCAGAAATTAAATTTAAAAAGTATGCAAAGTTTTAAAAAGTTCACCCTTTCCTCAACACCTCCAAGAATAGACATTAAAATCTTCCACTCAATGTACCCAAATGTGCCTCATCATATCTTGCCACTAGTTCAAGTTTCAGACACATAATGGCTGCAGAAATTAAATTAGAAATTTTAAATTTCCCTTTACAGAGGCGTTAGGTCTCCCCTTTCATATACTAGTTTGACAAAGCACTTCAAAATGGTTGTTATTTAACTTTGTGGTACGGTTTGAATATAAAACAGAATATATAAGATAGAAGGCCTCGTAAACGCTAAAAGGAATCACTGACTGCAGAAATTAAATTAGAAAAGTTTAAATTTCCCATTACAGGTTCGTTAGGTCACCCATTTCCTCTACTGATTTGACAAGAACTGCAAAATGGAATGCTTTTAACTTTGAAGTTAGAAAGATGATGATCAAGATGAAAAAGAAAGATGAGATCAAGAGTATAAATTACTAATAGAAAGCCTCGTAAGCACATATAATGACTGCAGAAATTAAATTATAAAATTTTGAATTTCCCGTTACAGGTGCATTAGATGTCCCATTTCATCTACTAGTTTGGCAAAGCACTGCTAAATTGAATGCTTTTAATGTTGTGGTATCGTTTTAGAAGAAACAGCAGTATAAATTAATGATAGAAAGTGTAAACATTAAAGGCACACATAAAGATTGCAGAAATTAAATTAAAAAATTTTAAGTTAGCCATTACAGTGGCGTTAGGTCTCCCAGAACAGCGCTAATACCACAAAGTGTGTAGAATAAAACTTAATGTAGATGAAACTCTTGTTTCTTCTACACAAACTTAACTATGTGTAGAAGAAACAAGAGTATAAAGTGATAGAAAGCGTTAAAAGCATATATATAATGACTGCAGAAATTGAATTAGAAGATTTTAAATTTCCCTTTTACAGGTCTCGTACAAGCTCGTATACGAAATTTAAAGCTTGTGAAAAAAATTTTAAAAAATGAATGAATCAATCAATCAGTAGCCAGTGAAAGAAATTAAAAAAATTAACCAATAAGAATAATTGAAAGCGGTCCAGGACACAAAAAAGGTCTTTTCTCAAAATAATACCCATAATTATGTATATATACAGTTTACCTATATGTTTACAGCATATGCAATGCATCATATACACCATTATTACATGGATAATAGTTATGCATACGATTCATCTGTCTGCTGCTATAGCATGCTATTCTAAAGGATCATTTATATGTTGAATATGCTCACAATATGCAGCCCAACTCATGTAGCCATTGTAAGGGCCTATCTGATTGATTAAATGATTATCTGTTATCCTCTGTAGTGAGTGACAACTACGGTACGTTTCTAATTTATAAAGTGATAGTAATATTTGTTGAATCTGAACTATTTAAACAGGTAATCGTTAATTTAATATGTATGTACCTGTTGATATTTTGACTATACTGTCAGCATAAGTCACAGTGCTGTAAGCAGATAACTTTAATTAATTGTGCAAAATATTTTAGAAATTATTTTAAAAATATTACAATCCATTTTAATAAGTGATATTGAAATTCTGTATGATTGCGTATTAGAGAATGACAGCAAATAGAGAGTTATGCGATTAAAATTAATCGATAAGATAACGAGTGGAAATAACAGATTCAAGTGTTTGAGAATTCAGATTAAGACATTGAAGATTTGGCTATGTCACAAATTTTTAAGTAGAGTTTCGGAGATTTTTTTTTAAGAATTCACTAACCATTTGTACGTTATGCATCTAATCTGCAATTAATCTGTGATCCGATTAAATATAATAGATAACTTTTTTTTATAGTTCCAAAGAAGCTTTTTGAAATACATATCGCTTCATAAACATTCACTGTTGAGCATGCCAACGTTCTTTTCCTACATCATAAAAAAGAAGCAGAAAAAGAAACAGTTATGAAAAATGTAACCAGAAATATCTCCAAATTTAAATATGTATTATTAATTAGTCTGCAAACAAAATCGATGGAGAATCTTACGGCTAAATATCTCCAAATATTCTCTAAATATCCCCACATATCTCTGGATATCTCCAAATTTCAGTCTGTGTGATTAATTAATCTACAAGACAAAATAGTTGAAGAATTTTATGGATAAATCTCCAAATATTCTCTAATTATCTTCACATATTTCTAAATATCTCCTAATTTCAGTCTGTGTGATTAACTAGTCAACAAAACGATGAAGAATAAAATATAAAATAAAAAATAAATAAAAAAATATATATTTATATATTTATATTAGCTTTTGGATAGCTTTATTGGAGGTGGTAAGATTCATATTATATGTGACTGACTGTTTTGTTGCAATTTACATTGCTAAGCAGCTTTATTTTAAAAAGTTACCTACTATTTCTACAAAAAGCCCATCAATTCGCTACTGTTTTTGTAATCTTCATCTTTTTATTATGGATAACACGATTGTTCGGACTATGGGTGGACCTCATGTGGACCACGAACAGCTCACCGACGGGAGTTCAGGAGAGATCAGTACCTTCCGGAAGGAACTTTTATGGGTAACTGCTTGTCGTATTGTAGAAACCCTGAAAAACTGTCACCAAGCAGATTGACTATCGGTGAGAGATACTTGGCACACATTGACAAAATCGCCATCGAGTTTTCATATTTCTGAAGCAGTGACTAAAACAGCGCCTCCAGCGGAATCTAGCCACAAACCTCCTGCACGTTGCCACTGGGACACAGTTCGGATTCGAGCAGTAATTGACCAGTATTTGTGTGTGGTATTAAAAAAAAACCCATCAAATTCCTACCTATTGTCGATGTGAGATGCTGTAAAAAAATCGCAATCTAGTCTACTCAATTTTCAAAGCAGTGATTGCAGCCTATTCCAGAAGAGGGAATCAAACCCTCGTCCTATTGAACACTAACTTAAAACGCGCTACAAATTGAAGGAGTTTTTGAAGATATGTTAAAGATCTGGGAACTTGAAACAATTGTTATTTATTCTAAGGCTGGCAGAGAAATATTTAGATTTTCTATGAAATTATAATTATAATTATGGGCCTGAAAAGCCTAGTGGCTAGCACTCTGGAGCTCAGTACCACAGCGTTCGGGGGCCATAGATGTTTGTAGTGGTTCGGAATCCCCTTTAAACGGTAGGTTCCGGTCTAACAGGATCGTAGAGCCTAGAGGAGGTATTGTTACTCAGCGTCCGTAGCTTCAAGCTACGCGCACTTCCTGGGTAGTGCTAAGTGAGTAACGTCGGTGCAGCGCTTGGCTTAAGGCCTCCAAGACAACTGTCTAAGTGTTTGCCAGCTGCATTAGAACAAAAAAATAATTATAGTTATTAAATAATAGTTACTACTATAATTAAAATTAATAATAATTATTTTTAACGAATAATATTTTATTTTCTGAAGTATTACGATAAATTCGTACTTCAGAAAAAAGTTTTCTGGGGCTGAATAATTTAATGAAAAGAATTTGAAATTTTTATGTGTTGGAAAGCTGTTCAAATATAAAATAAAATACACACAGTAATATTTAAAACACAACATTTATTTCTCTACAGATTATACAAATTTTCAAGAATCATACAAAATATACTAAATATAAAAACATATAAAGAATAAGTTAAATATATAAAGAAACTATTTTTGTTAAATATCAAACAGCATGATGGCAATTGATATTTTTGGCATATGGCATTGATATTTTTGATCAATGTTGGACATGCATTTTAATAAGAACTTTAAACATCCACTGATATTTTATGCTACTTATTAAGATTTATTTATAAATAATATATAATAAGATTGTAAAGGTCAATAAACTAAAAATGGAATTGAAAAAGCTGATACGATCCTCTAATTTAAAATTGTGTAAGACGATTTCGTGACTTCATTAATTGTGAAGAATCTTCTTATTCCTCATTTACAGCAAAATAGGTACAGTATATATGTGTGTATATATATAGCACAGTATATATATATATATATATATATATATATATATATATATATATATATATTGTATATTTATAGCTTTTCTAACTCTTTCTCGCTAACTTAACTCATATAAAATTAGTAAACAACATCTTTGTAAAAAATAATTAATTTTCTCTAATTGATTAATAATTGATTTAATTGTGTAAGATGTTTTCGTGACTTCACAATTGTTAAGAACATTCTTATTCCTCATTTACAACAAAACGGCCATATATGACTATTTACTTTTTATGTACATATTTTATATCTTTTCTAACTTTTCTCGTTACCTTAATTTTAAATTAGTAAACAACACCCTAGTAAAAAAATAATTAATTTTTCCCTTTCCACTTCAAAAATATGTTAGAGTAAAAAAGTTTTTTTGTATTTAAATCGATTCTAAAACTATAAAGTTTCGTTTTATTTCCTGTTTTATGATTGCCTATTCTAATTTAATTCTCGATAAAAAAAATTCTGGGATTTACATTTTTAATTCAGGAATTTTCTTTTGTAATCTGCTCGTCACCTAAATTTAATTAGTATTTAAGAATCATAATCATAATATATTTGGGTTTGAAAATAAAAAATTATGTACAATTATAATATTTTTTCATAGAATTTCCTTTATTACAACATATTTTCTAGTGATATAATACATTTCAATAATATAATAATATATTTATAATCTATATATAAATTTGTTAATTTACGATTAACAATAATTGTTACTTATACCGCATGTTAAAATTGTTTAAATTGTTAACAATTTTTACATAAAACAAATCTTAAAATTGTTAAAAAAAATTTCATAAAACAAATGTTCAAATTCTTTGAAAAGAATTGATATTGTTAACAATTTTTACATAAAACAAATGTTAAAATTGTTTAAAACGAAGGGAAATCGTTATCAATTTTAATATAAAATGAATTAGAAAAATAATGAAATTATCTCATCGCATCACCTCTAAACAAACACAGCTAGAATGGAAATAAAAAGCTAAATATAAATAAAAGCAACACTTTATGCAAACACATAAGCAAATCATTTTGTAGTAAATAATTAAATTAACTAATTAGCTTAATTTTTTAGTAAATGACTGACTAAATTAATATATATTATTTATTGATGTAATAATGAATCATTTCCACTCTATAAAAATACAAGTATATGCTTAAATCAAACATTTATGATGCAATTTTAATTCTTAATCATTTTTTTTTCTTTTGTTTACGCCATTTAAATTTTTTTCCACTTAATCTAGTATGAAATGTAATTAAAATCTAATCTGAAATAAATAATAATATAAAACAAATAAATAAATAAAAAACAACACAAAGTTTTCAATTCAAATCCTTCAAAACACTTTCGCTAAAAACTAATCATATTCGATTATTTTATTTATACGTATTATTATTGTTGTTGTTGATTTTATTGTCGTTATTGCATCTTTAATACGTATTCAACTTTCACAAAATTCAAAAAGAACAATGCCAAAAACGAAAATACGGAGAGAACGCATTTTGAAAATTTATTTTTGCGAAAACAATGCTTTTACATAAATAAAACATGAGCTGTTAAACAAGTTTTTATTAGAAGTAAATAAATGCATCGTTAAAAAAAAAAAAATAATAATAAAAAGTATGACATCAGTAGTACAAAAGCAGAATTTTTCCCTAAATCAGAGCGCAATTCGGGATATATTGCCGAAATGCAGTGCGAAATTTTCCCTCCGACCTTTTTTCCAACCAGAACCCGAGAAGCTCTGACGTCACTCCCCCTCCCCCTTTTTCCTCTATCCAACCAGAAACGTCAATTAGCGGCCTTTGTTTTTGTCTGGTCGAGAACAATGGGCCGATTGACCAATCAGCAACGAACTGACGTTCTCGTGCGAGCGAATTGTGCAGCTCGCAGCACACTGAGAGGGGAAGAATTGAAACAGTTGAAAAGGAAGAAGGGAAAAAATAAAAACAGCTTTTCAGATAAAAGTGGAAACGCATAAAAGAACAGAGCGTATTGTAAAAATAAATTTGTTGTTGCTGCCGTTGCTGTTTTTTTTTTAAGATAACAAATAATAAATTATAAAACAGCAAGGATCATTTTGCAGCTTTTTAAAATAAAAATGAAACCTGGTTTTTTTCTTTTCTTTTTTTTTTAAATAAAAAAATGCGTTTCATTTTTAATTTGTCATACTAGCCATGTTTTTGTAGTTGAATTGTTATACATTAATTTTATCCCTTTTCATTGGTAAAGTTTGGGATACAAATTTAGTATTATGTTGTTATATTTACTAATATATATATATATATAATAAAGAACAAAAAAGAAAGTGGCCCAAAAAAAACGTAAACAAAATAGAGTTAAAACATTTAGCAACAGTAATTTTAAAATGGGACCTGATGACCGAGTGATTAGCTCTTTGGCGTTCGGTGCCACAGGCCTCGGGCTCGAATCCCGGCGGTGCCATGGATGGTTTGTAATGGTTCGGAATCCACTTTAAACCGTAGTTTCCAGTCTTATATGACTGTAGAGCGTAGGGCTGACAATCCTACCCCGTAAAAGTAAACATTCGATTGCGCTGGCGCTCGGTACCACAGGTTTCGAGTTCGAGTCCCGGCGTTACCATGGATGTTTGTAGGGGTTTGGGATCCACTTTAAGCCGTACGTCCCGGTCTCGTAGAGTATCACAGAGAGTCTACACCATTCCCAAACTTTAGAAGGGAACTCAGCTCTAGGCACAGTGATGTGTGGTGTAGTAATAGTAGTAGGCAGACGGGTTTGGCTTACCATGGGGCTGTGGCGCCATTGAGAGGAATTTAAAATTATTGACATTTTCATTTAACGGTGAGTTCTATTTCATTAAAATCATAATTAAATCTTGCAACACCATATATTTACGGATGCGCACTAGCTTTATGACTGTTATTTTTTGATTGTTTTATGTATATATTTCGAACTTTATTTATTTTTTTATTATTTTATATAGCATTTTTTATATTTTGGATTTATTGCGTTTTTTCATTTTGTTTAAGGTTTTTTTTATATGTGTAAACTCTAGATGGTTAAGGGATTGAAAGTTTTACTGCTTTAATTATTTCAAGAGAATCAAAAAGTTCATTTTTGCAATATTGAATACTATGACGAAAATTATTGTTTTAAATTTTTCAGAATTATAATAATTTTGCAATTCTCTGTGATATTTATCTCAACACAACTTACCATATTATATTACATTATTAGTCAATACTGAAGCTAAACTGTTTTAGAATGCATTTCCACTGGCAACGTAACTCTAACGCAACGTTAACTTTGACGAATCAGATTAGCGATCGAGAATGAGTGACAGTAGTGAATCACTCAATCTACTGTCAATCCTAACGGTTCTTTCTAAAGTACGTAATGTTATCAATTAAAAATAGAATATTTCTTATAAGCAATTCTAACCGAACAAACTTCGTGTTGATCTGATGAATATGTTGTTCATTTAAGATTTCATGCAACAATTGTTGCTGTTTTAGTGTGCGTTCCCACAGGCAACGTGCGGATGCTAACGCGACGTTTACTTTGACGAATCAGATTAGCGATCGAGAATGAGTGCCAGTAGTTAATCGCTTAATAAGTCATATTTGCTAAGTTGAATAAATTAGAGATTACTTTATTTCATATTTGAATGGTTTGTTTTTGTTTATTTCATATTTTACATTTTATGGTTTCTACTTTTATAGACAAAATCTAACAAACTAAATTAATTCCTTTTTTTAAAGAAATAATTTACGATTCAATATTTTTTTGGAGCAATGTTTTATTGTGAAGGAATAAACGATCAGCCATAAAAATTGAATAAGTTCAAAGCGTTATCGCAAAACTACATTAAAAGCAAGTAAAATATCCAGGTTGAGAATAGGAATACATGAATCAAATTGTGTATTTTTACATATTTTTGAGAAATACATGAGGATTGATACAGCATACACGAGGATACATGACGATTGATCACAGCATCATACCTTTATGATATTGAATTTTCCAAAAAATGTAACAAAAAATAAACAAATAGATAAATATGATCAGCTGGCCTTATATACAGGTTCCCCATAAAATTTAAAAATTAATGTAAGAACAAAACGCATAACAGAAATCTTAAGAAATAAAACAATTTCAAATGATTTTGTTTTCTTAAAAAAATGTCGTTTTTTGTCTGCAGAAATCTTCAGACAAAAAAATATGCAAAAATTGGTGCATAAAATTCCAGTTACTACAGAAGTGAGACTTGCATGCTGCCTTCACTTTAAAGGACGTATGTGCAATTAGCTTCAATACATGTATGCCTCGATATCGGCAATCTTTACATAGATTGCCAGGAGATTGAGAGGATTGCCCAGAGATTGCCTGTGCAGTGTAGCAAGAGTCCCAGAGTGTAAATTCTTTAACGCTGAATCTACTACATATCTTATGTTTTAGGGGCTATTGACCTCAAGACTAAGTGCAAACACCAAAAAAAAAAAAATAATAAAAATAATAATAATAATAATAATAATGATACATGCAATAAATATAAGCCCATGTCAATTTCTAATCGATGTATTTGAATTGCATTTGCATTGTAACAACGTAATGCATTGTAATTATGCAATTTATGTTAATTAAATTTTTCAATTTATAAAATTTTTGTAATTTGCATTAAAACAATATATAGCATGCATTTGCATTGAAACAACATAGTAATTCAATAACACAGCCTAAAAATTCAATAAATTATGCTAATAAGCAAATTTAATCAAAGATAATTTCGTTATTTATATTTTTATACAAGTCCCCAGAAAGTTTTATTTCTTCTTTTGATATGACTCCCCCCATGACTCATGTTCCACAACCTAAATACATTTACATCTTTAATCAATTCCAGAGCATCTATGACCCAAGTCCTACAACCTAAAAACAATTCCAGAGCATCTATGACTCATGTTCCACAACCTAAAAACAATTCATTTACATTTTTAATCAATTCCAGAACATCTATAACCCATGTTCCATAAGCTAAAAATAATTCTAGAGCATCTATGACCCAAGTCCCACAACCTAAAAACATTTCATTTACATTCTAATCAATTCCAAAACATCTATAACGCATGCTCCATAACCTGAAAACAATTCTAGAGTATCTATGACCAAGTCCCACAACCTAAAAGAAATTCATTTACATTTTAATCAATTCAAGAGCATCTATGACCCAAGTCCTACAACCTAAAAACAATTCTAGAGCATCTATGGCTCATGTTCCACAACCTAAAACAATTCATTTATATTTTTAATCAATTCCAAAACACCTATAACCCATGATCCATAACCTGAAAACAATTCAAGAGTATCTATGACCCAAGTCCCACAACCTAAAAGCAATTCATTTACATTTTAATCAATTCAAGAGCATCTATGACCCAAGTCCCACAACCTAAAAGCAATTCATTTACATTTTAATCAATTCAAGAGTATCTATGACCCAAGTCCCACAACCTAAAAGCAATTCATTTACATTTTAATCAATTCAAGAGCATCTATGACCCAAGTCCCACAACCTAAAAGCAATTCATTTACATTTTAATCAATTCAAGAGCATCTATGACCCAAGTCCCACAACCTAAAAGCAATTCATTTACATTTTAATCAATTCAAGAGCATCTATGACCCAAGTCCCACAACCTAAAAGCAATTCATTTACATTTTAATCAATTCAAGAGCATCTATGACCCAAGTCCCACAACCTAAAAGCAATTTATTTACATTTTAATCATTTCAAGAGCATCTATGACCCAAGTCCTACAACCTAAAAACAATTCTAGAGCATCTATGGCTCATGTTCCACAACCTAAAACAATTCATATATTTTTAATCAATTCCAGAACATCTATAACCCATGTTCCATAAACTAAAAATAATTCTAGAGCATCTATGACCCAAGTCCCACAACCTAAAAGCAATTCATTTACATTTTAATCAATTCAAGAGTATCTATGACTCAAGTCCCACAACCTAAAAGCAATTCATTTACATTTTAATCAATTCAAGAGTATCTATGACCCAAGTCCCACAACCTAAAAGAAATTCATTTACATTTTAATCAATTCAAGAGCATCTATGACCCAAGTCCTACAACCTAAAAACAATTCCAGAGCATCTATGACTCCTGTTCCACAACCTAAAACAATTAATTTCTATTTTTAATCAATTCCAGAACATCTATAACCCATGTTTTACACAACCTAAAAACAATTCATTTACATTGTAATCAATTCCAGCTCATCTACAACCTAAAAACAATTCCATAGCATCTATGACTCCTGTTCTACAACTTAAAACAATTCGTTTAACATCTTTAATCAATTCCAGAGCATGTATGACCCAAGTCCCATAATCTAAAAAGAAATCATTTAGATTTTAATCAATTTCATAATATCTATAACCCATATTCCATAACCTAAAAAAAATTCTAGAGCATCTATGAGCCATGTTCCGCAAGCTAAAACAAATCATTTACATTTTTAATCAATTCCAGACCATCTATGAGCATGAGTTCGAGACTCGGTTAGATAAAAGGATAGTTTTGGAAGGACATTGAATAAGGATATTTTAATAAAACTGTGTATAAAATGATGAGTGTGTAAGAAAAATCGGCAAAGATCATAAGCGATTTAGAAAAAAAATATAAATTCCCGCTCCTATTTTATATTCTGACCCTTTTTTTTAATTATCTATCTCTTGGTAATATAGTAAGAAGACAAAATCAAAACGGATTAAAATATTTTTTAAAAAATTATATTCTTTTTTGGTGAGATTACTTCTAAACACTTGAATTCATAATGAAAACAAAAAAAAAAAAAAAAAAAAAAAATTAATAATCCTTTTAAAGTTTTTTTTTTTTAAAAAAAGAAAAACAAACTAAATAAATATTGTAAAATGATATTCTTTCTTTAAAAAGAAAAATCCACTATATTAAAAAAAAAAAAAAAAAAAAAATGGTTTAAAGTTGTACATTTTTTTTAATATTTTTCCCGTATGAATTTTAAAATAATTCACAACATCAACTCTAAACCGAAAAAGAAAAAGAAAAGAAAAAGAAAAAAAAGAAAAAATGAAAGAGACCTGGAGATAAAAACGCCATCTAAAAATACAATCTTATTTCTTCCTCTATTGCACTTTCTCCTCTCCTTGAATAACCCCGCCTTCCAAGAATGACGTAACTCAATAGGGCGTCTACGGAGCACAGCTCCTTCGCTCCATTGGTTACTCACATCTCGACTGATAAGAGCAAGTTAAATTAATTTTGAAGCAAGGAGAGTACACATACTGTGTGGATTGGAATGGAGGTATTGTGGATGTTCTTCTACTAAGTCAGCACCATTATGGATTGGGTTTTAGAAGATCTTTTATGTTACATATTGAAATATTCCTCTTTAATCAGTTAAAAAGAGGAGAAAGATCACCTGATTTTTTTTTTTTTTTTTTGTATAAAAAATTCAAATGATTATTTATTCGTTTACATAGTGTGAATTGTTAACTTTATCTACTATTCATTTACTTTTAATTATTAATTTTATTTACTATTTATTTACTTTTAATTATTTTACTATTTATTTATTTTGGTTTGGTTTTGTCTTTCTACAGTTAATTTTATGCACACTTAGACACCTACGATTTAACGTGGATTCCGAATCCCTAACAAAGATCCCTGCCACCGCCAGGATTCGAACCTGTAGTATCCATGGCAAGAACGCTAGCCAATTGGCCATCAGGCTGCCTATTTATTTTTAATTATTTTGATAGTTTACAATTTTTTTACTTTTGCTTATTTTACTAATTTACTATTCATTTATTTTCATTTAGTCTCTCTACGGTCATCTTGTGCACACTTTAGGCTTATTAGACCGGGACCTACAGTTTAACGTGGATTCCGAACCACTCACAAACATCCATGCCATAACCAGGATTCGAACTTAAAGTCTGTGGTATCAAAGGCCAGAGCGCTAGCCAATTGGCCATCGGGCCGTTTATTTATTTTGCTAATTAACTATTTATTTAATTTAAATTATTTTACAAATTTACTATTTATTTAAGGGGCCTGATGACCGAGTGATTAGCTCTCTGGCGCTCGGTATCACAGGTTTCGGGTTCGAGTCCCGGCGGTGCCATGGAAGTTTGTAGTTGCTCGGAATCCGCTTTAAGCCGTAGGTCTCGGTCTAATAAGATCGTAGAGCGTTTTAGGGGCAGTGTTACTCGCGTTCGTAGCTTATCTTCAAGCTACACGTGCCCCCTGGGTAGTGTTAATGACTAACAGCGGTGCAGCCCTTGCTTATGGCATAAAGATTAACTGTCTGTGTATTGCCAGACAAACAATTAATTTGCTATTTATTTATTTATAATTATTTTACTATTTATTTACTGTTAATTATTTTACTATTTATTTACTTTTAATTGTTTTACTATTTATTTACTATTAATTATTTTACTATTTATTTACTTTTAATTATTTTACTATTTATTTACTTTTAATTATTTTATTTTTACTAATATTATTTACTTTTTATTAAAAGGTCTATGACGGAATTTTAAAAAAAAATGTGATTTTTAGTATAATTAAGGGAGAAAAAGAAGCATTTTTTTTATTATTTATAACAGCTTCTTATAATCTGTTATCAGATTTTGAGACAGATATTTTCTTTTTACTGGATAGGGTTGTCAGTCCAAAGCTCTAGAGTCCTATTAAACTAGGGCCTACGGTTTAAAGTGAATTCCGAACCACTACAAACATCCATGACCGAGATTCGAACGGTTATCAAGACGATTTACTCCATTAGAATCAAACGATATATCACCGATGAACGATAGAGCAAAATTCTCATTATACCAGTGTACCAATAACATACTAAACAATAATGTACCAATAACACATTAACCAATACTAATGTACCAATAACATATTAACCAATACTCAAGTACCAATAACATACTGACGAATACTCATGTACTAATAACAAACTAACTAATACTCATGTACCCACAACATTCCATGCGATTTTTTTATTATTATTATTATAGACTTAACTAAGGATATTGTTAACAAGTTAAAAAATAGTTTATAACCTTATTTCTTATTACAATTGATATTAAACAATGTAGTATGTAGAATAGCATTATCAAACTAGGTAGAATAGCGATTAGACTCAAACAATATCTCACCAATAAACGATAGAACAAAATTCTCATTGTACAATAGTACCAATAAAATAATATTTATGTACCAATAACATACTAACAATAGTTATGCGCCAATAACATACTAATCAATACTCATGTACCAATAACATACTAATCAATACTCATGTACCAATAACATACCAATCAATACTCATGTACCAATAACATTCCATGCAATTTATTATTACTATTATGAATTTAACAAAGGATATTTTTAACAATTTAAAAAACAGCTTATAGCCTTATTATTTCTTATTACATTTTATTAAACAATGTAGTATGTATAATAGGGATATCGTTTTTACATCATGATACATAAGGATTTGGTATACTCAGATTAACCAATACTATACTTAACTACTAAGACTTAACCAATACTATACTAACATCAACTATACGTAGATTAACCAATACTCATGTACCAATAACATACTAACCAATACTCATGTACCAATAGCATTTCATGCGATTTATTATTATCATAATTATTATTATTATTATAGATATAATTATCGATGTTGTTAACAAATGAACAAAATAATTTATAGTCTTCTTATTTCTTATTACATTTGATATTAAACAATCTTGTAGGTAGAATAAGGATATCGTTTTTATACGATGATATACAAAGATTTATTATCTGTGAAAAAAATGCAATATTTGCTTTACATTTGATGTTAAAAGTAAGTTATTGAATAGAATTTCAAGGTACGATACGTGAATATATAGTCTGTAGCACAATGTATCCATCCTCTGCAAACAGCGCAGCTAGCTTTAAAATATTTACACAGATGTACAAACTTTACATTTCAATATCCGAAATGCCAGAGCTTAGTTTTGAAGCACAATTGAACTTGTCGTACTTGAATCGTTAATGACACACAAGTCTATATTATCGTTATTAATTCCCGTGTAATGCCGGACCATTGACGCCGGACCAAGCCTCTAACGTCCAAGTTTATTTTTGACCTCAAAGCGGACAGGAGAAGGACAGAAAACTGCTGGCCGGACAACAACAATGGAACCTTTATCCGGGCAAAATCCCTCTCGAACTCATTTGAATAGCCAATCAATATACCCCTACTAACTAAAGAGGGTTGTAGTAAGTTGTTCCCGGACTCAATTCAAAAGCTGGATGAATGAACCCCCGGTCCGGGAATAACTGGTCATCCAAACAACACATCAAACGCAGGAAAATTTTCCACAAAGTTTGGACTTGGGGAGAATTATTAGTCAAGATCCATACTCCGATCCATTGGAGAGGGACAATGTCCACTGCGCCTTTCAAGCACAGTTGACCCAAAAGCATTCATTTATTCAGGTCCGGGCGATATTCAGATGCTGCGTCTAATAAATCCGGCAAGCGAACTTTTAAAACTATGCCAACAAATTCGGCCCCCGAAAACCCACACCGTAGGCCTGGATTCTGTGCGCGACACAATGGCCTGGCCCCCCCCTTTTGTGTTCCTGCGTCATGTCCAGGCCTATCCGGGAATGATAAAGCGTAGCCGACAAGTTCCTTAATATGGGAGAGTAGCTGCTACAGTGGCCATCGCCGAAGTGCTTGTGAACAATGGCTCGCTTTGTGCAACGGCTGCGCCGGATTGTTGGAGTCCAGAGTAGAGTTCTCTCCTCTGAGGAGGTTACACGATGTACGTTTTATTCGTGGAATGGAGAACTCCTTGCTCAGCACTGATGTACACCAAGGATATTTGGTGTAGTTAGTAAAGAGCTGCATGCAGCAAATAGTTAGATATGTTTTAAAACCATACTATACTATAACCACTCATAGATAGCGAATAAAAATAAGAAAAATCGAATGCAACTGATATACAATTTTCCATGATTGATTAAGGATAAAGCAGATATTATTTCAATTTTTGGATGAAGTTCTCACTTTTTTCACAGTGGTAGAGAATGATATTTCCATAGTTATTGATATTTCAATTGTTATTATTGATATTTCGATAATAATTGATATTTCAATTGTTATTATTGATATATCGATAATTATTGATATTTCGGTAATTATTGATATTTCAATTGTTATTATTGATGTTTCGATAATTATTGATATTTCGGTAATTATTGATATTTCAATTGTTATTATTGATATTTCGATAATTATTGATATTTCATTTGTTATTATTGATATTCGATAATTATTTATATCTCAACTGTTGGAGGAAATCCCAGTAGTAAAGTACACCACGAAGTATTTATTTTTATTATTCCATAGAGTACTCCTTGTATAGCAGTAAAGTACACAGGAATAATTAGACGCATCCAATTGCTTCAGAAAGCAAATATTTTTTTTTAAACCGTACCAGATGGTAGATCTTATAAATTCAATGAGATTTAAAAAAAATCGTATGTAGACTTATTTACTGATATGTAGATTTCAATTCTTAACTAAGGAGAAAGCAGATATTATTTATATTGTTGGATGGAATTCTCACTCTTTTCACAGTAGTAAAGCATGATATTTCAATTGTTATTACTGATATTTCAATAATTATCAATGGTTGGATCAAATTTACATTTTTTTTCTCAGTAGTAAATCGCACCTTAAAGTATTATTATTATTATTCCATGGAGTACTCCTTGTATAGCAGCAACGTACACAAAAATAAGGGATGTTAATTAAAAGTATCCAATATCTTCAGGAAGCAAATTGTTAATTTTTTTTAAACCATACCAGATTTACTTATTCATACGATGACAAATCTTTGCAGACAATAAAATTTTTTAAAAAAATCTTATGTAGACTTATTTATTGATATTTGGATTTCTATTCTTGACTAAGGATATTATTTCTATTGTTGGATGAAGTTCTCACTTTTTTCACAGCAGTAAAGCACACATAGACGTGGTTTTTTTTAATCGATTAATTAAACATATCTAACAAATAGTTAATTGCTAAAAAAAATACCAGATTTATTTATACAGACGATGGCCGATTTTATACAGTCAATAAAATTAAATAAAAATCGGTTATAGTTTTATTTACTAATATTCTCGTTCTCTAAGGATAACGCTGTGACAATATATCGATACCATAGATCGATATTTGTTGTACTTGTTGGGTGGAGAATAATACTTCTGTATACAATACTCCTGTGTTTATATGTTTTGTACCAATACTTCTTGCATAGTATTGACGCACAGAGAATATTTAGAGAGGTCTGTTAAATGTAACGAACAGTTTCAGGGCGAAAAAAAGTTGGAAATTAATTTTAATAAAGCATTTAAAATTTCCATTATCATAAGGTGATAACACATTACTGCATGTTATTTTTATACCACTTTCAACCTTTTTTTAAAAATGGTAAATTTAAGTATTCAACAGTTATACATAAATGATAAACCTACGATAACATTAACGTATTTGGCTGTTTGTATTTAATTATTATATTATATAAGATAAAGACGTTAATAACTTTAATGATTTAATAATTTAATCGATTTACTGCTCCTCCTTAATCTAAACAATTAAATAAAATAAACAAACAAATACCAACAGCCGATTTTAGCAATCAAACTTTTATTCAAAATAAATAATCTCATAGTAATATTTAATTTATAGTACCATATGGTAAAACCAGGGCTAACTTGGCTCCGTGACGCTGAGTTTTTACGGGGTAGGGTGGTAAGCCCAACGCTTCTGTAGCCATATTAGACCAGGACGTACGGCTTAAAGGGGATTCCGAACCACTACAAACATCCATGGCACCGCCGGGACTCGAAACCCGAAACCTGTGGCACCGAGCACTGGTCACTCGGCCATCAGACCCCACATTATACTTAATAAAATCGAAATTTTTCTATTAAATAAACACACAATCTTATAATAATATCTAGGTCGATTTTTAACAGTTTCTATGCAATGCAATAAATTTGTCGATACCTAAATAAGAAAAATTCACAACACACAAAAATTTAATAGAAGAAACAAATTATATAGGGTAGTCTGTTCTACGCCCAACAGTCACATTAGACCGGGACCTACGACTCCGAACCACTACAAACATCCATGACACAGTCAGTACTCAAGCCCGAAACCTGTGATACCCAGAGCCAGAGCGCTAGTCACTCGACCATCAGGCTCCACAGTATATTTAATAAAATAGAAATTTTCCAATTAAATAAACACACAATCTTAAAATAAATAACCTGTAGTGCGATTTTTAACACTTTCTCTGTGATGCAATAAATTTGTCAATACTTATACTTAATTCGTCAATTAGCAGTACTTAATAATATTAATTTGTCAATACTCAATACTTAACAATATTAATTTGTCAACACTCAATACTTAACAATATTAATTTGTCAATAGTCAATACTTAACAATATTAATTTGTCAATACTCAATACTTAATAATATTAATTTGTCAATATTTAAGAATATTAATTTGTCAATACTCAATATTTAATAATATTAATTTTTCAATACTCAATACTTAATAGCATTAATTTGTCAATACTCAATATTTAATAATATTAATTTGTCAATACTTAATAAATTTGTCAATACTAAAATTCACAACCAGCAAAAATTTAATAGAAAAACCAAGAAGCGACATCAATTGACAGTGATGGTGACACATGAATTCAAAGTGTTGCCACTTATAATAAATACAAAGATTAAACAATTATATTTTAAAGATAATTTAAAAAAAAGAAATGCGGTTTACTTTTAGACGATTTATTTTCAGAAGACTTTGGTGGCTTTTTCATTAATTACACAGAAGTAGTTGAATTAAAACTTCCAAGGCATTTCAAATCTTTACAAAGCGTTAATTAAATGTATCTCAAATTCGCCCACCAAGTCAACAAATATTGTCACAAGTAATTCGAACCATTTCGCTATTTCTGCAAAGATAATGCGTAACTGCACAGTCAAATAATTTTAATTCATTATTGAAATAGTGAACACCGACAGGAACTCCATTTTCTCTCTCTCTCTCAATAAGAAATTTCATTTTCGTACAAATCATTACATTTCAATTCACAGTACATTCAAAGTACAATTCACAGTACATTTCAATTTCGTACATTCAATTAAAAGAATGGTAACTGAATGTCGACTCTAAAAATTGTCTTTAATTTTTAAGCGCATTTATAACAAAGTCTATATTTAAAAAAAATTTCCAGATTTTAAAAATAAATAATCTCATAGTAAAATTTATAGTACCATACGGTAAAGATTGTAAGTCGTAAGCTTTACATTCATATTAGACCAGAAGTACGGCTTAAAGTGGATTCCGAACCACTATAAACATCCATGGTACCGCCGGGCCTCGAAACCAGAAACATGTGATACCCAGTGCCAGAGTGCTAGTCCCTCAGCCATCAGGCCCCACAGTATATTTAATAAGATTGAAATTTTCAAATTAAACACACAATCTTATAATAATATCTAGATTATTACAATCTTATAATAATATCTATCGATTTTTAACATTTTCTCTGTGATGCAATAAATTTGTCAATACTTATACATAATTTATCAACACTCAATACTTAATAATATTGTTAATAGCTATACCTAATTTGTCAAAACTTATACCTAATTTAACAATACTCAATACTTAATAATATTAATTTGTCAATATTCAATACTTAACAATTTGTCAATACTCAATAGTTAATAATATTAATTTATCAATACTTAATAATTTGTCAATACTAAAATGCACAACCCGCAAAAATTTAATAGAAGAAACAAATAAATGACATCAATTGTTGTTGTCAGTGCCAAAGTTAATTCTATTTCACACATGTTTTCAAGGTGTTGCCACTTATAATAAGTATAAAATTCAAACAATTATATAACGATAATTTTTTTTACAAATAAATAAGGTTTACTTTTAGACGATTTATTTTCAGAAGGCTTTTCCTTAATTACACAGAAGTAGTTAAATTAAAACTTCCAAGACATTCAATATAAAAGTCTTTACAAAGCGCTAATAAAATGTATCTCAAATTCGCCCACCAAGTCAACAAATATTGTCACAAGTAATTCGAACCATTTCGCTACTTCTGCAAAGATAATACTAAACTGCACAGTCAGATAATTTTAATTCATTACTAAAATAGTGAGCACAGACAGGAACTCTCTCTCTCTCTCTCAATAAGAAATTTCATTTTCGTACAAATCTCTCAGCATTCAATTAAAAGAATGGTAACTGAATGCCGACTCCAATTCTAAAAATTTTCTTTCATTTTTAAACAAAACTCATTCTTCCATTTCAGTCATTAATTCGGAATTAAAGCGCATTTATAACAAAGTCTACATTAAAATATTTTTTTTTTTTTACCCGTCCAGTTTTTAATTCCGTCCGTCAACGACATTAATTATAATGGCAAAAGGAAACATTTTTGCATACAATGGGTTTCGAACTCTTGTTAAATATGAAGTCACATCCGTCGCCTCTGAAAATATTCCTAGGCAAAATTGATTGGGGGAAGTTAATAATTAGCGTATTAGAATAAAAATAATAATAATGAAAATAAAATAATAAAAAAAGAGAATAGAAATCAGTTAATTACAACTTTGAAGAAGTCTCCTCCACGGAGAGAGAGAGAAACAAAGGGCCTTTCGGGAACAATCATAATTAAGTTCGAACGAAAACATGTAGGTCAGAACAATTTTCGAATAATCATTTTTCAGTTCTTTCCACATAAAAATCAATTTCTAGATGCGTAATTGTGACGATGACTTTTCTTACACCGGCAATTAGGCTTTCATTGTCGGAGCAGGCCAGAAACAATATCATTTTTCGACAGCCCTGGTGTAACAAAGGAGCCCTATTGTTCGCCAAATAGAAAAGAATTCCCCAGTAATTACTCCAGTGAAAACGGACTTATTAAAAGGGCGAACCATTTTCCATTAAGCTGGCTTGAAGTAGAAAGTCAAATAGACGCTATTTCGAAAGTTAAACCTTTTGATAATGTAAACGTCGATAGGCATATTAGATGGTTGCTTTGGCTGTAGTAGATGTCTATCTCGCCAGAGGTTATCGATTAGTCATTACTGCGTCCGCTAGATGGAGCGACCGGCCGAGCGGTATTCTTTCCCGTTGCCATATTTGCAATAAAAGCGGACAAATTGCTCCATTGAAGTGAGGCTCTTGAGATAGCTCTGCCCGAAAATTCGATAATGATTTACAACTTGTGGCCCCTCTCTAAGAAAAGGCCAGAATAACTGATTGGTGGAAACGATAAGGGGGAGACAAATAAAAAGAACATTTCGATTATTTAAAATCGTTTGGGGACAAATACTCTATCGAGTTTGCAATCTTTTGGCAGGACAAAAAGCAAAATAATACTTTTCTGAAGTGGAATTTGATTATCTGGATTATGCATGCATGAATAAAACTATGTGGCAACGGAAAAGAATATTTATCGATGGCAACTCGGAAGGAATCGATTCTAAAATTCGAACAAAATATGGTTTGAATAAAACCAGAAACTTATACACATTATCCAAAGTATTTGCAATTGGTTTTACAGAAACATCGATATCAAATAAATACATACGAACGAAAGCTTTGTATTCTGCATCCTTTGTTTAAAGCAATCGAAATCGTTTTTTAAGAATAATTTGAACACTTTGAAAGTACCAACGATAATATTAACCAGAAATCAATAGCTGAGCAAATCGTCCGAAAATTTACTTTAATAATTTTGAGTTAATTTAAAGGCATTTAAAATTATGATATAATAAATAATTTTATTTTATTTAAGCAACATCAATAAAAATATTATCACAAATAATCTATATCTAATCAATAGGTAAATTTAAATTGTGATAATTTAGAACATTTAAAAAAAAGATCGTTTTTCATTCCTGTTACATTAACGTTAAGTATTTTATTCTGGTCTATTAAATTAAATAAAAGCATATGCAGTGATATATTCATAATATATCATGTATATTCAATATATATATTCATAATTTAGTATCATTATCACTCATCATTAAGTCGCCTGTATAAAGTTGAGCAAAAATTCTTTTTTGTTTTTATATATTTGAGCTATTTTAGAAATATTATTACATACGAACTTACAAAAAATGATATATTTAATAAAAATGATAAATGATAAATTTAATTTATATATACTATAGTTTAAAAAAAAATTATATATTAGTATATAAATTGGTTTAATTTTATTGTATGTTTTTCTCATATTCCAGTTGCAATTTAATTCTGTAAAACACACTGTCAACCATATATATATATAACACACAACTACCATATATATATATTTATATAACACATCAACCATGTGTATATAACAGGCGTCAAATATATATATTTAAAATGCAAATTCCTAACAATGTCATTTTAATGCATGTATATATATAACTCGTCAAACATATATATAAAATACAAAATTCTAACAATGTTGTTTTATTGTATATAGCACGTCAAACATATGTATAAAATACAAAATACTGACAATATCGTTTTATTAACTTTCAATACCTACCGATATATATTACCCAATTATATTATACCCTAATTCCTACCCAATTATATTCATAAAATTCACCTTTTCATTTAAAAAGAAGAAACTTTTAAATTTCTTTTTTTGAAAGAAAGAAATTGTTTCATTTGACTTTTCTATTTATTGGGTTTATTTAAAAAAAAAAATAGCCATTTTTTATTTTGTTTTGCTAATAAATAAATAAACTAGAAATCAGAACGCAATATATAACACAAATACATAATATTATTATTTTTATTGTTTTTCATTATCGGAGAATTTGTAATAAAGGAAATAAATAAATAAATAAAAATGACCATTATGGCTACGGTTTCACTTCGGTACTAAACCTTATTGTTTTAATTAAATAAATTAACTGAGTATGCTATTTCTTATAAAACAATTTCGGATTTTTTAAATCTTATTTTCTTTAAAAACATAAGCGTCCGAACCGATACTACTTTGTTTATCATTAAAAATAAATAGAAACAGATTGTTGCAAATTTCTGTTTTTATAATAAAGGAATAAAATAAATAAAAATGACCATTATGGCTACGTTTCACTTTGCGACTAAAACCGAACTTGGCTACTAAACCTTATTGTTTAAAGTAAATTAACCGAGTATATTAAATCTTATAAAACAATTTCTGATTTTTTTTTTTTTTTTTTTCAATCTCATTTTCTTTAAAAACATAATCATCCGAATCTACATATTACTTTGTTTATTATTAAATATAAGTAGAAACAGATTGTTGCAAAATTCTGTTTTTATAATAAAGGAATGAAATAAATAAAAATGACCGTTTCACTTGGCTACTAAAACTTCTATTCAGTTTAATCTTCCAAGGGGAAATAGGTTACGTCTTTTCAAGTCTTTCCTTTCATATCTTTTGGAATATTCCATGGAACAAATTACTCGAGAATTCAGAACTTCTCCATCAATAAGTTCTAAACTTCCCTCATCTGTACGGAACACTTCATAAAAAATCGTTTGCATTTTTCCCCTCATTCCATACGTAAAAACTCAAATCATACGGAAAAGAAGAAAAAAAAAATTTTTTTTTTCTGGCATTCCATTAACTTAATCATGAAACGAACAAAATAAACAAACAAAACTAATGGAAGAAGTAAACAAACTTCTCAACCCTGATTATGTCCGGAGTTGTGTCTAATGCATTTTCACGCACGACAAAGTCAATAAAACCCCCTGCACCCCTAGGGGTAGGGAAAGTCCTAATAGGACAAAATCAGAACATGGAATGGTAGGATTATTCCGGTTGCGCAAGCATGACGAAACTCCACTGCAGACGATATCCCAGGATCGTTTTTATTACCTATTAAAAGGGATATACTCGGCAGGGTACCAGGATTCGAGATGCACCCCCTACCAGCGGGCTGGATGTAGATGCTTCAAAAAGTTCCATTCCTCATGTTCTTCTTGTTTATTTATTCGAAATCTGTCGGCTTTGTTTGGGGGTAGGACATGCCTCTTACATCGGTTGGTGCCCTGCTGTTTCGGGTATATTTAGCAAAATAGCTTGGGAGAGTTGAGGTGTATCGGGAGGGGGCAGGAACTTTGTGATGACAGAATAGTTGACAGGCGTAGCATTGGCAACTATTACCAAATCGCATTGGCAACAAGTTAGGATGGCAGTAACATGTTAAGTAATGAAGTATTGCTATAAATGGCGTTGTAAAACAATAAATGGGGTGCAATTATAAATAGAAAATCTATTTCAGACGAAAATTTCGCTCTTAATTTTTATTTATTATTTTTATAAATAGGACTTTCGACATGCCGAGAAAGTTTTATTAACAAATTATTCATTTAACGTATGAGAAGAGTATTTTCGAACGTAAAATTTATAGTTGTTCTTGCCACAATTAAACACTAAAAGATTTGTAACAATTTCACATGTACTTTAATAAAATATGCAGAATTGATTTGACGCTTGTTATAAGAATATACAAATTAAGTTAAGTTAAATTAAAAGTCAAGTTCGAATATATTAAATTAGTTAAGTTAGTTCATATATTTGGTTTTGATAGGAATACAAATATACGAACTTATATATTGTTTATTACACTTCAAGCCAACCTACTTCAATAAAATATGCGGAATTGGTTTGAAACTTATTATACGAATATAAGTACTCATATATTTACTATTGATATGAATATATGAACTCATATATTGCTTATTAAACATCAAGCCAATCAATCTACTTTAATAAAATATGTGGAATTGATTAGAAGCTAGCTATACTACGAATATACGAACTCATATATTTGCTATTGATTCGATATGTGAATTCATATATTGTTTATTACCCATCAAGTCAACCTATTTTAATAAAATATCTTGAATTGGTTTTAAGCTTGCTACACGAATATACGAACTCATATATTTGTTATTGATACGAATATAGGGACTCATATATTGTATATTACATATCAAGCCAACGAGTATACAAGGAACACAACCATTTAGCACAACAAAAAACGCTACCGGTATTCGCTGCAGGCAAATTGTATAACAAAACTATCACTACATTTTCAACATAAAAACCTAAAATGCCTCGCATTCAGACCTTCAATATATATATATATGGTATAATGTATAGAAACAGAAATAGTTCAATATATATATATATATATATATATATGAGAATGAATATTAGATAATAATATTTATCAATAACGAGAAATTAGAAGTGTATATATGTGATATAATAGACATATAGAGAATACTGAAACCTGAAGTTGCAAAAAGTGTTAATCATTAACTTTCATTAACATTTGATATAAAAAAATACAAGACACAAACCCAATATTTTCATATATTTGAGAATTGAAAATAATTGTTATACATATTTTTTGTTTTAAATTATAAAAATTTCAAAAGAATTTTACTTAAATGAAGGATGCGGTCTGATGGCCTGCCCTCTTTCCCTTTAACCATGAGCCCATACGGGTTCAAGGACTTGGTCTAGATGTCTATCAAGTGTCTACCTAGATGTTTTGCAATTTAATTTATGAACAGATGGAGCGCGAAATGAACTTTTAAAGATTTGCCTTGTCGCTCTACGATCCTTTTTTTCATACTTTGGACTAATTAGATCGGAACCTACAGTTTAACGTGGATTCCGAACCATTAACAAACATCCATGCCACCGCCAGGATTCAAACCTGAAATGTGTGTCACCAAAGGCTAAAGCACTTACCAATTAGCTAGTAGTCCGTCGATATTTTATAGAGGATTACAATTAATGAAGTTTTAGCACAGATCCTAAAAACACTGCAACTATTTGTGCAAAAATATTTGATCATACACAAAAACAGAAAAAAATATATACATATATGTCGATACGTGAATATAAAAAATTTAAGATTCCGAACCGCTAACAAACATCCACGCCACTGGCAGGATTTGAACCTGAAACCTGTGGTACGAAAGGCTAAAGCTCTAGCCAATTAGTTAGCAGGCCGCCGATTTTCTAGGGAGGATTATATTTAATGAATTTTCTGCACATATCTTAAAATAACTGTAACTATTCGTACAAAAATATTTGATCATACACAAAAACAGAAATATATATATACCGATATGTGAATATTAAAAAAATTGCTATCGACACACATATATGCACGATTAGGCAAATGTCTGTAGCGGCAGAAATTTCCGAATGATTAATACGTCCAACAAACCAATTCTCTCTTTTAACCTCTACTGCCTTGTTGAATATTTCTCCAAAATACACATTGGCCATCGTTCAATAAAAAAACAACAACAACAAAAAACAGAAAAATAAATAAATTCGCCGAAGTCGTAATAATAAAAAAACAACCCTCAGCACCGGCGGTCGAGAGCGCAGACATGCGGCAGAGGAAGGAAGTTGGGACGGCGAGAGAGATTTCTCGGCGCCGGCGTCTCCTCCATTGCGTTCCTCTTGATTGACAGCCGGGTTGGGTGGGTCGAAGAACTCCTCCCCTCTTGGCATCATTTTTGGCGACTCAGCGCTTCGTTTAGTTGCATTTGGTGAGTAAATTCGGATTTAAAGAAAGCACAGAATGGGCTTCAAAAGCAACGCGAAGAGAGAAAGTGTACACATAGGGAGGGGTATTGAAAGTTCGGCTCGAATTTAATTCGGGAAAATGTGGATACATTGGATTTCTATTTGGAAGTTGGGGAAAATAGAAAAGGGAATTAATTTTGAGTTCAATAAAAATCCCTACATTGTTTCGCGTACGAATATTTCAGAATGTCTGAGTTTGGTAAATGTATTAATTTTAAATTAGGTTAAGCGTTTAAAATTTTTAACTTTATATCGTTAATTTTAATTTTATTAAATTGTTTTTTTTTAATTAAGAAAGGATTAATCATAAAAAATTACTTTATATACTGGATTTCTAAGCAAGTTGGTGAAAATAGAAAAGGAATTAATTTTTAGTTCAATAAAAATCCCTAAATTGTTTCAAGTACGCATATGTCACGCATAATGTCTCAGTTCGATTAATGTTTTAATTTGAAATTAAGTTAAGCATTTAGAAATTTTTAACTTTATAATATTAATTTTAATTTTGGAAACCATATAATTTTTAACTGCTTTGTTTTAATTAAGAAAGGATTAATCACAATTAATAACCGACGGTTTCTATTGAAATTAGGGAAAATAGAAAAGAAATAAATTTTTAGTTAAATAAAAAATCCCCACATTGTTTCGCGAATGCTCGCTTTAAAATGCTTGAGTTGAAGAATGGTTTAATTTAAAATTAAGGTATTTGTTTAGAAATTTTAACTTTAGATAACAATTTTAATTTTGGAAACATTATATTAATTTTTAATTTTAATAAATTGCTTTCTTTAGAATTAAGAAACTGTTAATCGTAATAAACTACTGGATTTTTATTGTGGAAAAAAGAATTAACTTTCAGTTCAATAAAAATCCCTACATTGTTTCGCGTACGCATATTTCAGAATGTTTGATTTCGATTAATGTTTTAAATTAAAATTAAACTACACGTTCAGAAATTTTAACTTTATATTATTAATTTTAATTTTGAAAACATTTTGTTATTATTATTAAGAAAGGATTAATCACAATAAAATATTGAATTTTTAATGAAATTGGGGAAAGGTGAAAAGGAAATAATTTTTAGTTAAATAAAAAAAACCTTCCTTTTTTTCGAGTGCATATAATTCAGAATGTTCGAGTTCGATGAATTTTTAATTTAAAATTAAGCTAAGCATTTAGAAATTTTAATTTTATGTCCTTAATTTAATTTTCTCTACTGACAAAATTAAATTAAGGACATATAAATATTATAAATTTAAGAATTATGTAAATTTTTAATTTATTAACTATTTAATTTATTATTTTGTTTTTAATTGAGAAAGGTTTAATCATAGTAAGTTACTGGATAGTCTGGATTTCTATAGAAGTTGGAGAAAATTGAAAATGAATTAATTTTTAGTTAAATAAAAATCCCTATTGTTTCGCGAAGGCATATTTTAGAATGCCTGAGTTCAATGAATATTTTAATTTAAAATTAAACTACGTGTTTAGAAATTTTTAATTTATATTGTTATTTGTAATTATGGAAACATTACGTTAATTTTTAAGTTCGAGCTGAGTTCTGAGTTAAGCTGAGTTCATTTTAATTTAAAATTAAGCTAAGCATTTAGAAATTTTAACTTTATATCATTAATTTTAATTTTGGAAACATTATATTAAATTTTTATTTTATTAAATTGGTTTTTTTAATTAAGAAAAAATTAATCAAAGTAAATTTTCTTTATGTTTTTTAATTTTGTTGGTTTTTTCTCAATAAAAAAGTCATACAATTAATTTTGTTTTGTTGTACTTTTTCAGAAAAGCAGTTTTATACCTCTTGTTTGATACTTTGCCTAAATAGCATTTGCCATTCTATAAAATTCATAGGAAAACTACATAAAATAATAAGGATATATAATACTTTGCCTCAAAATGCTAAGCGTTTTGTACATTATATGATTTTTATACAGAGTTAGTAATATATACACACATTATATGTATAGTATACTATATATTCTCTCTCTGTATATATTTAAAGAGAGAGAGAGAAAGATAGTATATATATTATATTATATATAGTGTGCTTGTCAAATACATAAAATAATAAGGATATTGTCGTGTCGATATGGGTGTCAATACGTATTTATAAATATTTTTGTATTAAGGTAAAATTACAACATCACATCAAATACTTTGCCCCAAAATGCCAAACATTCTAAGCATTACATGATTTTCATAAAATGCTGACAATACGCACACACACAAACTACATCTATATATATATATACATATATATAGTATGTGTGTGTGTGTGTGTGTGTGTGTATATATATATAGATATATATTACATGCATACAGAGAGAAAAAGAGACAGAGAGTATATTATATTATATAATGTGTGTGTTAACAATTTGGTAGGAAAATCATGGAATGTATAGAATGCTTGGCATTTTGGGACAAAGTATTATGCATCCTTATTATTTTATGTAGTTTCCCTATGTATTATATAGAATGAAGAATGCTGTTTAGGGAAATTATTAAAAGATAATTATATATTTATATATTATGTTATATATATATATAATGTGGCATTTGTGATTAGCAACACCCCACAGACGGACTATGAAACAAGAGCATATAATCTTTGGGGATGCTTTAAGTCGTTAGTATCTCATTACATTTTCGTGACGTATGATAGAAAATTGGGAAAACTCCCTCCAGAGGCTTGATTTACCACAATCGCCCTCTAGTCAACTCGTTTCTCACTTACTATCGGAAACACTATCCATCTATGATAGACTTAAAAATGAGAATTGTAACTGTTATGAGAGTGGACAAAAAAGCATTTATTTGACTATCTTCTTTTAATCAAACGTTAAATCCTGACAGAAAATAATTTTACGAAACCACAGATCGACACAATTATTTTAAACATTTCAGAGACACTCATAAACATCTCAACTCTGCTGCAACACCGCCAAACATTTTTCACCTCACTCTTCATGCATCTCGACTGGCAACAAAAAATACAGCGAATAGGAAATCTGGTGACAGGGGGTCTCCTGACTTCACTCCCTCCTCATTTTTTTTTCTTCTGAAAACATGTACCCTTGTGAATGTATTCCGCTTTAAGAATAATACAGCCGTGAGGAAAAAAAATAAATAAAATAAAATTGATATAAAAAAAGAACTAGGCTGTTCGACAAATACGGACGTCCTGACAAAACTTGACAACCGTCCTCACCAAACGATAAACTCAAAAGATTAAGTGGGGTGGGATGGAGATTCGATGTGACGTCACAGTCGATGGACTTAGGTCCGGGTTGTCCACTGCGATTTTTCACAAGTAATCGGCAAGTGCATTTTGGTGTTAGAAAAATGTTTACAGTAGCTTTCTAAAATGTTGGTATACCTCCTTTTTTTGTAGTCAAGAATTTTTCATAAAATAAAGATAATTGATATAGAACATTGCTTATTAAAAAAAAAATTTCAGATTAAACTATTTGTTTTTCTTTTACTGAAATAATTCATTTTTCTTTTACTGAAATCGTTCGTTTTTCTTTTATTAAAATTGTTCGCTTTTCTTATAATGTTTTATTTTTTCTTTTACTTAACCATTCGTATTTCTTTTATTAAAATTGTTTGCTTTTCTTATAATGTTTATTTTTGTTATTCTTATAATGTTTTAGTTTTTATTTTACTGAAGTCCTTCATTTTTCTTTTTTCTTTTATTAAAATTGTTCTTTTTTCTTTTACTGAAATCGTTTGCTTTTTCTTTTACCGAAATTTGTTTATTTTTCTTTTACTGAAATCGTTTTTCTTTTACTAAATTTTTTTTCTTTTTCTTTTACTGAAATCGTTTGCTTTTTCATTTACCGAAATTTGTTCGTTTTTTTTACTAAAATCAATCGTTTTTCTTTTACAAAAATTATTTGTTTTTCTTTTTATTGAAATCGTTTGCTTTTTCTTTTAGCGAAATTTGTTCGTTTTTTTTTTTACTAAAATTATTTGTTTTTACTTTTACTGAAATCGTTTGCTTTTTCTTTTACCGAAATTGGTTCGTTTTTCTTTTACTAAAATCAATCGTTTTTCTCTTACTAATTATTTGTTTTTACTTTTACTGAAATTGTACGCATTTCTTTTACTAAAATTGCTTGTTTTTCTTTTACTGGAATCTTTTTTCTTTTATTATAATTGTTTGTTTTTACTTTTACTAAAATTGTTCGTTTTCTTTTACTGAAATCGTTTATTTTTAATTTTACCAAAATTTGTTTATTTTTCTTTTACTGAAATCGTTCGTTTTCCTTTTACTAAATCGCAGGTATTTGATTAATAACAATAAAAATGAATACAGCTAAATAATTTATTTACAAGGCACATCGAATGTCTTTTACAGTTTAAAGAGAAAGTGACATTATTTTCCGGTTTAGAATTTCAGGAGTAGCTATCTCTCTAATTTTCATATTAACATAGAAAATGTTTTTCAGGAGTACTCTTTTAAAAATAAGTTTAGTGCATAGGATTTTCCTGACATATCATAAAGATAAAATGTCTAATATAAAACATAGTTTGTTTTTAAAACAAATTAATTTTTAAAAAAAATTTAAAATCAAATAATAAGTATGTTAAATTCGTTTGCGATTACAAATATTTAAAATAAATCAAACATTTTGCATGATTTATTAAAAAATTATTTATTTAAGATTTGTGAAATATTTATTATTTTAAACTAAATTCTAATAGTAAACTAATTTCTTTCTTTTTGAAGAAAATGAATTAATAAAATTGAATAACAAATACAACATCATTGAAGTGTAGTAGCAGCAATTACAGAATAAAAATTTAAAAGGTATACATATTGGTAAGTAAGTTTGTTAAATTTTGAAATATATATATTATACTACATTAACATAGAGGTAACAGTATTCTATATTTAATATAATTAATATATATATTTATATATCCTGTATATATATATATATATAATTAAATGATAAAATCATACGTTTCATTTAAAATATATTTTTACCACTATTTTCCCATATTTTATCATCTACTTTTCTCATTTTCGATAATTTTTAAAAATTATAATCGTAATTATAATGAATGCTCTCAATTACAATAATTTTTAAGAATTATAATCATAATTACATTGAATGTCCATCATCTCAATTATAAAAATATTAAATTATTTTTTTAATATTAGCGCTATACATAGGGATAGGATAATTAAATCTGTTTTTCCTAAAGACTCCATACTCATTAATTATGATTAATACAAACTCTATCTCATAAATAAATTCATTCCAGAACGAGCACGTCACGACAAAAGAATTTCCAACCGAATACTTTCAAAATAATTGGTTCGACCGGCAGTGAACCCAAATCTCTATGGGACCACAGATTAACCGTTGAACGAATAAAAAAAAAAAAAAAGGTCCCATTTTCATTAAATCGTTCACCCAGTTATCGCCTGTTCCAAAAACTGCGGGAGCTTTTAATAAAGCGCGTGCCTCTCTCTCACTAACCCAGCAGACGATATCTGAGGGGTGTGCGGGGTTGGGCCCTATCAGTGACGGGAACTTGTCACCCGTCGGAAGCTTATCTCCGAACGTCCCCCCAATTCTGTTCCACGGGATAACAAGACATGGGAACTCCGGAAATGGTATTTTCTGCAGGCCTTCCTCCACCCCTACCTCTGGTCAGCACTAACCCTAGCTCTACCCTCAGGGCCACCCCCCTCCCATACCATTAGGTGTAGTCGCCTGTCCATAAACACATACTATAAACGCACCCAAATATACTGGGATATGTATATAAGACCAGATAGATATCGTTGTCCGGCAACGCATTTCTGTCTTTTAATGGTGTCCGAGCGGCCGGATTTCTTTGTCCGGCAAACGGTTTCGGACCAGTTTTATCTGGGTTTCTTGCAAAAGAAGGCGATTTGCGTTCTTTTGCCTGAAGGGGGTTGGAATGGAACGAGGGGGAAGGTAAGTGGTTTATATATGTAGAAATGGATTCGAGATTTTCCCTTATCAAGAGGGGTTTTTTAAAGGTGTGCATACTTATTCGACAAACGAAAATGTGCATTCAAACTTTTGGATTCGAGATAGTGGTAACTGTACTGATAAAATACTTTGCACTCTTTTCAAAAGGACTTAAAAGAGATTAAAGGATTTAAAATGCAACGTGGAAGTACAGCAATGATACTAAAATATCAAGTTTCAACATTCGAACTTGCGGAGAGAATGATAAGAATACGAAGAAACATTGGATAAAAAAAATTATGGTATTTTTTAAATAAAGTTAAATCCTATGTTTATGTACTTTTAATATGCAATATATGAAAAAAGAAATTAATTTACAGTAATGAAGTTGTTGGTTTGGTGTTAGCTGGTATAACTCGTCGTATAATGTTCGTTCGTATAAATTCGAGATCGTGGACTTAAATTGCAACGTGAATGTACAACAATGATACTAAAATATCAAGTTTCAACATTCGAACTAACGGTGGGAATGATATGGATATGGAGACAAAAATGTGATATTTTTTAAACACAACTTAATTCTATGTTTGTATACTTTAAATATGCAATATTTGAAAAAATAAATTATTTTGTCTTAAAAATTTATTTTTGGCCATAAATATTAAATTTCATTTTGAAAGTAATAGTGTAATCAAGTTGTTGGTTTGGTGTTAGCTCGTATACTTAAAGTGCAACGCGAATTTACAATATCAAGTTTCAACATTCGAACTTACGGAGGGAATGGTATAGGTATGGAGAAAGGTAGCAGACGAAAATGTGGTATTTAAAAAAAAAAATAAAGTTAAATCCTATGTTCGTATACCTAAGATGCAATAATTTGAAAAAAGAAATTACTTTGTCTTTTAAAATTTATTTTTGATCATAAATGTCAAATTTCATTTTGCAAGTTGTTGGTTTGGTGTTAGCTCGTATAACACTGCGTCGTATAATGTTCACTCGTATATCATCCACTCATATTCCCTGACTTAACGTTGCATCATTTTCGCATTAATAGTAGCTACTGCATTGAAATATTATACGAACTTTAAAAGACAATAAATAACTTATAAATCAACGAAAAGTTAAAATAATAAAATAATTAAAATCTTTTTTTAAAAAAATTTGTAATAAAATATCTGATTAAAAATATAACAATCTTTTTAGTATTTAATAATCTATTATAAAAGTATATTAAAATATAATGCAATTATTTTCTTTTGCCTCCTATTCCACTAAATTTATTAATAAACTTTAATCCTTACATAAATTGCTTGATGATATTTGCCATACCACATATCTAATTTGCATTTACCTTCCTAATTTATCAACCTTTGCATCAATTACTAATAAAGCAGACATTTATTTCACTAATTTGTTTCCAAATTTTGAGCTTAACTTGCAGATGTGTTGCGTTTATAATTTTAACTTATTTTTATTTTTTTTTATTTTTACTTTAACTTATCATTTTAACTCAACCATATTAGCCATATATCCAATTTGCATTTACTTTTCTAATTTGCGAACATTCGCATAAATTACTAATAAACAGACATTTATTTCATTAATTTGGTAGCAAATTTTAAGCTGAACTTGCAGATGTGTTGCATTTATCGTCCTAATTTATCAATCATATATCCAATTTGCATTTACCTTCCTAATTTACAAAGTTTGGCTAAATTACTAATACAACAGACATTTATTTCACTAATTTGTTAGTAAATTTTAACACTTGTGTTGCGTTTATCGTTCTAACTTATCAACCATATGTCCAATTTGCATTTACCTATCTTATTTACCAATCTTAACATCAATTACTAATACAACAAAAATTTATTTCAGTATAAACTGAACTTGCAGATGCTTTGCAATCGTTCTAGCTTATCAACCATACTAACCATACATCCAATTTACATTTACCTTCCTAATTTTCTTAACCTTTTTATCAATTACTAATAGAACAGACATTTATTTCCCTAATTTGCTAGCAAATTTTAAGCTGACCTTACAGGTCTGTTGCGTTTATCGTTCTAATTTATAAAAAATGATAGCCATATATTCAATTTGCATTTTCTTCCTAATCTACCAATCTTTGCATCAATTACTAATAAAACAGATATTCATTTAACTATAGGCTGAACCTACAGATGTGTTGCGTTTATCGTTCTAACTTATCAACTATTTTCACTATATCCAATTTGCAATTACTTTTCTAATTTACCAACCTTTGCATAAATTACTAATACAGACGAAATTTATTTCACTAATTTGTAAGCAAATTTTAAAAGATGTGTTGCGTTTATCGTTCTAACTTATCAACCATATTAACCACATATTCAATTTGCATTTACCTTCCTAATTTACGAGAATTTGCATAAATTACTAATAAAACAGGCATTATTTCACTATAAGCTGAACTTGCAGATATGTTGCGTTTATCGTTCTAATTTATCAACCATATTAACCATATATCTAATTTATGAGCCTTTGCGTCAATCACTAATACAGCAGACATTTATTTCATTAATTTTTTAGCAAATTTTAAGCTGAACTATCAGATGTGTTGCGTTTATCATTCTAACTTATCAATCAGTTACCAAACTTAGCGTTCGTTTTGACTTCTCTCATTATTTGTAATCTTGGGAACCATGGTTAATGAGCGAAGTAAAAGACATAGGGCCACAGAAAATGAATGAGTGGTGACAATTCACTGATAAAAAACGGTTCGCGACATGCAGCTCTTCGCCCCTGCACCCCCTGTTCCCGCCATCGAAATCATTCTACAAGCCCCGAAAACGACAGAAACCGGGGCTGAGAAAGAAATTTGTCAGCATGACCCCGTAGCTGCGGCAGTGGTTGCCCCGGGAGACGCCTTTTGGCGCACCCGATCCATCAACACACGCCCCGGCTGTCAACGACATATTCCATGGAACACCGCAGAAAATCCTACACCACCCCTCTGCCCACTCCACCCCCATTCTGTTTTTTTTTTTCCCCTTCCACTTCTTTTTCTCCATATCCAATCGGCAAGTTGGAAAATGGTACAAGTCCACGAATTTCATTCTTGTAAATAAACAAGTAATATAATATTTTTTTTTTAAAGTCAATTCCTTCTATTAGCTCACACTCTCCCTATATATATCTTGTTCAAATTTTCAATCGTTCATAAGATACTTTTTATTCATCCACTCCAGTTCAAATACATTTTTTTTGAACTTGTAGTGGATGACACCTGATGTTAATACAGTTTTTTCAAATATTAATTCATTAATTAAATTTAATCAATTAATTTTAGTTTTGTGTTTAAATTTGTTGCATGTATCTACCAATAGATGGCGCCAGATAAACTTAAAAAAATGAATGAAAATTATTTATAAAGGACTTTCTGCAATAAAGTGAAAAAATAAAGTAGGAATTGATTAAAAAAATTTTTTTATATTTCTTGTTTTTCACTATATAGTAGAAAAGTCCTTTCAAATAAAGTTGAAATTTTCCTCTTACATCTGACGCCATCTATTATTAGATATATGCAACTTAAATCTAAAAAAAAACTAAAATTAATTAATGAATTAATATTTGAAAAAAACTGTATTAACATCAAGTGTTCATCCACTACAAGTTAAAAACAAAATGTATTTGAACTTGAGTGGATGAATAAAAAGTATTTTATGAACGATTGAAAATTTGAACAAGATATATATAGGGAGAGTGTGAGCTAATAGAAGGAATTGAAAAAAACTAACCAATATTTATTCATGTAATCAATAATTTCTGATGAAATAATCGTCTGATGAAAAGGTACTATATAAGAAATCGAATGCACATTATGTTCCAAATTCTTTTAAGTCCTACATGTGAACTTATTGAGATTCTGATGCTATTTATGGGACCGACTAGGATGGACATGCCCTATTTCTCCCCACATCAAGTTCCCATATTTTGCTTATTATTATATTTTTCCAGAATCCGTCCCTACAAACAGCTTTCTATGAGAGGGGGGGGAATGGAATACGGAAAAAGTTTTTTAGGCAGGGGTGGTGTATATTGTGAACGGAACGGATGGATCATTCCAGTTGGGGTTGAGAAAAAAAAAACTGTGTAGACAGTTCTCTCCCCCTATTTTTTGCAGTGTAAAAGATAACATCAATAGAACTGTAAATTTATTCATTTGATATAAAGGGCGGGGGGAAGGAGGGGAAGGGCAGGGAAGTTCTGCATATGGTTTGTTCGAAATAAGGCGCAAAAGGCATTTAGTCTCGCGTTTTCACGCTGAGGCGATAATTTACCTTCCCGCAGATGGTTTTGGCTTTTTGGGATTCCGCTCCACTGCGTTATGAAGTGGGGAAAGTCCATGCCTAGAGTCTATCCATCCCTGTTTTGACTTTAGGTACATTTGAATACGGAATGGGAGGGTATTTATTGAATAGTGCAGTTATCTGGTTAGCGATATGTGGAATAAAATGGCAATGTGATGTTTCAGCCAAAGGACGCAGATATCTCAACAAAAACAGCAAAATGTGCCATCTCTATTATGCAGATAAGTTACCAAGTTAGAAGATAAATCAATTAAAAAGAATGTCCAAAGGTGTGAAAATTATGAAAAACAGAAACATAACAAGATAGGGTGTTGTTGTTGTTTCTTATCCCCCTTGGCAGACATCTAGACCAAGGTTATGGTTAAAGGGAAAAGGGGGCAGCTTCTGTTGTGATGGAGCACCCGTAAGTATAAGTCTGACTTGGCTCTGTGATACTCTATAGTCATATGGATGGGGACCTAATGTTTAATGTGGATTCCGAACCACTACAAACATTCATGGCACCGCCGGGACTCTAATCCAAAACCTGTGGCACCGAGCGCCAGAGAGCTATATACTCGGCCATTCAGACCCCTATGTTTTATAGTTATCAGAATTGAAGGGAATTTGAGCATGGAGAAATAGAATCATAAATAGCCGTAGAAAGCTGTAGCTGTATTACAACCATGCTGTTTGTCTTACTATATTTGTTGCTCAACAAGATATTGAAGACAAGAAGAAGTATTCATATTAGTATATCATATCTTAGTTGCTCAGCAAGATATTGGAGAATTGTTACAAGAATTAATTATACATATTAATAGACCAGAACAATTTTTAAGGTAATCTCAAACGGGTATTCAGGCCAAATATCATATATAGCCAACGATGCGGTTGATCTGTTGCAGATTATCCATGAAATACCAGATTAAGTTCAGAACAAAAAATAAGAACAGAAATTAATGTTACTGACTGATTTTTATGTTAATGTGAAGAATAAAATCAAGAAAGCCCCTCACATAGCCAGCTGGGTAACAGCAAAATATGTTACTGAATTTCCCCCTTTTTATTTTTCAAAAGTCATTAATTCTCTCTCCTGCAACAGTTACAAATTTCTTACCTCAAGAACCCTGTCCAAACTCCTGCATTTATTTTAGATGCTCAGAAAGATATTAAAGAATTACCACAAGAAAAACTATACATATTAATATATCTATTATTACTACGCCCCACCACATCACCGCGCCTAGAGCTGAGTTGCCCCTTTATAGTTTGGGAAGGATGTGGATAAGAAGAAGTCCTACCGTCATATGAGACCGGGACCTACGGCTTAAAGTGGATTCCGAACCAACATATTAATATATCACAACGTTTTGTAAAGCAGTCTTAAACTCAAGCCAATTATCATATATAGGTCACATATAATCAAAATAAATGCCATATATTTCAGGCCCTATATAGTCATTCGCCAACGAAGCGGTTAATCTGCAGTATACTCATAGGAATCCAAATATACCCCAGTCTACTCATGGAATACCATAGAACAGAAATTAATGTTACGGGTTGATTTTCATGTTAATGTGAAGAATAAAATCAGGAAAGCCCCTCACATACAACGAAGAATGTTGAGACAACGAAGAATGTTGCTGAATGAAATTAATATTTGCATACCAGACTTAATGTCTACATTAATTTTTAGTTTACTTGAAATGTGTGTTTTTTTTTTATGTTTTTGATTAAATGTCTGTATTGCATTTTTAAACTTTTTTCTTAAAAAATATTCAATTTTAACTCAAATACTAATTACAATACAAACAACAAACATATTACATTACAACAACTCAACTAACATTAACTCAAACACTAATACTAATTACATTACTAATTTGATAAAATAAAAAATACGCTGTGATGGCAATGTTTAAAAAAAAAAAAAAAAAAAGGGCTAAACTTATTTCATAAATAATTTTTTTTCAGATTCGTCATTTTAATAAGTAAACAGTAACATAATTTACATTTTGATTACAAAATTTTCGTTAAAATAATTTTTTTTTTTTTACGATTTTTGAAAAAATAACTTTTAAAATAATGTGTGAATGAAACGAAAATGAAAGAAACTTTCAATTTTAAAATATCACAAAAAATTGCAATTATGCATTTGATAAAAATGGACATTTAAATTGAAATTAATATGATAAAATTAAGTAATAACTTACATATCTTTTCGTGCACAAATCAATGTGCACGTGCAATGTGCACATTGTGCAATGTGCACATTGTGCAATGTGCACATCAATGAATCTGTTTTTATAAGATTTACAACGAAAATATTTTAATGAAAGGGGAAAAAGAACAAATATATTGAAATGAATCGTTAAAAAAATGAACGGTAAACAACAATGAATTGTTAAAAGAACACAAAAATGATAAAAACGTATTTTTATATACATAATAACAGCGTTAGTAAGTATATTAAAAAAAATTAATGCTTTTTTTTTTAACCTTTCACCAATTTTGTTATTATGAATCAATTTTAACGTTGCTTACATTTGAATTTGAGAAAATTAATTATAGAAAAGTGGGGAAAACAAGTTTCAAAGATAATTTTCGATGATTTTGAAGAAAATCATTAAAAATAGATAACTGAGAGTGAAAAATAAAATTTACAATCTTTATGTAATTATTATACAGTAATAAATTAAAATGTGCTTTTTGTATCCCAATAATATAAATAAAAAAACACCATTAGATAGATAGATACAAATGTTTTTCAATACACATTGGTTTGTCGCTCGACGGTCACTTTGTGCTCATTTTTAGCTAATTAGATTTTTATCTACAGTTTAACGGGGATTCTGAACCATTAATAAACATCCATGCCACTGCCAGGATTCAAACTTGTAGCCAGAGGCTAAACAATCAGCCATCATGCCGCTTTTTAATACACATTACACATATACATATTTTACGTACAATATTTCATATTCTAATTTTCAGAAATATGAAAAAGTCATATTAACGCTTAAGCTACAAAATTTGGAAAATTGATAATTTAATAATGTTATTAACAGATAGTTTTTAAATACGAATAGAATTTAAATCAGAAAATATCAATTTATTAATAGTTAGTTCTAATATTAATTGATAAGAGTTTTAAGGAACTTTTAAAATTTGAGCAACATTAAGAAAATTTAAAATAACCCTCGACAATAAATAAAAGAATTGTTTAGTTAAAGAAATTTACTTAATAATTTAGAAATATGTAATACTTTTTTTAGATTAACATCTATAGAAATAAGAGTAAAAGATATTAGTATTCTAAAGAACATAGAAAATTTAAATGTAGTTATTTTGTAGAACAGCTTTTACCTAAATGGCTTAAATACAATAGAATCAGTTTTTCATAGAAAAAAATGTGTGCAAACTGTACTAATTTCAAAATTATTCATTATTATTTTAATTATTACTATTGATTATGATCAACTTAATAATTGAAATAATAGTTAAATTAATTTTAATAACAATTTTAATTTGTAATTATTATACAATAATTAAAAATTAAAATAATTATTAAAATACAAATAATTATTATTTAATATGAACTATTATTATTATTTTCTTAAATTGATCACAATCAATAGTAATAATTAAAATGATAAGGAAATTATTATAACTTATTATGGATTATGAATTATTTTATTTATTAGTTTTTAATTTAACATTATTAGTAATATATTAATAAACTTAAATAATAATTTTCAGGAAATATAATCCAAATCAGATATAATTAGTTAATTATGTATGAATGTTTATTATTTTAGTTATATATTAGTTTTAAATGCTAGTTGTATATTATTTAATTATATTTGGATATAATTTAGTTAATTATAAATTAAAAAAAAATTTTTGTTGAAAAAAATAAATAAAACGTGGTACAAATTGTATTGAATTTTTGTAATAATAATTATTTTTCAGTATTTTCAGTTTATCATTATTAATAATGCATTAATAACAATAAGTAATAATGTTCCGGAAATATAATCCAAATCAGATATAATTAGTTAATTATATATAAATGTTTATTATTTTAGTTATATATTAGTTATAAATGTTAATTATATTTGGATATAATTTAGTTAATTATACATTTAAAAACATTTTGTTGAAATAATAATAAAACGCAAGCGGTATAAATTGTATTGATTTTTTGTAATAATAATTATTTTTCAATATTTGTAAATTAGTTTTTATGTAATATCTATTTTTACACGTACAAAGACAAGTTTTACGTACAACAAATGCAAATATTTTCAAATAATGCTTAGACAACAAATGGAATAAAATTTCAATTTATGTATAAAATACTCGAGTTTTATTACTTTTGTTTTATGCTCCATTATCATTAATCACAACCATAAATAATAATCATTATTGGCTTTATTATTCTAGGTTTTATTATTTTATTGGTTATTATTATTGGTTTTATTACTTTATTATTTCGACCTCAGAAGCATTAAAGAATAACATTTAAATTCAAGAAAAACCTGAATAAAAGATGCTAAAAGGTGATTTTGAAAAAGTTAAATTATTTATTTGTATTATTTTTATCATAATAAAAAATTATAATAATGTAATATTAGTATTTAAAGCATATATTAAAAGCATATATTATTATTAAAAGCATATATTTCTTTATTAAAGGCATATATTCTTAAAAAATCTTTATTCCTTATCTAAATTTATATTAAAATTCACGCAATGTTAAAATTTCAAAAAATATATATATGCTTTTAATTTTTAAATTTTAGTTTTAAAAAGCTATTATATTTTCATTTTATATCGTACACTTAAAATCTCTTTCTATATTTTGCACATACAAAGATTTATATGAAATATATATAAATGTATCTATCTATTTACATTAAATAAATTATATTACAGTAGTTCCAATAATATTAAATTCGAAGAAATTGTACTCTTTTGAATGGCTACAGCAATTCAAAATATAAATGCATTACAAAATTTTATTTAATTAAATTTTTAATTAAAAAAATTAAACGTATGAATCTTTAATATATATATATATTTTTATTTTCAATATGAAGTAAAATGTAAACTAATGTTCAATTAAGATCAATCATAAGTTCAAAAAATTTAAAAGAATATAATAAGAAAACTATAATATGAAAAATAAAATCAATGTAAATATCCTTACTTTATCAACAATATTTAAAAACAACTGATTCATAAAAAATATTTGCTTATTAATTTTAGAGGAATAATTAATGATATGAAATATTCAATAATAGTTTTTTAAAATTAATTTAAATCATTAATTTAAAAATCATTTGATACCAAATATCGTTTGGAAATAATACCAAAATAAAAATTAAAACTTTGAAAAAGGCATTGATGTTTTTCTTAGTAAAATTATTAAATTGAAATAAATAAAATCAATTATAACTTTGTATTCAATGAAAAATGTATATATACTATACATATATGCTCTATGTAATGTGTGCTAATAATATACATAATAAAACAGTACAACTAATTACACATTACGAAAATTTAATTTAAATTTAAATACTGTTTGCATTACCAAATCTCAAAATATGCATTTCTAATATTTTTAAATAAAAATTTAATTTTTTAATAAGAAAAAATATTAAATGTTCAAATATTATTAAATTATAAATTATAAAAAAACCTTCTAAAAACATTACTTTATTTTTAGTTTTTTTGTCATTAGTTAACATGACTTATTAACTTTTAACTAATTATTATTTTACAATGAATTATTATTTTTAATTAATTATTGCTTTGCTTACTCTTAACTATTAATAACTTCATAATGAATTATTAACTTTTAATTAATTATTATTTTGTTTACTTTTAACTAATTATTACTTATATAATGAATTATTAGCTTTTACTAATTATTACTTTACTCCCAATTAGTAACTTTTAGCTTATTACTTTACAGTGAATTATTAAATAATAAATACCAATTTACTCCGAATTATTAACTTTTAACTAAATTTTATTTTATTCCGCATTATTAAAATTTCATTAAATATTACTTTATTCCGCATTATTAACATTTAAAAAATTATTATTTTACTAAATAGCTTTTAACTAATAAAACCTATAACTCTGAATTATTAACTTTAAAGAAATAATTAACTTTTAACTAATTATTACTTTATTCCAAATTAGTAACTTTTAACTTATTACAGTACAGTTAATTATTAATTAATTAATTACCGATTTACTTTGGATTATTAACTTTAAACTAAATATTATTTTATTCCCCATTGCTAACATTTAACTAAATATTGCTTTACGCCGAATTATTAACATTTTAAAAAATTATGTAAAATTATGTAACTATGTATTTAAATGTATCTTTACACCTTATTTAATTTATAAAAATTAAAATCACTTTATACAAAATTATTACACCAAATATGAAAATTGTTTTTTTTTTTAAATTTGAAAAAAGCCTTTTTAGCAAATAATACTTTTACTCCGAATTATTAATTTTTAGCAAATTATTAAGTAATTAAATATAATTAAACGTTTTATATAACAATCAATGCATTAATTTTAATTCATTTAAAAATTAAAATCGATTATAAAATGTCCTTATTCGTCTATTAATTCGTAAATCGCTAATATTACAGAATTGTATTCAAGAAACGAATCATAAATACTAGTA
This sequence comes from Caerostris darwini, assembly GCA_021605075.1. Taxonomy (NCBI): domain Eukaryota; kingdom Metazoa; phylum Arthropoda; class Arachnida; order Araneae; family Araneidae; genus Caerostris; species Caerostris darwini. Next base: position 499,873 of record BPLQ01006153.1, read on the forward strand.
TACCAAACGATTGAAAGGTATCAGCGTTTTAGCGATAAATTGAGATGTAAAATTAAAGGTAATCAGCGATAAATAGAGATGTAGAACTAATAATTAATAAATGTTTACCATTTATTAAATAATAAATTTCAAATAATAAATAATAATAATGAAATAATAAATTTTTATAAATTTTTGTAGATGCATTTCTTAATATTTTGATAATTATATCACATATCATAAAATGAAAAATTAAAAGTATAACCGGAAACACTTGTCATTAATCAAATATTGTATAAAAACGTCCACAAAGAAGTAAACAAATGATACAACATCATGAAATTTCAGTAATAACGTGTATTATACAAATAAGCATGTTTACATATTAAATGCTTAATATTATATCAAATAAATGTAGGGATATTTCGAAATATTTATTTTTTACTTAGTACTCGTTATTTTATTTTTAAATCGCTCAAAATAATCTATTTCTAAAACTTTAAATAAAATTTTTCGAAACCTTTTGCAAATATTATACATTATATTCTTAATACCGATATAATAAGTTGCATTATTATTTACATATTATCTCATAGTTCTATAATAATTGATAATTATACTGAAAATAAAAATTCTTGAACCTTCTGTATCTGATAACTTTCCTCAAAATATTATATAAAACAGCATAATACTACACTTTTTAAAAAGTATAAAGGGCTTTATAACAATATGTTTAACCGTATAAATAAATAATTGCAACTTTGAACATTGTCAAAGGAAAAATACATTACTTTACAGCATAGAATCATTAGAATAATATTTAATATGGATGAATAATTGGTATAAAGCGTAACTTATCATGAGAAATAGTAGTCGAAAATCCATGATTGCTAATTGCAAGAATTAGACTTATAATTTATTAGGTGAACAACATAAGAATAAGATGGAAACGGATTACAGTAATCCTTAACCTTAATAATAGACTATCCTTAGACATTAGAATAACACGCGCATGCAATCATAAAGACAAATTTATAAGGTGAGTAACTTACGAATAAGAGGAAAAAAGGAATAGAGTAATCCTTAACCTAAATAATAGGCTGTCCTTAGGCCTTAGAATAACACATGCAGGCAAGAACTGTTCCTCTAATACAGGCTGTTCCTCTAATACAGATTTATTAGAGGAACAGCATAAGAGTAAGGTGAAAAACGGATTAGAGTAATCCTTAACTTTAATTATAGCCTGTCATGAGACATTAGAATAACACACGCATGCACGGTTTGTTAGGTAAACAACATAAGAGTAAGATGAAAAATGGATTAGAGTATATCCTTAATCTTAATTATAACCTATCCTTAGGCCTTAGGACAACACACTCATGCAAGCAAATAGATAAACTTACAGTATGTTGTTGACCTAATAAATTTAAGATGATTAAAACGGATTAGAATAATCCTTAACCATAATTATTGCCAATCTTTAGCCTTAGAATAACACACGTATGCAAGCATACAGACAATTTTATTAGGTAAACAATCTAAAAGTAAGGTGAAAAATGGATTAGAGTAATCCTTAACCCTAATTATAGTCTATCCTTAGGTCTTAGAATAACACATGTATGCATGCGAGCAGATTTATTAGGTGAACAACATAAGAGTAAGGGAAAAATGGATTAGAGTAATCCTTAACCTTAATTATAGTCTATCCTTAGGTCTTAGAATAACACATGTATGCATGCGAGCAGATTTATTAGGTGAACAACATAAGAGTAAGGGAAAAAATGGATTAGAGTAATCCTTAACCTTAATTATAGCCTATCTTTAAGTCTTAGAATAACGTACGCATGCAAGCATACAGACCAAGGAGTTCTACCATATTCGCAATATACCTGATTTCAACAAATACATATCACATATAGCAAACCACAGATAGAAAGATCGACAGGATTTGAACCTAGATATAGTATGTCGTCATTTGTAAGACAGACTGCCAGTACATGCAGGTTGAGTTAAGGTATATCGCCAATAGACCACATATCTGGAATTAGCTATGATACAAAGTGGCATCACGCTTATACGTGAGTATTATTAATAATATTATTTAAAGAAGGATATAGCTTGGCACGTTTTAGCTCATTGGTAAAGCCCCATGCTTTTGTGTTATAGGAACTGGACTAAAGTTTCTTCTTTAAATGCGTAAAACCACATATCCACAGGCATAAGGGTATCTTCACTATAGGATCTACTGGTCATACAAGACACCCTATGATGGTAGATCTTGAGTGGCACCATACAAATCGTCACACATCCGGATTTTGCTGGGAAGATGGCGTACCACACACCGATATTTCAAGGTTAACTGCCCTCAGGTGGCGATACCACTTGGCGCGGTGGCGCATTTTTGACTCTCAAACTATCCCACGCTTGTAGAAGCACCCGTATATGACGTATCCACAGAACTGGGTTTGGCACAGACAGAGATATCTTGGGATATCATATACGGAAGAGCACCAAAACGAAGAGACGTGTTCGCGAACCGACCCGAGACGATCTGAAAGTCCTGTGGAAACGCCCGGGCAACTTATAGCACCCACGGATAGCTAAACCCGAAAAGAGAAGCCATGGGTCCTTTTATCTTTTCGACTCACAAAAGCTGGGGCTTTCGGGGCTTTAAGAGGGCAGCGACAAAGGGAACTTTTTCCTTCCTTTTCAAAACCCAAATGAAAGGCAACCAGACATTCGTCCATAAAGTGTGTGTATGGCACAAAAGGCAGCCTATCTTACGCGGCCCTCCCCCCTACCCCTCTTCCATCCCATTCATGCAAGGCTCTCTAGCCGGCATCCCTAATATCCCAGCCGGTGCAGTTTTATATTGTTATGGCCCTAAACAGAACACACTGCTTGGATGTGTGTGCATAGAGCGACCATTCAAAAGCTACCATATAAGACGCGAACTCTGAAAAGGGAGAATTTTCAATGCTACGTCGCCTTTCCCATTCAAAGGAGAGTTGGGGGAGATTCTATAATAAAAGGGAAAAGACGGAAAGAGACAATAGCTTTATCAACTCCCACTCAAAGACTGCTCGTATCCTAATTGATCCGCGGTTACCAGGGGCAACGGCGTTCCGACTCATACGCTCCACCCTCTTTTTAGCTTTTCAGAGAGGAAGAAGATAAAGGGGGTCGCCAGCCATCCTCCACCCACCCCTCCACTCCCAAAGTCCCTCCTCCTCCAAGACGAGTAGGGAAAAGCTCGGTTGCTGTAGGGATAAAAAAAAAAGGGGAAAAAAGAAAAAAGATTTCTTTGGGTAAAAAAAGAGGAAAAAGAAATCGTCTGTTTCATTAGAATTTTTCTTCTGTTTTATTTATTTATTTATTATTTTTTTTTTATTTAATTATTTATTTTTATTATTTTTTTAATAAATTTTTGTTATAATTACGAAGTATTACTGAGATATTTTCTTGTTACGTAAAAAAGGAAGAGACGTCTCCCGTCTGAGTTTTGTTATTTATTTATTTATTATAATTTTTTTTTTCCAAAATAAAAAGATAAAAAGGAGGAAGAAAAAAATTAAATAAAAACGATTTGTTTGAGGATCTGTTTGCGTGCTTCTTAGACTATCTGATGAATGAATGGAATTGGAAAGTATCGTCAGATATCGTTTGCTCAGAGCTAAAGAAATATAAACTCGATTGATTCTTAAAAACAAACAAATAAACAGAAATAATTACAAAAAACGCAATAATAAACTATAATAATTTCGATTAACTATTACTTATTTTTCATGATTTATTATATTATGTGTTAAGAAAATCTAGCCATGGCATGCAAAATTTGAGCGATACGCAATAAATGTTATTTAATTAAACTTATTCTCTATATAAAAAGAGGAAAAAGAAATCGTCTGTTTCATTAGAATTTTTCTTCTGTTTTATTTATTTATTTTTTTGTTTATTTATTTATTATTTTTTTTTGTTTATTTATTTATTATTTATTTAATTTAATTATTTATTTTATTTTTTATAAATTTTTGTTATAATTACGAAGTATTACTAGATATTTTCTTGTTACGTAAAAAAGGAAAAGACGTTTCCAGTCTAAAAAAAATTTTTTTTCAAAATAAAAAGGTAAAAAAAAAAAATAATAATAAATAAAAAAATAAAAAATAAAAAATTCAATTAAAAAAAAAAATAAATAAAAACGATTTCTTTTTAAAAATAAAAAGGTTAAAAAAAGAAATATAAACGATTTGTTTTTAAAAACTGTAATAATTTCGATTAATTATCATTTGTTATTTCATGTGTTAAGAAAAAAAGAAGAAAAAGAAATCGTCTGTTTCATTAGAATTTTCTTCTGTTTTATTTTTTTAATTTTTTCTTTTTAATTTTTGTTATAATTACAAAGTATTACTAGAAATTTAATTGTTACGTAAAAAAGGGAAGAGACGTTTCCCGTCTGAGCTTTTATTTATTTATTTATTTATTTTTCAAAATAAAAAGGTAAAAAAGAAGGGAAAAAAATTAAAAACGATTTCTTTGATGATCTGTTTGTCTGAAGAATGAATGGAATAGAATTGGAAAGTATCGTTTGCTCAGTGCAAAAGAAATATAAACTGGCTTGATTCTTACAAACAAACAAACAGAAATAATTACGAAAATTGTAATAATAAATTATAATAATTTCGATTAACTAATACTTATTTTTCATTATTTATTATTTGATATGTTAAGAAAATTAAGCCATGCCGTGTAAAATTTGAGAGATACGCAATAAATGTTATTTAATTAAAATTATTCTCTAGATAAAAAGAGAAAAGAAATCGTCTTCTACATTAGAATTTTTCTTCTGTTTTATTTATTTATTATTTTTTTATTTAATTATTTATTTTTTTTTTTTATAAATTTTTGTTATAATTACGAAGTATTACTAAATATTTTCTGGTTATGTAAAAAAGGGAAGATACGGTTCCCACCTGAGTTTTTTTTTTTTTTTTCAAATTAAAAACGATTTTTAAAAAAAAATAAGAAGGTGAAAAAAGAAATAAAAATGATTTTTTAAAAAAAAATAAAAAGGTAAAAAAATAAATAAAAACGATTTAAAAAAAAAAAAAGATTTTTAAATAAAAAATTTTTAAAAAAAATAAGGTAAAAAAAGAAATAAAAACGATTTTTTAAAAAAATAAGAAGGTAAAAAAAGAAATAAAAACGATTTTTTTTTTTAAAAAAAAACAAGAAGGTAAAAAAATAAATAACGATTTAAAAAAATAAATAAATAAATAAAAACGATTTTTTAAAAAAAAATAAGAAGGTAAAAAAAGAAATAAAAACGATTTTTTTAAAAAAATAAGAAAGTAAAAAAATAAATAAAAACGTTTTGTTTGATGATCTGTTTGTTTGATTCTCAGACTCTTCGAAGAATGAATGGAATTGCAAAGTATCGTCCAGGTATCGTTTGCACATTGAAAAAGAAATATATACTCGATTGATTCTTAAAAACAAACGAACGAATAAACAGAAACTGTACTGATTTCGATTAATTATTATTTGTTTTTCATTATTTATTATTTCATCTGTTCAGAAAATTGTCCCATGACATGCAAAATTTGAGCGTCATGTAATAAATGTTATTTAATTAAACTATCTTTCAGTTCTATCGTTTGAGTTTTAAATATTAATTATTTATATTAAATAAAAGTTAAAATAATATATTTCATTAATAATTTTTTTTATCTATAACAAGATTTTTGTACATATCTCTCAAAATTTTAACTTTTAATTAAATTTATTTGTTTATCTCTTGTTAATGAAAACATTTCCCATGTTATCATCTATTTACGTTCTGCAAAGATAAAAGCATAATATAGATAAGAATTAATCACAGTTTTCGCAACCTATTTTTGTTTCAACTATAAAAACTTGAATACTTGAATTCAATTTTTATCTTTGTCTATGGAGTGTATTTGAACTCCAGACCACATAGGCATAACTAAAAAGGAACTAGTAGATTCTTTAGCCAAATCAGCGCCACAATAATCTTCAATTGGATTTCTCCTGAAGATATTATTTTTCACAGAAAAAAAACCACAGATGAACAATGATTTATAAGAAAATATTGAATGGAAATCTTCTTCTTCATTGACGCAACACTCCCATGGTGGGCTAAGGCCATCTGCCTACTGGCAGATTTCGGGACAGGAGATGTTTACTTTTTTTAAGGGTTGTTAGGGGTAGGGTTGTCAGCCTTAGGCTCAAGGCTCTACAGTCATATTGGATTGGACCTGATGGTCGAGTGGCTAGAGCTCTGGCGCTCGGTACTACAGGTTTCGGGTTCTAATCCTGGCGATGCTGGATAGTGTAGTGGTCCTGAATCCGCTTTAAGCAGTAGGCCCCTGTCTCGTATGACCGTAGAGCGTCACAGAGCCCAATCAGACTTCTTCTCACCCACGTCATTCCCAAACCGTAAAGGAGCAACTCAGTTCTAGGCACAGTGATGTGGTGTAGTGTAGTAAGGTTTAAAGTGGATTCCAAACAATTATAAACATCTATGACATCACCCAACCCAATACCTGTGCTATCGAGTTCCTGAGCGCTAGACACTCGGAGTTCAGGTTTCTATTCACTTAAATAGTATTAAATTAACTCCTCAGTTTTTCCCTATCAGTTGAAAGAAAAAAAATGCAATTCTGACGATTTCGAGCCAAAACGTATCATTCTAATGCTAGATTCCATAGATTTGGTTTGATTCCTATGTTCTTGGTTCGAATCCTGGCGGTGGCTTGGATGTTCGTGAGTGGTTCGGAATCAATTTTAAATTGTAGGCCCCGGTCTGTTTAGCCTAAAGTGTGCATAAGATGACCGTAGAGCGACAAAAGAAAACAAATCAAACAAACCTATGTTCTCAAGCTGCAATAAAACCAAAAACCAAAGAAAATATTTTATTTTAATACTTAAAATACAAAAATACCAGAGAGCTTTATTTTATTCCTAGTTTTTAAATATCGCCAACGACGTTTTTTCTTCAATGGCGCGACAACCCCATGGTAGGCCGAGCCGTCTGTCTATTGACAGCCCTACAGTCATATTAGACCGGGACCTACGTTATAAAGTACATTCCGAAAAACATCCATGGCACCGCCGGGACTCGAACCCTGTAGTATCGATCACCAGAGTGCTAGTCATTCCAGAGTGCCATCAGACCTCACCAATGACGCTTACTACAGAAATCTAACAATTATTAATTTCTTACGGAAAATTATGTAATAATCTCGTTATAAATTGTTTTAAATTTTTTTTTAAGCAACAGATGTTCTGAGCAGTATTACGTTTTTCAAAACTTAAATTCATTAGTTAACTGTGAAAAAAAATTAAATTTAGCTGATTACAGATAATCACAGGATCTTTATTGTTGGAAGATGAACTGGATAAATCACTTTTGGCGAGCATAAATCTCAAAGCTTACCTCAAGTTAAACTTTTTTTTTCTAATGCAGCTGGCAAATAGACCGTGATCTTCACCATAAGGGCTGCACCGATGTTACTCACTTTGCATTACCCAGGGGGCGCGTGTAACTTGATGGTAAACCACGGATGCGGAGTAACAATGCCCCCGCAACGCTCTAATATCCTATTAGGACCGGGACCTACGGCTTAAAGTGGATTCCGAACCACTACAAACACCCATGGCAAAGCCGGGATTTGAACCCGATACCTATGGTACCGAATGCCAGAGCGCTAGCCATTCGGCCATCAGGCCTCCTCCTCAAGTTAAATTAAAAGAAAAAAAAATTTCTGCATGCGAGTATATCATTTGATGTATTAAGGCAGCTATGTTAAGAGCCAAAATTTTTAAATAACAATTTATGGAAATTAGTTTTGATGCTGTTTTTGTTGTTGTAGAAGAGTCCCTGAAGAGTACAAGAAAATCAAATATCTTGATGCTCCCGAATTATATTGGCTATTTTGACCTCCAGCTAGGAGTATGAATAGTTTTGGTCCAGACAGCTGGACAATCAAAGACATGATGAGGAGTAAGCTCGACATCAGGGCAGTTGCCACATCTATGGTACTGTTTAACGCCATGCTGGTTTTAAATTAGTTTATAAAATATTGACATGGAAATAAAATATATACATGAATAATTTTTGTTAAAATTTTGTAAAAATCTACAAAGAGTGCATTTTTTGCATACACTAAACTAAAAAAAAATTATAATATTCTAAATTATAGCCAGGTTACACCTAATCGAGCCATTTACAGCAAAATTACAAGTAAAAAAATTTTTTTTTTAAAAAAATGTAAGTAAGTCATCTCTAAATTATTTTTTAGTTCAATGCATATATATATATCTATATAACATCATTAAAAACATTAAATTAAAAATTTCATGATATTCTGAACATGAATATAAACATTAAAACGTGGCTGTTATAGTATGGCGTTATTTGATTTGGACATCAAGTTCAATTGGATATTTGTGTCGGACATGATTTGTACATCCTGTTCGATTGGACGTTTGTGTCGGACATGATTTGAACAACATGTTTTCGCATCTGGCACAAATCTATGCAAATAAAGAGGTTTATTTTTATGTAATTATCACCATTTTGAAAAACAAATCCACTGTACGTTGTACCCATACTCATTTTGCCCAAATGAACCCTATTAAATGATTGGAAAGATCGATCAAACTTAAAATCAAAACATGTTTATCTTTTCTCAGTCGAAGCTTTAATTACACAATTTATTAAGAGATTGCGTAGAACCCTGTTATATCATCCAAATAAAAACTCTCATTAACTACTAATGAATTGAACTTGATGAATTTATTCATCTCAAAAAAGTTCCAAAGAGACTGTTATGCAACAAGATCATTACCAATTAGTTGCGTCATCTATTTGAAGTTTGTTTTTTGATATTCTTTTAGCTCATACTAAATCGAAAGAAAATTTACTCTGAAATAGGTCAATTTAGTTGAATTGTCTCAAATCATTACGGCCATTAGAGTTGCTTTAAACATATATTTAACGTTTTCAATTTTTTTTAATGTTTTAGTAGTAGGCAATGTAAAATTAAATCCTATTAGCTTTTTGAAGGATCTTAAATTAGATGTATTAAGACAGCAACAGCCAGGTCGTTTCTGAGTTGAATGAATCCAGGTTCGAAATCTGACAAGAGTTTTGATTTATTTTGTCGCTCTACGGTCATTTTGTGCACACTTTAGGTTAATTAGACCTGAACCTACTGGTCAACGGGGATTTCGAACCAGTCACAAACATTTATGCCACCGCCAGTATTCGAAAATGAAGCCTGTAGTATCAAAGCCCAGGTGCCTGCCAATTGGCCATCAGGCCTGAATGCCACACCACTGGACTCAAAGTGTCAAACGCTTATCATACTTGGAGGATGTTGAAGGATGTCAACGTTGACGATTGTCCTTGAAAGATGTCATCTTCGGAATTGTTAAGACAGAAACAGCCAGGTGGATTGTGAGTTGAATGAATCCAGACTCAAAACCAGGCAAGAGAAACAGAATCAAATCTTCTGTGTCTATGTCTGTGATGGCCAGGTTAAATCTCCAATCCTGAATGCCACTCTATTGAACTTGAGTTGGAAAAAACTTGTGCACACTAGGAAGATGTAGAAAGATGCCAGCCTTGATGATTATCTTTGAAAGATGTCATCATTGATGATTAACCTTGAAAAATGTCGTCCTTGGAATTGTTACAACAGCAACAGCGAGCTGAATGAATGAATCCAGGTTCAAAGCCAGACAAGACAAGCAGAACAGAAGGCTTCTGTGTCTATGCCTGAGATGGCCGGGTTAAATATTACGGCCTGAATAAAAAAGGAGAATGCTTGTCCTCTTTGGAAAGGTTGAACATTGTCATCTTTGATGGTTATCCTTGAAAGATGTCATCCTTGGAGTTGTTCCCGGCCTATGCCTGGGATGGCCAGTATAAATCTTCAGGCCTGGATGACACTACAATGGACTCGAGAGGCAGAACGCTTGTCATCCTTGATGATTGTCCTTGAAAGATGTCATCCTTGGAAATGCTAAGACAGCAACAGCCAAGTGGATTATGAATTTAATGAATCCAGGTTCGAAACAAGACAAGAGAAGTAGAATCAAAGGCTTACGCATCTATGCCTTTGATGGCCAAGTCAAATCTCCAGTCTTGAAGGCCATTCCACTGGACTAGAGATGGAGAAAGCTTATTATCCTTGAAAAATATTGAAACATGTCATCCTTGATGATTATCCTTGAAAGATGTTCGTGTGATGTTCAGCAACTTGTCGAGTCGGACTACCTGATGGGAGTTTTTCCGGGTTTTCTCCCATACTATACGCAAATGCGGTGTAGTTCACTTTAAAAGTCTTCCTGGAAGACCCTTCCTTCTTTCTTCAATGACACGGAGCCATGTCAGACTTCTATCTACAGTTGCTCCACCACAACAGAAGCTGCCCCTTTTCCTTCTATCCACGAGAGATACGACAACAACATCCACTGAATTTTTAAGTCTGATGCAATCAATGCTAGGAAGTATTACAGAACTTAATGTAGTCTTTTTAGTACTTATTAAAAAATGTTTCACAATGACAACTACTACTAATACACCACACCACGTCACTGTGGCAAGAACTGAATCGCCCTCATACAGTTTGGAAATGATGTGGGTAAAAAGTCCGATTGGGCTCTGTGACACTCTACAGTCATATGAGAACAGGACCTACGGCTACTGAGTTCGGAATCCACCTTAGATTCCGAACCACTAGAAACATCCATGGCACCGACGGGACTCGAACCCGAAACCTGTAGCAACGAGCGCCAGAACGTTAGACACTCGGCCATTTAGGTCCAAGTCACAATGAGAACTGAATTTTCTGAAAAGAATTTATCCAGCGTATAACATATAGAGTGTAGGGACTTTACAACCTACCCTGCAAAAGTCAGCGACACAGGGCCAAGTCAGACTTCTACCTACGGGTGCTCCATCACAACAGAAGCTGCCGCTTTCCTTCCTTCCACGAGTAGATTACTCATGAGATGTTCGTCACGCATTGCAGGACACTGAGGATTGGATACAACAATAACAACATTTTTCTATGAAGTAAAAGTGATGAAAGAATTTTCTCACTCGAATGTTATAGATCCCATATTTTATATGGAAAAGAATCAAACTTTTAACCTTGTCTTCATAGGTTTTGGGTTCGAGTCCCGGCGGTGCCATGGATGTTTGTAGTGGTTCGTAATCCACTTTAAACCGTAGGTCCCGGTCCTAACAGGATCGTAGAGCGTTGCGGGGGCATTGTTACTCCGCGTCCGTGGTTTATCTTCAAGTGACACGCGCCCCCTGAGTAATGCAAAGTGAGTAACGTCTGTGCAGCGCTTGCCTTAAGGCATCAAGACCAAGCTGTCTAAGCGTTTGCCAGCTGCATTAGAAAGAAAGAAAAAAAACCCTTGTTTTTATTATCGAAAACTGTAATAAAAATACCCTTGTGTAAATAATAACAATAACAACACCAACAATAACAATCATGGTATAAACGAATATTCCATTTTCGTCGGACGTTGTAGAAATTAATTATATATTTATTTGGACTGTATAATTACTTAACAATCATTTAAATTATTAACACTTTATTGCAGATAACTGAACAGAACTAAAATAAATAATAAAAATTTATTAATATTCAAAAACAGCCATATTTCTTTTTGTTTGTTTATATTTATAAACCCCTTCCCAATATATATAATAAAAAAAAAAGTGACAAGTGTTAACACAATTCATAATAAAAAGGGTTTCTTCAAATAGACAATAAGAAAATTTCAGCAATATGAAATTGAAAAACGGAAAGTAAAAGTCATCTACCAAAAAAAAATCCCACCGGAATGTAAATGTCATAACTCTATTATGAATTTCCAACCCCCGCACCAGAAATACACATCTTTTATTGGACTACATCCATATGAAATCCCTAAAATCCCCATCTTAATCCCCAAAACAATAAGGATGAGGGAAAGGAAAAAAAACTCCCTACATTTACATTCCGATGCACGTGGCTATGCGAAGACAGATATTTAAACTCCAAAAACGTGGCGTCATTTGAAAATTACATCATCAGGAAAAGGTTAGGAATATGGGAGGGGGGTGGGGGTGGATGGCTATTTTTCATCTCATCCCACCAACCTTGATGGAGTGGTGGGGTAGGGGGGGACAGGCCACGAGGATTCATTCAGTCGTATTCAAATATATAGAAGGGCAATTTATTATTCATGCTTGGCATGGCCCGGCGTTAGCTAGCTTGTCAAGAAGGGGGAGAATTTGATGTATGATTTGCATGCAGAACCAAACTTAAGCCGATGGGGCGAGAACATTCGACGCCTGATATTCGAACCCCCCTTACGTCCAATCCCCCCCGTAACGTTCTAATCTGGGACCGATAGCAACTCCCTCCCACCCCCCTTTCAAAGTCTTCCGAGTAGTTCCACGGCAATTTCAATTTACGTTCTGCATTTAAAGGCGGAGTTTAAAGTTTGGAGAGAGAGCCAGAGTTGGGAAAGGGGGTTGGGGGTGCAGGACGGCAGACGATTTCCAGGATCGATGAGACACGTTATATTATAGCGCCCTCCTTCCATTGCCTAATTGCTCGGAGGTTAATGGAGGTGGTGTTTCGGTGTAAATTACGGTGGCGTTTTCGTCCGATAGAAATTTCTAATGGGGTTTCCAGAATGGGAGACGGTTTTGTGGTTTCGTACTTAAAACTGGTGTATCGGCCTGATGTTTGAATGGGGGGTCCTTGCAGTCATTATTCTAGTGCGGTGTCCATCAATGTTCGTACGATATCCATTTGAACGGAAAATACTTTATTGGCAGTTTAATTTTAAATTATTTTTTGCTGCAAATGTAAATAGTTTGACAATTAATAATAATAGAAAATTAGTTTACAATTAGTTTTAAATTAGTTCTTGCAATTAGTTTTAAATTAGTTCTAATTAGATCTAATTTAGTTATTAGTTCTAATTTAGTTTCACAATTAATAGTAGTAGAATTGACATTGTTGGCAACTGTTTCGTGAATAATAGTGATTTAAACACGATGATGTTAAAAAAAATAAATAAATAAAAAAAGTCACAACACTATTCTCTATACAAAATTATCGTATGCTTTATAGACAGTGAAATGGTATAACAAATTATGATTTTGTTTATGTTATTAAACATTTATCACACAAAAAAACATGAAATTTTTCACATTCAGATCTTAAAGAGAAAGAAAGAAATTGCTCAAGATTCGAAATACACATACACCGCAGCATTATATATATATATATATATATATATATATATATATATATATATATATATATATATATATATATATATATATATATAGAGAGAGAGAGAGAGAGAGAGAGAGAGAGATAGAATACAACACACGAACATAAAACTTAAATATTGGAAATTTGTTATATTATAAAAATTAAGACAGAACTGACAAGCAAGGAACTGGAAACATGATGATATTGTAAGACAAAAAAATAAAAAGCTACAACACTAATTGCTACACAAAAGTTATCATGTGTTTTATAGACAATAAATTTATATAACGAAACCACAATAGCATTCACCACACAAAAAACCTGAAATGCATCAATTTCAGATCCTCCAAAAAGAAAAAGAAAGAAATTGTTCAAGATCCAAAGTACATATAAAACTGCGACATAATATTAAAATTTAAACACATATATACGTATATATATATATATATATTATACAACACAGTTGCACACTTTGGGCTAATTAGACTGGGATTACAGTTTAACGTGGATTCCGAATTACTACCAAACGTCCATGTCCCCGCCAAGATTCGAACCCGAAGCCTGCGATACCAAAGTCCAGAGAGCTAGCCAATTGGCCATCAGGCTACCAAGAGAGAGAGAGAGAGGGAATACAACACAAGAACATAAAATTTATGTATTGGAATATTCACTATACAAGAGATACAAGTGAAGCCGTCCAAGAAATTGAGATTAGTTCAAAGAAAAATGAAAAGAATATTATGAAAAATAAAATTGTGGTTAGAACACTAATAGCCGATACAATAATCACGTTTTACATATAAAGAACACAAAACCAAAGAAGAACAAACAAAAAGTGAATTAGAAATTCGACGCTAAAAAAAGCTACTTCTGGTATTCCCGACATGGCAAATTGTACAACACTACCATGATTGTTTCGTAATGGAAAAATCTTGAAGTGCCTCACATTCAAACCTCTCTTAAAAAAAAATTGAGATAGTTCAAAATCCGAAATGCGATTAAGTTGCAGCCACGAAATTGAAAATCCTTTAACAAAGCCAAGTATCAAATTGTTGAATGACAATAACTGCGTTGGTAGATAAACAACTAATGTAAAAAAAAAACAAAAATTTAAGTCAATTCCTACTTATTTTTCACTCTATTGCAGAAAGTCCTTTATAAATATTTTTCATTCATTTTTTAAAGTTTATCTGGTGCCATCTATTGGTAGATAGATGCAACTTAAATCTAAAAAAGAACTAAAATTAATTAATTGAATTTAATTAATGAATTAATATTTGAAAAAACTGTATTAACATCCAGTGTCATCCACTGCGAGTTCAAAAAAAAAATGTATTTGAACTTGAGTGGATGAATAAAGAGTATTTTATGAACGATTGAAAATTTGAACAAGATATATATAGGGAGAGTGCGAGCTAATAGAAGGAATTGAATAAATGAAATTATTATTAAAAATTACTTACAATGAAACGTTTAAAAAATTAAAGTCAAATAAAAATAAATTAAAAATAAAAATAAATTTAAAAAATTGGGTGTTAAAATACGTTGACGAGGAATTTCGTAGTCGAAATTTTAGACACTCTAAATTGTAAACAATGGGAGTATCTATATATCTGTATATGCATTTTCTCTGCTAGCTTACATATACAGAAACAAAACATATTTTACAGTGTACGTCAAAAAGTTATATTTATGTTGTTGTTGTTTCTTATCCCACTTGGCTGGCCAAGCCCACGAGCCCATGCGTGCTCATGATTGAAGGGGAAGGAAGCAGCTTCTGTTCTGATGGAGCACCCGTAGGTAGAAGTCTGACTTTTGCTCCGTGACGCTCTTACAGTCATAGGAGACCGGGACCTACGGCTTAAAGTGGATTCCGAACCACTACAAACATCCCTGGCACCGCCGGGATTCGAACCCGAAACCTGTGGCACTGAGCGCCAGAGCGCTAGACACTCGGCCATTCAGGTCCCAAATGTGTGAATGCCAACGGCCCGCGGTGTTCCCAGGTGGTCACCCACCCAAGTACTGACCGCGCCCAATGATGCTTGACTTCGGTGATCTAACGAGAACCGGTTATATTTATTCATTTAGCATGATATGTTTATGGAACAAAGAGGTTGAAAGTCTAACACAAGTCAGTTATGGGATTGCATTTAAAATTTTTGTATCTTATAAATTCTGTTTCACCTAATATGTTAATAATTTTATTTAATATAAACAATTTATATTATTAAATTAAAAAAATGGTGAAAGCAGATTTATAATTTAAGAAAAGTTTTTATTGTTAGAAATTTTTATTTTTATTACACATTTATTATGATTTTTTTTTTTGCACATTTTTATTACTAATATCCTAGGAAGGAAAATTTGTCGATTCTAATTCAATTATGTGTCAAACGGAAAAGACCATAGAGAGTAATATCATAGATCTTTTTTTTTTATTTCAAGCTTGTTACAATTTCCTTTTTAAGATTCATCCATTTTATATATCTTAGAATTTTCTTCAATATTACAAGCTGGTTATGGTTTCCTTTTTAACATCAATGCATTTTATATACCATGGAATTTTCTTCCATATTACAAATTGGTTAAGATTTCCTTTTTAATATTCATTCATTTTATACTATATAGAATTTTCTTCTATATTATAAGCTGGTTACGATTTTCTTTTTAACATTCATCCATTTTATATATCATGGAATTTTCTTCCATATTACAAACTAGTTAGGATTTCTTTTTTTAACATTCATCTATTTTATGTAGATCATAGAACTTTCTTCAATTTATATTCATCCCTTTTATATATGGTAGAATTTTCTTCAATATCGCAAGATAGTTACGATTTCCTTTTTTAACATTCATCCATTTTGCTTTCACTATGTGGAATTTAGCAATTTTTCATTATTTTAATTTTCACCAATGCTCCTAAAACTTGAATTAGAGTTATTTGACAGAATAATAACATTATTCTAAATTCAGCAACAATATAACCCGAAAATTTTGTTCCTCAAACATTAATAATATCTTTGGGATTGAGCTAAGTTAGTTAAATTTAAAAAAAATAAGCATCGAATAATTATCCTTTTTACTAATTTAGGTCTAAAAGTAAATTCATACATATTTCCAACTAATATTTCAAGTAAAATATTTAAAGAGGTTTTCTTTTAACAACTTCTATTTTAATTTTCATAACTTTCAAACTTGACTTACATAAAACTATTTGCTTTTTCTGAGCTTTATTATTTTTAAAAAAAATCTTTTACACCATTTCTCAACGTAGACAGATTATCTTTTCAAAGCGCTAATAATATTTATTGAAAAAAAAAATTAAACACAAAAGTAAAAAAAAAAAAAAAAAAAAAAAAAAAAAAGAATATTTCGGAAACATAAGAAGAATAAAGAATTAAGAAAAAGAAAGAAAGAAAACACGAGTTTCCCAAAAACCAAAAGTAAATAAAAATCACCTCTCTTTTGCAAATATCGATTTTAACCCCCTCCTTCATCGATTCTGGTGCTTCCACCCTCCCCCCCCCCTTTTTTTCATCTCTTATGTGTTGCCATAAAAGCCTTCAGAAAATAGTAAAATATATAGATATACACAACGCGAACAGAAGCTCAGAGAATCGGAAAAGATGAAAAGGATGTATGAAATAATAAAAAAAAAAGAAAAAAAAAAAAAGAAACATTTTTAGCCGTTGCTGTATGAGTCCACAAGTTTCATGAAAAGGATTTTTACAGCCCCAAGCTTCATATTTTCTCATCATATTTTTCTTTTTCTTTTTTCTTTTCTTTTTTTCCCATTATTTTTATTTCTGCGTTTTGCTTTTACCATTATTAAAGATAGAAAATGAACGATAGATGGAAAAGGAGGAGGCATGGGATGGTGAAAAAAATAAAAATAAAAAATATGGGGTGGTGGCTGCTTATGTGTATGTAATTTTTTTTTACCGCTTTTTCTTCTGGTTTTTCTTTTGAGGTGTTCTTTAAATAAAAAAAAATCTGGGGTGTAGGGTGGGGGTGGAGGAAAGTATACAACAAGACAGGCGAAACGAGTCTTTTTCAATATCAGCAACGGAAGACGACGGCGAATTTGTCGTGGGATTGTTCAATAACCACTTTCATGTCAAGGTGATGTTATTCATCATTTTAGAAAATGATACCAGAATGTGAAGTGTGAAGCCTGTAGTATCCTTTTCTTTCCTGTCCTGCTCCTTATATTTTATCCACCAGCCCAATTGGGAAATTTATTTCCACGATGAAAAATGCGGTTTTACTTAAATACCCCCCATTTTTTACCTCTCAATTTGTAGTTGCCTTTTTTTTTAAAGTTTTGTGCGTGGATATCGTTGCTTGTTGAATCCATTATGGAATTTTCGATTCCTTCCTCCTATTGTTTGGGATATTGGAGGTTCTTTTTTTTTTTTATAAAACGTAGAAAAGAACTATAGTCCCCAAACTGAGAAATATTCAAAGAACATTTTACGATATTTTTTGTATTGTATAAGAAATCGAAATTGTTAAGATGACACAAAATTTCGAGACACAAAACTGGAAAAGATACAAAATATCTCTTTTTCTTCTTGCTATAAACACGATTAGAAGCATG
Source organism: Caerostris darwini (assembly GCA_021605075.1). NCBI lineage: Eukaryota > Metazoa > Arthropoda > Arachnida > Araneae > Araneidae > Caerostris > Caerostris darwini. The sequence goes on from BPLQ01006153.1 coordinate 517,777, forward strand.
GTATAAAGAACAATTTGGCATATTCTTTCACATTTATGTAAAGCTGTAAAACTGACATATATGCACGCCATGATATGCTTTAAAAGACCCACAAAAAATTGGATTATTTCTTCACCCAATTTAAGTTCGATTATTTCTTCTACCAGATAAGTCATGGTGCAACTGACATGCAGCTGATTCAGTATCACCAAATGAGCTAGTGCACTACATACACTTTAAAGACACTACAAATTCGTGCAATATGTACAATTGTGGAAGTTTTCAATATCAGCAACTGAAGAAGCCGGTGAATTTGCCGTGGGATTGTTCAATAACTACTTTCATGTCAAGGTGATATTATTCAGCATAAGTTTATGTCAAGGTAATATTTGAGGATCATAGATCTTTGAGATTCTGCCAGACTAAGTTTATTCGCCCTTGGTGCACCTAACATGAAGCAGATTCACTGAATAGTCTGGTGCACCATACACACTTTAAAGACACTGCAAATTCTTCTTTCTCGAAACCATTGAAAGGATTTTTCGACCTGTAGATTTAACGTACTTTTTCCCGGAAGAATGGAATCTGTAGAGTGAAACTTTTAGTTGGACATATTATTTTTTTTAAATTTCGAATCGAATTTTCACAGATATGAAAGCAAACAAGCAAAAAAAAAAAAAAAAATTAACCCACCTTGGTCACTTTTAATTCAGAATGTATGATTATGAAAATTTTAAAAACATTCAGTTAGTTAAAATACCCAAATATTAATTTATTTACGCAAACGAAAATGCAACATTTACCACTATAATAATAAATGAACTTTAAAAATATATTAGTTTTGAACACAGTATTTAAGACTTCCATGATCGTGAAAAAATAAATAAGCTATTGCCACCACAGAATGAAATGAATATAAGAAATATGCGGTAAATTCATTAATTAAATTAAATTATTAAGTAAATAAGTATATTTAGTAAAGTGTAGCCATTGCGTTTAGTAAATTTCAAATCTAATTAGTTTTTTTTAATTACCAATAAAAGCCTTAGATTAGAAATAATAACTTTCATAAGATAAAAAAATTAATTAATATTTTCTAAGAATTTTGTTGGGAAGTATTTAACATTTATGAAAAATATTTATTTGGTTATTGTAACTTAAATTTTTCCCGAAATAGCGCATTGTGTAAATTTTGAAATACAAATAAATTTAATATGTAAAGCTTCAGATATAAGCAGATGATATAAAAAATTTACTTGAAAAGTTTTGAAATTTTCAAAAACATAAATTTGTTATAATCTTTTTTAAACTGTTATTTTTGTTAATTGATAATTCCTTTTATTTACATTTATGTTATGGTTTTAATTAATGACAATGTCAATAGTGGATAGATAATGGCTGGTAATCTATCATTGCAAAAAGTGATAACTTGTTGCAGCTTGAGATAAAATTGGATAATATCAAATTTGAAAATACCAATTTCATTTAATATGTAAAGATCCACGAAGTGATATAAAATTTTAATCGAAAAGTTTTGAAATTTCGAAAAACATAAGTTTGTTGTAATCTTTTTTTAAACTACTATTTTTACTAATTGATGATTTCTTTTCATTATAAATGTTACGGTTTTAATTAATGATAGTGTTTCCACTATTACCAGCATTATCTATCCACTAATAGTGTATCCATTATTAGTGGACAGATAATGCTGGTAATTTATCATTGCAATAAGGGATAACTTGTTGCAGCTGGAGATAAAATTCGACTTCTTTTGGAAATGATCCCAAAAAACTCATAGAATATTAAATGCAATGGACCAGTAATAATTAAATAATATTTAGTTTGATTTTTTCTGATCCATCGTTTAATGATTGTTTAATCGATTGTTAATTGATGATTTCTTTTTACAAATGTTACGGTTTTAATTAATGATAATGTTTTCACTATTACCAGCATTATCTAATACTGTATCCACAGTTATTATATTGATAATGCCGGTAATTTATCATTGCAATAATGGAGATAAAATTTGATCTCTTTTGGAAATTATCGCAAAAAAACTAATGAAATATTAAATACGATGGACAAATAATTACATAATATTTAACTAGATTGTTTCTGATTTATTGAATAAATTATAATTTTTTGATGAATAAAATATATTTCAAATTAAAAAAATATATATATTTCAGATTTAAAAAAATATATATTCGTTTCAGGAATTTAAAATTAACAATTGTATAAATTTTAAAGTGCTAAAAATGATACTAGATAGTCGATATACGTTAAAGGTAGGACAATATGGTTACTTCCACTGTAAATATAATTTCATATTTTACTAAATATTACATTTTGTTCAACACATTTAGTATTTACTTATATTTTATGCTGTCTGAGGATAAATCGGGGATGACTCGAAAAAATTAAGTATAAAAAATCGCAAAGGGACTGTTGCACAATTTTAGATAAAGAACTGGACACGACTGCTTGGGCGAACATCAGGCCAAAATAGAGATTGCGAACGCTGTTATATGTATTTTATCTAAGACAGAGAAAATGAATAAGGGGCCATCTACTTGTTTGCTCGGGACTGAACTCTAACTTACAACAGAATGGTGATTGTGTGCTCTTTACTGGAGGGCCAGAGAAAACATGTTCTGATCTTCTTCATTGGTGGAACAGCCCTATGTTAGGCCAAAGTCTACTGGCAGATTCCGAAACATAAGATGTTATAAGGGTGAAAGGGGGGAGGGTATGTTTTTCTGTTAATGATTTACGCTATGTCGTCCGAATTTATGCAATCTGGAGTATGACACTAAGTTTGAGAATTTCCTGTTATTCAATAGTGTAAACATGAATTACACCATGTTCTTCTTCAATGGAGTGACAGACCCTTTTAGATTAAGAGCTGGATACGACAGCCTGGCCGGATAAAATAGGGATTCAGAACTGTGGTATATGTGTTTTATGTACATCAGAGTAAATGAATAAGGCCCATTTACTTAGTTACACGGGACTGAACTTTAACTTACAACAGAATGGTGATTGTGTGCTCTTTACTGGAGGGCCAGAGAAAACATGTTCTGATCTTCTTCGTTGGTGGAACAGGCCTATGTTAGGCCAAAGTCTACTGACAGATTCCGAAACATGAGATGTTATAATGGAGAAAGGGGAGGGGATTGAGAACTATGGCATATGTGTTTTATGTACATTAGAGAAAATGAATAAGGCCCATTTACTTAGTTACACGGGACTGGACCCTAACTTACACAGCAGAATGGTGATGTGTGTACTCTTTATGGAAGGGCCTGAGAAAACACGTGATCAGTCACAAGGACTTTTATTAACGTGCTTCTAGTTTTTTACATTTTTATGCTTACAACATTTAACTTGTTTTATACTGTTTTTTAAGAACTTTTGGATGTTTTTGTTAAGAAATGTCTTGTCTTTTCCGTTTGTAATTTTGATTTGTTTATAAGTTCATTTTGTTTATACTATAAATGGCCAAATTCATATGGATTGAGTTCCAATAAACCAACAATATTACGCGGAAATTTATCTCTAGATCTTTTAGATTTAATGAAAATCAGAATTCGCTATGTTGTTTTATACGATATCGGAAACTTAATTAAGCATCTAAACTCGACAAGTCTTTCCGACTGCATTATTTAACAAATGAAAAATAAAATATATTTTACTAAATTTCCAAGATAAGAAGAGTTTGACTTATTATCTGCAATCAAATTCCTGTCAAACCTATTGATATTATTCATAAATTCATCCCAAAATACGACACCAAATCTTTCTTCATTTAAAACCTTCATACCTTAATTATGGATACGGCTTTATAAAATTAGCAGATCTTCGACACTTTATTCAAGAATCAAATCGAAACTTGATTCTTGCTCAACAAGAAAAATGCAAATCATACTTCTAAACAATGCCACCTTGAAGCAGCAGCACCTTGGACGAATGCATCAGTGCTTATTTTAATAACAAATACAACTCCCGAATGTGTGCCGGCAACAAGAAAACCTCAAACCGTATTCCAATAATAATCCCTTCCACTCCCTACCCTACCCTACTACCCCCGCAGCCTTAAGAAAACGATCGTCAGATTATCTTTGGAGAAGAGGTTTTCCTCCGACGAAATTTATGCGTAATAACCCGAAGCAGCAGCGGTAACATTCCGACGAAAAGATAAGAACTTGCAGAATATGCAAAGTTTAAAATTTCCTCGCCTGCGAACGCAAGCAACAGAACACGAACCGCTAATCGCGTGGGATAGAGATATTGGTTGTCAAACAGAATGATAGATGATGCTAGATCTGCAAGCGGGGGTGGTCGGAAGGGTTGCTCAACCCCCTACCCCCACCTTCCCTTCCGACCCTGCTCGTTGCGCTCGAATTTGCATGTTTAGGTGTCCCACGGCGTGCAAGATGCATGCGGCGATGAAAGTATAATGAATATTCAAAGACCCGTTGCATATGCTGGGGAGAGGATGGTCCAAAGTGGTGCAAGTCCGATTTCCGTGCTGTACCACCCCTACGATTGCAGTGATGGAGTGCCTTTTTTTTAGGGGGTGGGTGGTAAAGGGGGTGTGCTGGGATTAAAAAGCAAAATTTAATATCCATTGGGGCTTGCATGATGGTTTTTATTAGGGTTGATGATGGGAAAAACGAGTTAATAAGAGAATGGGTAAGTTATTTATAGCATGGGAGATTAAGTTGTAGGATTTGCAACAACTGGGAGAGAATGGATTATGATAGACAATATGCAGTTAAATTGAATCAACAAAATATTGCAGTACATTTAAATATGTATTGATTTTGTACATTAATTTGATATGATTATAGGAGTTTTCGTTCAATAAGATAAAGAACGAATTCAGTTAGGTCAGTATGTAATGGGGTAATTCTTGCATTCGCAACAGCGGCCTAATGACACATTGACTAGTGCTCTAGCGTTTGGTACCACAGGCTTCAGTTCGAACCCTGGCGTGCACAAAATTACCGTAGAGCCAATAAACTAAACCTGAGTTCGCAACAATACAGTTAACGAGTATTATCTAGTATATTATTCAGTATCGTCTCCAAATATTTGTATTTATTCGTGTTCGCCATTCACAAATTATGCTCTAAAAGGAAGTATGTTCTCAATTCCTTAAAAGCATGCTATTTTTAAATATAATTATAAAAGTATGCATAGGTTTCGTGTTCGAGTTGGATGTTTTTTGATGATGGATATTTGCAGTGATTTGGATTCCATTTTAAACCGTAACTCCTGGTATAATATGTCTGCAGACGTTGGGCGTAGGGCAGACATCCCTACCCAGTTAAAAGAAAACATCTCCTGTTTCGAAATCTGCCAGTAGACAGATGGCCATGGTCCAACATGGAATGTAGTGCCAGGAAGTTAGTTAGCGATTTTTTAATATGATTTAGTACCATGTTATTTTTTATTCTTCTTTAAAATCTGCAATTTAATTCAATTCCTTAAAAGTATGCCATTTTTTACTCTCCTTAAAAACATGCTATTTTTTTTATTCAATTTCTGAAAACATGTTATTTTAAATTTCTTATAAGTATGATATTTTTTACACTCCTTAAAATATACTATTTTTTTCTCTATTCTATAAAAGTGTGCTAATTTTCACAACATCCATGAGACAACATCGCAGTTTTTCACAACGTTAAATAAGGCATGATTTACAATCTCCTTAAAAAGCGTGTAATTATTTTATTCAATTCCTTAAAATTATGCAATTATTTTATTCAATTTCTTAAAGCTATGTAATTATTTTATTCAATTCCTTAAAATTATGCAATTTTTTTATTCAATTCCTTAAAGTTATGCAATTATTTTATTCAATTCCTTAAAGTTATGCAATTATTTTATTCAATTCCTTAAAATTATGCAATTATTTTATTCAATTCCTTAAAATTATGCAATTTTTTTACTGGGTTCCTTAAAAGTACGTTATTTTTCACAACATCTGTAAGATAGCATTTCAATTTTTTACAATATCAAATGATACACATGATTTACTGTTTCGAATACCGTACATCTATGCTAATCACTACTCCATTGAACAAAATGATACGAATTATTTTATTCTATAACGCATAAATTTTATACGCTATACAAACCAATTGAGCAGGGGAATTATGATATCAGCTTTATAGAAAGGTCGATTTCAACGTTTCTGTAAATATAAAATTCTCAGTGTTAAAAACCATTGTATTTGTACTACAACGATCGGTTGTTATAATAGAAAAGTGAATTGTGTGATATAAAAAGTTTGAAATATAGAGTACGGAAAAATGACAGTATGAAGTCTAGGTATGATTATACTAAAACTGATTTTGAAAAGAGCAAATACCTGCGTTATCAACGCTTGATTTAAAACTGATATTGATTGACCTGAATAAAATAATGTCTTTCAGTTAAGTTTTATTTTTGTTCCTTGGTACAATCTTACTGACCGATACAGTTTACTCAAAATGTTTAACCATTCCAAAATAAAATCTAATCCTATTACAACTTGATATTTATAAAGAATTAGAAAATGCCGAATAAACTATGTTCTTGAATGTTGTCTTTTTTATTTTATGTTTGTTCCTCGGAAAAATAAAAAAATTACACATCTTCCTTGGTCCTCATTCTTAATAAAGCTTCAATGTCCTCAGCAACCTAATGCGAAAAAAGTTTATTCAAAATGTCCAGCCATTCCAATATAACAACTAACCTATTACAACGTGGTATTTATAAGGAATTAGAAAATTCTGAATAAAATTTGGTTTTAATTGTTGTTCTTTTAATTTTATTTTTGTTCCTTGGTACAATCTTACTGACCGATACCTTGGTAAGGAAGGAATTAGAAAATTCTGAATAAAATTTGGTTTTAATTGTTGTTCTTTTAATTTTATTTTTGTTCCTTGGTACAATCTTACTGACCGATACCTTGGTAAGGAAGGAATTAGAAAATTCTGAATAAAATTTGGTTTTAATTGTTGTTCTTTTAATTTTATTTTTTGTTCCTTGGTACAATCTTACTGACCGATACCTTTGTAAGGAAGGAATTAGAAAATTCTGAATAAAATTTGGTTTTAATTGTTGTTCTTTTAATTTTATTTTTGTTCCTTGGTACAATCTTACTGACCGATACCTTGGTAAGGAAGGAATTAGAAAATTCTGAATAAAATTTGGTTTTAATTGTTGTCCTTTTAATTTTATTTTTGTTCCTTGGTACAATCTTACTGACCGATACCTTTGTAAGGAAGGAATTAGAAAATTCTGAATAAAATTTGGTTTTAATTGTTGTTCTTTTAATTTTATTTTTGTTCCTTGGTACAATCTTACTGACCGATACCTTGGTAAGGAAGGAATTAGAAAATTCTGAATAAAATTTGGTTTTAATTGTTGTTCTTTTAATTTTATTTTTGTTCCTTGGTACAATCTTACTGACCGATACCTTGGTAAGGAAGGAATTAGAAAATTCTGAATAAAATTTGGTTTTAATTGTTGTTCTTTTAATTTTATTTTTTGTTCCTTGGTACAATCTTACTGACCGATACCTTGGTAAGGAAGGAATTAGAAAATTCTGAATAAAATTTGGTTTTAATTGTTGTTCTTTTAATTTTATTTTTGTTCCTTGGTACAATTTTACTGACCGATACCTTGCTAAGGAAGGAATTAGAAAATTCTGAATAAAATTTGGTTTTAATTGTTGTTCTTTTAATTTTATTTTTGTTCCTTGGTACAATCTTACTGACCGATTTCCATCAGTAAAGAGATAGCATTCTTTCTAAAAGGATAAATTTAGATAAAGATTCAATGACTGAATTTTTTAAAGCATAATTTACGTTTCCTTTTAGTGGCAGACTTTTCGACTTTTGGAGTAGAAAACGATATTTTAATGGATTCCACGGTATTGTGTGGGATCTGAATGGTCGAGTGGCTAGTGCTCTGGTGCTCAGTATCACAGGTTTCGGGTTCGAGTCCCGACAGTGCCATGGATGCTTGTAGTGGTTCAGAATCCATTTAAAATGTAGATCCCGGTCTGTTAAGCCCTCGTGAGCAGAAGATGATCGTAGAGCGACAAACCAAACACGGTATTGTGCAATAGATGAATAAATTTGCATTTTCATAAGATATTATTGCATTAAAATCTTTTAAGTTGATGATGATTAATATTAGGCTTAATATTGATGATGCTACGTTCAATTCAACTGAAATTTCAATTAACCCTATATGTAAGAATAGAACTCCAGAAACATCGAGAAAAAGAAAAAAAAATTTAAAATGTTCACATAATACATATCCTGAATTTTTTTGCTGATATGCTGATAGCTATTATCATTACTTAAAATTCACTTATTATTTTTATACGTCACAATTTGAGGTACTTGAACCCTTAAACCACGCGACGTCAAACTACTTAAAAAAATATCTTGCCTTTTTATCAACCCTTTTATTTATTTTACTTTTTATGTATTTATAATAGAACGAGCAATGAAATAAAATTACCATTTATTTCAGGTATGGATTATTTATTTTATAATTATAATGTCTGTTGTATATATAGTAGAGTATATTATTATGATAGAGTCTGATATTATATTGGATTATCCTCAAAATGATACGATGGACTTCATAATATTACTTATTTGATAGGAGAGATAAATGATATATGAAATATAAAATTCGAAATATTGTTCGACTACGTCAGCATATTGTTCTCGTGCGATTATGTTCAAATATATAGTTTGATTGTGTTCAAGTAAATTGTTCGATTATGTTCAAGTAAATTGTTCGATTATGTTCAAGTATATTGTTCGATTATGTTCAAGTATATTGTTCGATTATGTTTATATTGTTCGATTATGTTCAAGTATATTGTTCGATTATGTTCAAGTATATTGTTCGATTATGTTCAAGTATATTGTTCGATTATGTTCAAGTAAATTGTTCTCATGCGATTATGTTCAAGTAATTTTCCCATGCGATTATATTGAAGTATATAGTTTGATTATATTCAAGTATATTGTTCGTTCATGTTGATGTATATAGTTCGATCAAATTCAAGTATATTGTTCGATTATATTCAAGGTATATAGTTCGATTATGTTCAAGTATATTGTTCTCATATGATTATGAAAATTGTGCATTGCTGAATTGTTCAACTTTTTATCCTTATAAGATTTTTTTTAAATTTGATATTGTAAATCTGAATAAAATATATTTTTGAATGTTGTCTTTCTTTATTTACTTTTTGTTCCATGAACAATAAAAAATGGTACTAGTTCCCTGGTCCTCATTGTCATAAAGGTCTGAAAATTTGTATGTAATGGCTTAAGAATGTTAACAAATTAACCTACTAAATCCCTGTGTACCACAAATGGTGAATTTAACGTTTAGTGCTTGTAAAAACCTCATATCTAATGATGATCTCGAATACCACTATCGCCCTGAGAAATCAAAAACTCCTCATAACTCGCAAGAAATTTTAAATTAAATTTTACCTCCGACATCACTTCTTCTTTGTGGATGGAAGTCGGAGAAATGCCACGGCTTTCCTTTATGCTTCCCTTCCGCGAGTTGTATGCTGAATGTTTGCGAAACCAGAGCAATGCACAGGGGCGGAAAGTAATTATTCTCCCAAGCTAACCGGGAAGGACAAGATGGAAGCTAATTTTTCCAGCCATATCTGGCGGGTTGAAGAAAACATGAGTCGCTGTTGCTTTTCCAACAAAAGTACTCCTTCCAATCGTGATGGGTTTTGTAAAGATTTGAAGATTATCGTCGGAAGGTTATTGGATGGTGCGTGACATGATTTTTTTTTAAAGCTGAGATTGGAAATTGCGTTTAACCCATAAGCACAAACAGAGGAGAGATTTTGTTGTAAAACTTCAGGAAATTCTCAAAAACTGCATAGTGATATAGTGACATTCTCTAGATGATTTCAGAAATTAAATAATAACACACATACCGTAATTTCCCGATTATAATTCGTGGATTATACGTCAAATATCCTTAAAATTTCTTGGGGGGGGATTAAAGAGGCAACATATAATATCTAATTCTTTTTGGAAAACAAAATTTATTTGTTGTTACTTATTCAACTTAGTTGACAGCAATATCTAGAAAAATTCCATGAATCCGCTTAAATCGACGATCTTGACAAAGGGTAAAAAGTGTCTAAACATTTGGCTTCAATGTCCCCAGTAACCTAATGTCCAAAACAGTTTACTCAAAATGTCTAACCATAATCCAAAATAACATCTAATCCTATTAAAACTTGATATTTATAAAGAATTAGAAAATGCCGAATAAACTATGTTCTTGAATGTTGTCTTTTTTATTTTATGTTTGTTCCTCGGAAAAATAAACAAAATTACACATCTTCCTTGGTCCTCATTCTTAATAAAGCTTCAATGTCCTCAGCAGCCCAATGTCCAAAAAAGTTTATTCAAAATGTCCAGTCATTCCAATATAACAACGAACCCTATTACAACGTGGTATTTATAAGGAATTAGAAAATTCTGAATAAAATTTGGTTTTAATTGTTGTTCTTTTAATTTTCTTTTTGTCCCTTGGTACAATAAAAATTAGTAACACGTTCCTTGGTACTCAATGTCGGAAAATTTATATTTAATGTATTAAGAATGTTAACGAATTACGGAAAATTAATCTGCAATATCTTTGTGGGGCAAAAATAGTGAGTCAAACGTGTACTGCCTGCTTTTCCAAAAAGAGAGTTCTTGTAAAAACCTAATATCTGATGAATCCTAATATCTGATTATTGCGAATACCACTGTTGCGCTGAGAAGTCAAAAACTCCTCACAACTGGCAAGAAATTTTAAATTAAATTTTACCTCGAACATCACTTCTTCTTTGTGGATGGAAGTCGGAGAAATGCCACGGCTTTCCTTTATGCTTCCCTTCCGCGAGTTGCATGTTGAATGTTTGCGAAACCAGAGCAATGCACAGGGGCGGAAAGTAATTATTCTCCCAAGCTAACCGGGAAGGATAAGATAGAAGCTAATTTTTCAGCCATATCTGGAAGGGTTGAAGAAAACATGAGTCACTGTTGCTTTTCCAACAAAAGTACGCTTTCCGATCGTGATGGGTTTTGAAAAGATTTGAAGATTATCGTCAGAAGGTTATTGGATGGGGCGAGACATGATTTTTTTTAAAAGACGAGATTGGAAATTGCGTTTAACCCATAAACATAAACAGATGCGGGATTTTGTTGAAGACTTTAGGGAATTCTAGAAAACTGCATAGAGACATGGTGAGATTCTCTAGAAGATCTCGAAATTAAATAACAACATGCATACCGTAATTACCTGATTATAATTTATGGATTATACGTTAAACACCTTTAAAAAATTTTTATTTGGTTTATAGGCAACGTGTAATGCATAACTCTTTTTTTTTTTTTTTTTTTTTTTTTTGGAAAAAAAATTGATTTGTTGTTTCTTATCCCACTTGGTCGTCAGTAACATCTACACCTGGGGTGGACAACCCACAGCCCACCATGAATATTTTTGGGAAGATTATCGTCGGAAGGTTATTGGACGGGGTGAGACATGACTTTTTTTAAAAGCTGAGATTGGAAATTGCGTTTAACCCATAAACATAAACAGAAGCGAGATTTTGTTGAAGATTTTAGGAAATTCCAGAAAACTGCACAGTGACATAGTTTTTTTTCCCCCAATGCAACTGGCATGCACGGAAGACACAGACAGTTATATGCCATAAGTGACGAAAAATTTATGTAGTAAAGTAGTGGTGTAGAGTTTTATAAGAATCACTACAGTTATTTTTAAGTAAGTAAAGTTTATTACATATAACATAAAGGATAAAAAAAAACTTTTACACATCACATATTGTGTTTCAAATAAATATCAGCAAACCAATTGCCCACCAAGCTAACAATACTTGATGGGGTTATCAATTTATACATCCGTGCCCGACGTCATAACCAATTATATGACTTCAGCATATGACGCCGGACTCGGATGTAAACGAAAGTGAAATATTTACATGATTTAATTTTCAATACTTTGGCAAAAATATGTAAGGGTTGCACTGCTGTTGCTCATTTAGCACTACCCAGTGGGCATATGTAGCTTGAAGATACGCTACGGACGCGAGTATCACAGCGAGTAGAGTGCTAGCCACTCTGTCATCAGGCGCGTGACATTGAAGAAGGAGGATCGTGCCTTCCAGGAACTACACTACATTTGTGTATCTTATAGGAGAAAACCCGGAAAACTCCCACCACGTAATCCAATTCACGAAGCAAGATACTGTACCTCCCAAACGCTATCGAGTTCCCTAATTTCTTGAAACAGTGTCTGCAACAAAGCCGCCAGCGAACTGTACCTCCGAACTAATGACCACCAGCGGCACTCGTTGCCACTGATCCATTGAGTCGGGCATTTAGTTTTTAAATTATGTATTTGAATTCAATGTTTATTTTTCATTGTCGTTGTTGTTCTAACGCAGCTGGCAATACAGAGACGGTTATCTTTATGTCAAACCACGGGCTGCACCTACTTATTTAGCACTACCCAGGTGGGCACGTGTAGCTTGAAGATAGTGGTAGTTTTACTCGTGTCAGTAGCCTATTTTACTTTTATTTGTTTTATCTCTCTAGAATATGTCTGGTAAATAACACTTTTTTTTTTACCATGTTCTTATGTGTATATTTCTTTTTCTTTTTTCTTTCTGTTTTTTTAACCCTTTTATAGGAATAATGTGTTTTTATAATATTACAGTAACAAAAAGTCTCTAAAAAAAAACGAAAAACATTATACTAAAAAAAAAAGTTATTCGTGTGTTGTTGATGTTAATTTACGTCTAAGATATGTTATATGATGCTTTCTGTTAATTCATCACTCTTGTAGCATTTTTCCCACAAGAAAAGATATAACATTTTTGTTCCCAGGGAAAAGGAATGTAAATTCTTTAACAAATGCATAATAACAACCTATCACTTTAATTTGACAGCAGATAAGCAACTGTTGTAAATAGCTATATTACATGCAATGAGTATTTTGTACTAATGAGAACAACCGAAACCGGCCGAAAGAATTACAGAGGGAATATGGACTACGTGATGAATTGCTGCATCGTGATTGGCGATAGACCATGGGCTGAGGAAGTGTCCACTCCAATTAGAAGTGACGGAAGCAGATAGCAGCTCTTGACGGATTTTCTTAAAGAGAGGTTTTTGGAAAAGGAAGAAAATGTGTTCTGCAATGAGTCGACAAGAAGTGTTATTTTTCTCTTTTTCTGAAAGTGATTGAACAGGCCGGTTTGGTTTGATTTGATTTATTGCTCTACGGTCATTTTATGCACACTTTGGGCTAACTAAATCGTGAGCTACAGTTTAACGTAGTTACCGAACCACAAACAAACATCCATTCCACTGCCAGGATTCGAACCTGAAGCTAGTGGTGACCAGATCACTAGCTAATTGGCCATCAGGCTTCTGAACAGGCTGGAGATTCGGCCTGTTTACAAAGTGAGCCCCTTGTGGTTTTGTGTATCACGCAATGTGATAAATAAGATTTACCGCAGACCGGTGGATTAGATTCGTCTTGACTCTGAAAATCTAGCCTATATTATAGGTCTAATATAGGCCGAGACGTTACAAGCCTAACTAGATCTGAAGGTTAAGGTTCTTAAGATGCTGAGATATAAATTCATTAAAAAAATTATTCCTTCTGGAAAATTACAGCATTATGGACCCAAAACTTACACTTAAATGCACTACATTACTATCTCCCCTTTATAACATAAATTTAAATCAAGCCCAAAATCAGTGCCTTACACATACTAAAACACAAAATTTTCTCAAGACAGATCGAACATACAAAAAATATAAAAAAAAATAAAAAAGGCCATGATCTAACTCCATACATCATATACTTTTGTCAAATCCTTGGAGCTTAAGTTCAAGCCTCATCATATGCACAGAAAAATTTCGTCAGGAAGAAGAAGACTGTACCTTCCTAAAGCGCACACGTTAACTGTGCCCGTAACGACACAGCTGCAAAAGGCTCCATGCAAAGCGAGCATTCCATGATATATGGCGGCACAGCTTAAGCCTTTGCTTTAACCTAATTCCCACTTGAGGGTTATAAATGACCCAAGTTCTCGGAGTTAATCCTAATAAATGATGTTCCCTTGTCAGCTCTCTGGACGTCTTACTCGAGAACTATGCACGGAGGACGATTCAATTAAGTTGCCACTTGTTCTAATCGGCATATGTTTTAGGTACGGGGGATTTTTGTTTTACGGGAATGGCAACAGTGGTGAAGTGTTTGCAGTAAGCCTGACACGTCTTGATATGCAATTAATGAGTGTGAATCATAAAACGTGTGAAGCTGAATTAAAAACGCAGTTTTTGATATTTCACATCCTTTTTTATTTAGATTTTGAAATTTGAATAATATTTGAAGAATGATTATTTAAATTCGTTGGAACGAAAGATTTTAATCGGTTGTTGGCGGTTTAATTCGTTGATCCCACATATTTTGAGTTCGAGTACCGGCTATGTCATGGATATTTGTAATGGTTAGGAATCCTTTAAAACGTAGGTCCCACTCTAGTATGACTGTAGAACATTGGGCATACGGCTGACAATTCTAACCCGTAAAAAGAATCTCATGCTTTAGGAATCTACCAATGGGCACAGGCCCTTGGTCCACCATAAGGCTGCTGTGCCGATGAAGAAGAATCATAATGTATTAAGATTTTATAAAGGCATGCCGTAATTCAACAATCAGTAAATTCGATCACATTAAAAAAAAAAAAAAAAAAAAACTAGAATTTTAAATTCCATTTATAAAAAAAAAACACGCGAAAGAAATTTAGAAAAAATAAAATAAAAACTCCAAGCGATTTTATAAAATTCGTGTGTCAGAAATTAAAAAAAAAAAAAAAAAAACGTAAAATTCCAAATGATTTTATAAAATAACATGTGGAAGAAATTAAAATAAAAAATAAAAAAATTCCAAGCGATTTTATAAAAAATCGTGTATCAGAAATTAAAAAAAAATTAAAAAAAACCGTAGAATTCCGAACGATTTTATAAAATAACACGTGGAAGAAATTAAAAAAATAAATAAAAACTAAAAGCGATTTTATAAAAAAAAAAAATCGTGTGCAGGAAATAAAAAAAATAAATAAAAAATTTAAAAATTGTAGAATTCCAAACGATTTTATAAAATCCCGGAAAGGAAATTTAAAAAAAAAATTCATAAAAAAACAAATAACGATTTATAAAAACGATCAAACGATTTCATAAAAAAAAAAACATGCGAAATAAATTTAAAAAAATAAATAAAAACTCCAAGCTCGTTGTGTCAGAAATTAAAAACAAAATCAATAAACTGTAGATTTCAAAACGATTTTATAAAATCCCACAAAAGGAAATTTAAACAAAATCAATAAAAAACAATGAAATTCCAAGCGATTTTACATAAAAAAAAATCCCGTAAAAAAAAGTTAACAGAAAGGCACGCGAAAGTAATTTAAATAAATCAATAAGAATAGATTATGCAAAAAATTAAAAAAAAAAAAAAAAAAAATAGCAAATAAGAAACATTGAAAGTGGTCCAAAACACACACGTGGAAGAAATTAAAAAAAAATAAAAACTCCAAGCGATTTTATAAAAAAAATCGTGTGCAGGAAATAAAAAAAATCAATAAAAAATTTAAAAATTGTAGAATTCCAAACGATTTTATAAAATCCCGGGAAGGAAATTTAAAAAAAAAATTCATAAAAAAACAAAAAACAAATAGAATTTCAAACGATTTTATAAAATCCCGGGAAGGAAATTTAAAAAAAAAAATTCTTAAAAAACAAACAAATAGAATTCCAAACGATTTCATAAAAAAAAACCATGCGAAATAAATTTAAAAAATAAATAAAAACTCCAAGCTCGTGTGTCAGAAATTAATCAATAAACTGTAGATTTCAAAACGATTTTATAAAATCCGCAAAGGAAATTTAAACAAAATCAATAAAAAACAATGAAATTCCAAACGATTTTACATAAAAAAAAAATCCCGTGAAAAAAAGTTAACAAAAAGGCACGTGAAAGTAATTTAAATAAATCAATAAAAATAGATTATGCAAAAAATTAAAAAAAAATAGCAAATAAGAAACATTGAAACTGATCCAAAACAATACCCATGTATATTATGGGTAAAAAGGAAGAAATGGCTCAATATCCGGTATATATATCTAACATATGTATATGTGTGTACACACACACATATATATATATATATACAGTTTGTTTATATATATTATTCGATCAAATACCAAAGAAAATATAAAAATGCAAAAACCCGAAATAAAAACAAGATTGTGGGCCAGGAACTTTTCAGAAACATAATACACTTTTATAATAAGGCCATAAAAAAAAAAAGCGATAAAAAAATAAAAGAAATAATGAGCTGTCATGTTCCGTGAAGTCTGTGCCACTAAAAAGTTTATCATGTAATTTCAAATTTTTTCAAAATTAGAAAAAAAAAAAAAAAAAAAAATTAAGTCGTGTTGCCAAAATGCGAATTAGGTCAGAGTAAAAACTGAAAATAATGAAATATATGCCAACACTTAAAAATAAATGGTTAATCAAGCAAAAGCCAACGATAAAGAAAATGTATACTATGCAAATACAATGTGAGGGAAATCTTGCAGAAATTCGGCAAAATTGTATTAGAAAAAAGCTTATAATTTTTTGAAGATAGCTTTATTAAGGAATGCGTACTCCCCAGAACATTATAACTCAATTTATAAACCACTAGATGAATGGATCCAAGTAATACATAAAGAGAGAGAGAGAAAGAAAGGGAAAATTCAATAACAAGCGAAAACTCCCACCCACTTATATACACTAAATAAATGAATAACTAAAAATAAAGAAATAAATAAAAAAATAAATATTAAATAAATAAAAATAAAGAAATAAATAAAAAAATAATAATAAATTAAATAAAGAAAAATAAAGAAATAAATAAAAATAAAGAAATAAATAAAAATAATAAATATTAAATAAAGAAAAATAATAAATAATTAAAATAAATAAATATTAAATAAATAAAAATAATAAATAAATAAAATAAATAAATAAAAAATAAAAAAATAAATAATTAAATAAAAAAACATAAAAATAAAAATATAATATAAAATAAATAAATAAATAACAATAAAAATAGTTAAATAAATAAAATATTAAAAGGCAATTCAATGATCAAAAATACGAACTACAAAATAAATTTGTTCGCCAGTAAATTCAAAAATTTGATACTGTCTTGACTTTTCCTTTCTTAAACTCTTCAAATCTTAAAATGAAACTGACGGTGAATTTTTTTTATTTAATAATTAACATATTTCACAATATTTCTTTACAAAAAAAATATAATTAAATAGTTAAACAAGCATATATTATTTTCTTTGTGCCTTTAATTACATCTTAAACTAAAAAATTTCCAAACAAACAAAAAAAATATTTATTTTTACAATGATCAGCATCTTTTATACATAAAAGATTAATGAATTACATATTTTATTTCCAAAAGGTAAAAAAAAATTATAAACACAAAAAATAAAAACCGTTTACTAAATATTATCATACATTCTTTTCATTCATAATTTTTCTTGCCGCTTAGATTTACGAGACGAAAATGTTTTTTCTAAACTTATTCAGATGCAAATTACGTATTATGTCTATGATAAAAATATTTTATGCACATTTGCAATGATATTATACGATGCTTATTAAAAGCAGTTGATCTTTTATAATAAAATAAATCGATATATAAAATCAGACCGAAATAGAAGCCGTTAATTCTATCTTTTTATATTTATTTATATACCAAATAAAATTTTTATTGTAGGTATTAACATTTCATTACAAAAACTAATAAATAAATATTAAATTTGATCTTTTATAATAAAACAAATCGACATATATTATCAGGAAATTAGACCGAAATAGAAATCGTTAATTCTACCTTTTTATATTTATTTATATACCAAATAAAATTTTTATTGTAGGTATTAACATTTCATTACAAAAACTAATAAATAAATATTAAATTTGATCTTTTATAATAAAACAAATCGACATATATTATCAGGAAATTAGACCGAAATAGAAATCGTTAATTCTACTTTTTATATTTATTTATATACCAAATAAAATTTTTATTGTAGGTATTAACATTTCATTACAAAAACTAATAAATAAATATTAAATTTGATCTTTTATAATAAAACAAATCGACATATATTATCAGGGAATTAGACCGAAATAGAAATCGTTAATTCTACCTTTTTTATATTTATTTATACAAAAAATAAAATTTTTATTGTAGGTATTAACATTTCATTACAAAAACTAATAAATAAATATTAAATTTGATCTTTTATAATAAAACAAATCGACATATATTATCAGGAAATTAGACCGAAATAGAAATCGTTAATTCTACCTTTTTATATTTATTTATATACCAAATAAAATTTTTATTGTAGGTATTAACATTTCATTACAAAAACTAACAAATAAATATTAAATTTGATCTTTTATAATAAAACAAATCGACATATATTATCAGGAAATTAGACCGAAATAGAAATCGTTAATTCTACCTTTTTATATTTATTTATATAAAAATAAAATTTTTATTGTAGGTATTAACATTTCATTACAAAAACTAATAAATAAATATTAAATTTGATCTTTTATAATAAAACAAATCGACATATATTATCAGGCAATTAGACCGAAATAGAAATCGTTAATTCTACCTTTTTATATTTATTTATATAAAAAATAAAATTTTTATTGTAGGTATTAACATTTCATTACAAAAACTAATAAATAAATATTAAATTTGATCTTTTATAATAAAACAAATCGACATATATTATCAGGCAATTAGACCGAAATAGAAATCGTTAATTCTACCTTTTATATTTATTTATATAAAAAATAAAATTTTTATTGTAGGTATTAACATTTCATTACAAAAACTAATAAATAAATATTAAATTTGATCTTTTTATATTTATTTTTTATAATAAAACAAATCGACATATATTATCAGGAAATTAGACCGAAATAGAAATCGTTAATTCTACCTTTTATATTTATTTATATACCAAATAAAATTTTTATTGTAGGTATTAACATTTCATTACAAAAACTAATAAATAAATATTAAATTTGATCTTTTATAATAAAACAAATCGACATATATTATCAGGCAATTAGACCGAAATAGAAATCGTTAATTCTACCTTTTTATATTTATTTATATAAAAATATAATTTTTATTGTAGGTATTAACATTTCATTACAAAAACTAATAAATAAATATTAAATTTGATCTTTTATAATAAAACAAATCGACATATATTATCAGGAAATTAGACCGAAATAGAAATCGTTAATTCTACCTTTTTATATTTATTTATATACCAAATAAAATTTTTATTGTAGGTATTAACATTTCATTACAAAAACTAATAAATAAATATTAAATTTGATCTTTTATAATAAAACAAATCGACATATATTATCAGGCAATTAGACCGAAATAGAAATCGTTAATTCTACCTTTTATATTTATTTATACAAAAAATAAAATTTTTATTGTAGGTATTAACATTTCATTACAAAAACTAATAAATAAATATTAAATTTGATCTTTTATAATAAAACAAATCGACATATATTATCAGGAAATTAGACCGAAATAGAAATCGTTAATTCTACCTTTTTATATTTATTTATATACCAAATAAAATTTTTATTGTAGGTATTAACATTTCATTACAAAAACTAACAAATAAATATTAAATTTGATCTTTTATAATAAAACAAATCGACATATATTATCAGGCAATTAGACCGAAATAGAAATCGTTAATTCTACTTTTTATATTTATTTATATACCAAATAAAATTTTTATTGTAGGTATTAACATTTCATTACAAAAACTAATAAATAAATATTAAATTTGATCTTTTATAATAAAACAAATCGACATATATTATCAGGCAATTAGACCGAAATAGAAATCGTTAATTCTACCTTTTTATATTTATTTATATAAAAAATAAAATTTTTATTGTAGGTATTAACATTTCATTACAAAAACTAATAAATAAATATCAAATTTGATCTTTTATAATA
This sequence comes from Caerostris darwini, assembly GCA_021605075.1. Taxonomy (NCBI): domain Eukaryota; kingdom Metazoa; phylum Arthropoda; class Arachnida; order Araneae; family Araneidae; genus Caerostris; species Caerostris darwini. The sequence continues at coordinate 537,989 of BPLQ01006153.1, forward strand.
AAACAAATCGACATATATTATCAGGCAATTAGACCGAAATAGAAATCGTTAATTCTACCTTTTATATTTATTTATATAAAATAAAATTTTTATTGTAGGTATTAACATTTCATTACAAAAACTAATAAATAAATATTAAATTTGATCTTTTATAATAAAACAAATCGACATATATTATCAGGAAATTAGACCGAAATAGAAATCGTTAATTCTACCTTTTTATATTTATTTATATACCAAATAAAATTTTTATTGTAGGTATTAACATTTCATTACAAAAACTAACAAATAAATATTAAATTTGATCTTTTATAATAAAACAAATCGACATATATTATCAGGCAATTAGACCGAAATAGAAATCGTTAATTCTACCTTTTTATATTTATTTATATAAAAAATATAATTTTTATTGTAGCTATTAACATTTCATTACAAAAACTAATAAATAAATATTAAATTTGATCTTTTATAATAAAACGAATCGACATATATTATCAGGAAAATAGACCGAAATAGAAATCGTTAATTCTACCTTTTTATATTTATTTATATAAAAAATATCATTTTTATTGTAGGTATTAACATTTCATTACAAAAACTAATAAATAAATATTAAATTTGATCTTTTATAATAAAACAAATCGATATATATTATCAGGCAATTAGACCGAAATAGAAATCGTTAATTCTACCTTTTTATATTTATTTATATAAAAAATAAAATTTTTATTGTAGGTATTAACATTTCATTACAAAAACTAATAAATAAATATTAAATTTGATCTTTTATAATAAAACAAATCGACATATATTATCAGGCAATTAGACCGAAATAGAAATCGTTAATTCTACCTTTTTTATATTTATTTATACAAAAATAAAATTTTTATTGTAGGTATTAACATTTCATTACAAAAACTAATAAATAAATATTAAATTTGATCTTTTATAATAAAACAAATCGACATATATTATCAGGAAATTAGACCGAAATAGAAATCGTTAATTCTACCTTTTTATATTTATTTATATACCAAATAAAATTTTTATTGTAGGTATTAACATTTCATTACAAAAACTAACAAATAAATATTAAATTTGATTTTTTATAATAAAACAAATCGACATATATTATCAGGCAATTAGACCGAAATAGAAATCGTTAATTCTACTTTTTTATATTTATTTATATACCAAATAAAATTTTTATTGTAGGTATTAACATTTCATTACAAAAACTAATAAATAAATATTAAATTTGATCTTTTATAATAAAACAAATCGACATATATTATCAGGAAATTAGACCGAAATAGAAATCGTTAATTCTACTTTTTTATATTTATTTATATACCAAATAAAATTTTTATTGTAGGTATTAACATTTCATTACAAAAACTAATAAATAAATATTAAATTTGATCTTTTATAATAAAACAAATCGACATATATTATCAGGAAATTAGACCGAAGTAGAAATCGTTAATTCTACCTTTTTATATTTATTTATATACCAAATAAAATTTTTATTGTAGGTATTAACATTTCATTACAAAAACTAATAAATAAATATTAAATTTGATCTTTTATAATAAAACAAATCGACATATATTATCAGGCAATTACACCGAAATAGAAATCGTTAATTCTACCTTTTTATATTTATTTATATAAAAAATAAAATTTTTATTGTAGGTATTAACATTTCATTACAAAAACTAATAAATAAATATTAAATTTGATCTTTTATAATAAAACAAATCGACATATATTATCAGGCAATTAGACCGAAATAGAAATCGTTAATTCTACCTTTTTATATTTATTTATATACCAAATAAAATTTTTATTGTAGGTATTAACATTTCATTACAAAAACTAATAAATAAATATTAAATTTGATCTTTTATAATAAAACAAATCGACATATATTATCAGGAAATTAGACCGAAATAGAAATCGTTAATTCTATCTTTTTATATTTATTTATATACCAAATAAAATTTTTA